>JAUIMM010000197.1:19092500-19515000 GCA_031769625.1 Taudactylus pleione | reverse complement strand
TTTTTTCGTCTTCTGTAACAAAACATCATGAACATGTGAAGGAAGTATTGTCCCATCTGAGAAAGAACCACCTTTACTGCAAACTGGAGAAATGTGTCTTTGGGGTTCCCAGTGTGCCATTCCTTGGTTACGTCATCTCTGGCTCCAGTCTAGAAATGGACTCCAAGAAGGTGCAGGAAATTTTGGATTGGTCCCGTCCTCAAACTTTGAAAACCATCCAGAGATTGCTTGGGTTCGCCAACTACTATAGACGTTTTATTAAAGGATTTTTATCATTATTGGCTCCCATTACTGCGTTGACACGAAAAGACGCTAACCCTGCCCAATGGCCACCTGTGGCAGAGACTGCCTTCCAACTTTTAATACAGGCATTTATTTCAGCTCCAATCTTACGACAACCAGATTTGGATAGGCCGTTTCTAGTGGAAGTGGGTGCATCTTCGGAGGCCGTGGGTGCAGTTCTTTCCCAGCGTTATGACGATAATCGAGTTCATCCCTGTGGGTTCTTCTCCAAGAAGTTTTCTCCTGCCGAGAGAAATTATGCCATTGGTGAGTAAGAACTTTTAGCAGTAAAGCTAGCATTAAAAGAATGGAGATACCTGCTGGAAGGGGCCAAGTTTCCCTTCACTGTCTTCACGGACCATAGAAATCTTCTCTTCCTCAAGAATCTTCAGTGCATGAGTCCTCGTTTGGCCCGATGGGCGATATTTTTTGCTTGGTTCCAGTTCACCCTGACCTTCCGGTCTGGAGCCCTTAATCAAAAGGTAGATGCCCAGTCCAGATCTTTCTGCTGTGATGACAAGTCAGAGAATCAACAAAATACCCCTGTTTTGGAGTCAAGAGTCTTCGCCAACTTACAACTACAGCCTCCTACAGGGAAGTCCTTTGTGGCCCCGGAGTTAAGGAAGAAGCTCCTCACCTGGGCTCATTCCTCTCACTTTGCAGGTCACTCAGGTACCCGGAAGACCTTGGAATTTTTAAAAAGAGGCTATTGGTGGCCATCCATGAAAGCAGACACGTCAGAATTTATTTCTTCATGTTCTTTGTGTGCCCAGCATAAATCTTCATGTCAGGCACCGGCTGGTGAGTTATTGCCACTACCTATTCCATCACGTCCATTGATGCATCTCTCCATGGACTTCGTCACGGATCTGCTGAATTCTCAAGGGTTCACTACCATCTGGGTCATAGTAGACCGATTCTCTAAAATGGTCCATGACATACCACTAAAGAAATTGTCTTCTGCCCCTGACCTGGCTCACTTGTTTGTTCAACATATTTTCCGTCTCCATGGTCTTCCAGCTGAGATAGTCTCTGACCGTGGTGTTCAGTTCACAGCAAAATTTTGGAGAGCCTTATGTTTGATATTGCAAGTAAAGCTAATTTTTTCTACAGCTTATCACCCACAAAGCAACGGTTCCACTGAGAAGGTTAATCAAGACCTTGAGACCTTCCTGAGGATCTTTATGACATATTCCCAAGACAATTGGTCTGCATTGCTGCCATGGGCTGAATTTTCTCATAATGCCTCCTACCACTCTTCCACGAACCAAACACCATTCCAAGTGGTCTACGGCCTTCATCCTCAGGTCCCTGAATTTCAAAGCCTGCCCGTCTTTGATGTCCCAGCTGTAGAAGACACTATATGGGAATTTGCTTCAATCTTGTCTCAAGTTCGTACCGACCTGGAGAAGGCATCCTCCCATTACAAATTTCAAGCTGATAAGAAGCGTAGGAAAATACCACGTATGCAAGTTGGAGACCAGGTCTGGTTGTCCACCCGGAACCTCTGACTTCGAGTGCCATCCATGAAATTTGTTCCATGCTTCATCGGGCCCTTCTACATCATAGAAGTCATTAACCCCATAGGCTTATCGCCTTCAACTACCCCCTTATCTGAAAATTCCCAATTCCTTTCATGTCTCCCTGTTGAAACTCCTAGTGCTAAACAAATTTCACAGAGTCCTGCCTGTTTCTCCCCGTGTCCAGACTGAAAGGGGCATAGAGTTTGAGGTCTCCCAGGTCTTGGATTCCCATCTCCGCAGAGGTCATTTGCAGTACCTACTGGACTGGAGGGGCTACGGCCCAGAGGAACGTTGTTGGAACGATGCCCAAGATGTCCATGCTCCTGCACTCATCAAGAGGTTCCATGCTGCCCATTTGGAGGAGCCTGGTGAGTGTTCCGAGGCCACCCATAAGGGGGGGGTACTGTCACGGCCAGGGTTTCTCGGCATGGTAGTCACCCGGTATTACCTGTGAGGTTGTTATGGCGGGGGGTCTCTGGCAGTGGTGTTGGTGTTTGGCGAGGGGCATTGGCTGCGTGTGGTTCTGTGCAGGAACATTGTCACTAGGCCTGGTGAGGTCTGGCGGTGTTTCTGTTCCGTTGGCATGGGTGCCGCCATCTTGCCTGCGGCCATGTGATTCCGGCTGTCCAATCCTGGTAGGTCATGTGCTCATTCCAGCCAGTCACAGTGCGGCACTGAGTATTTAGGAAGGTCCAGAGCCTTCCTTCCTTTGCCAGTGCAACGTGTTTCTCAGCTGTGGCTGAGAGAGAGTACCTGTGCCTTACCTGCCTGCCTGTCTGTTACGCTGCTAGCTTGAACCTTGCCTGCTCCAACCTCCTGGATTTACCCTGCACTTTCCACATACCTTTCACCTGCCTGAGTACCTGAACCTGCTGTTCCCTGCACCTTACCTCCCTTCACTCCCAGCTGGACTTCATTACCTTAGCCTGCATTTGTTACAGCTCACCATACCTGCACTCATTACAGCTCATCATTCCTGCATTCAGTTACAGATCATCATATCTGCATTCTGTTTCAGCTCACCATACTGTATTTGTTTACTGGACTGTTCCTGCCTGTCACTATCTGGACATTTCCCATTACACCCCACTACAGTTATCAAGTGCACTTTAGTGCTAAACCTGGACCATTTATTTGCCATTCCCATGTCTTATAAGTTAATTATTAAAAACTCCACTTTTTCATTCAAGTCTGCTTCTGTGTCTGCTCCTATCACCACCCCGGGTCCACAACAAATTCAGAACCTGACAAAACCTAGGATCCCGCATGGTTAGCCAAAATGTATTGATCCAATTGTAAGATCCTGACAACCTTTGGATCCTGGTGAAGCGAATAAAGGACTTGATCTACAGGTCCGACATACTTAGCGGAATTTCTTCATTTCAGTTCCTACCTAAGTTTCTCAAGCTACTTTTCCAACAGTCTAATTAGGGAAAATACCTGACTCAAGCTCGCAGTGTCTGAACTCAGGGCCTGATTCAGACCATGCTTGGTAAGCTGCGGATGCACGCTATGGGCGATTATTGCTCCATCCAAAAATCGTGCGCTCGTAGTACACAGACTGGATGCTACTTTGAGTGACAGATAGTGCTGTTTGTGGGTTTGTGAACGGGAGAGTGGTGCTGCGAATGCAGGCATGTCTGGGCATCAAAACGGCAAAGAAGCATCATTGTACATGTCACTTGCTTGTATTTCAGCCTACAGTGATCGCAGTGCTTGTGGCAGGGTATAGTCAAGCTCAAGAGCTGCGATCGCATTCGATGGTTCCGATTAGTCATACACTTCCTGGAGATTACGTGTGTTAAGAGAGATAAGTAGGCGTCTTTATACTGGCTTGTGCGTTCACTCTGCCGTCGCTCTCTAAGACATAGAGGGTGTCCTTACCCCAGACTGTGCGATCGCGGTATTTGCATACCCAGCCCTTTTTGGCTGCAAGAGAGCGCAGCTTAGCGTCTGGGTCTGAATGAGCTCCTCACTTCACAGGTGACTACTTCAAAGGGTTTCAGCACTTTGCACAACAATGGCACTGAGCTTGAGTAAGGTACATTCCCCCTCCTCTTCCTATGTCATAGTTCATTGTGTAGCTTTGGATGGCTTTTTGCTGTTCCTCCATCTGCTGAATCATAGGAGTTTCACCTTGTAACTACCTCTTGCTTCAGCTGGTGACAGGGCAAATTAAACATTTCTTGCAGGTGCTGCAATTTTCTACATGCCTGGCAAAAATGTCCAGAAATTTTGCGGGCCACAGAGAGCATCTCCTGCAAAGCCCTGACATTTAAAAAAAAAAATTAGCAACAGGGGAACGGTAAGTATGTTAACTGTCCCCTCTTCTCTCCCTCACCCTAACCCTTCTTTTCTGTATCCTAACAGTAACCCTCTCCACCCACCACCCTAACCCTAACCCTCCCCGTTAGTGCTTAAACCTAACCGTCCCCCCTTGATGCCTAAACCTAAACCTCCCCTTTTAGTGCCAAACCCAAACCCACCCCCAGGGGTACCTAACCCTAACCTCCCCTAGCCTAACCCAAACCCTCCTGGTGACAACTAAACTTAACCCCCCCACGGCTAAGACCTAACTAGCTCCGCTATACTTACCATTGGCATCCCGGCTGCTGCAATTCCAGCATCGGGATGTCCACTACTGTCGGTATTCTCGCACCGGTCTTATGGCCAGGTAGTGTCATTCCAGTGCCAGAATTTAGTCAGCCAGGAAGTCAGGTGTAGGTATGTTAACTACATACAGCTGTTTCTTAGATGCTGCTGCTGAAGCTGCTGCTGTTGGTGCACCTGAAGGCAATACACCAACCCAGTGGGCTGTTACAGTCATGTAATCTTGTATTTGCCCTGCTCTACTTGTCCATATACATGTGGTTAAGTGGACAGTGGGTACAATGGCATTTTGGAGGACACTAAGTGTTTTTTAATGTCCCTGTACAGGCTGGGAATAGCTTTTCTAGTGAAGTGGAATATAGATGGGATTTGGTAGCAGGGACACAGGACCTCAATTAACTAACTAAAATCCACTGCACTAATGGCGGATATCGGATGCACATCTAATACCAGCATAGATTTTATGGTGTCAGTGATCCGCTGTGCAACTGGGTGACTACTATTATACTTGCTCCCCATTGCAAAGGATCGTGTGACAGTCAATTGTTTTTTTTTAAACTACTACAAGTAGCCTTCCTATTGCCTTTCTGGGATGAAGATCCACTTCCACCAGCAGAAGCAGGCATAGTGCTCAAGGATTCTTCTGAGAAATCTAGGATAGGGGAGCATTGAGTTAGCCTTATCAAATTGGATGCAGGACAACTTCCGATCATGATTGAGGATATTGTTGATGAAGGTGTTGGTGGTGAAGATGACAGGTGCTTGGATCTAGCAGAGAGAAGGGAGCCAGCTGACACTGGACTGCTTATTGTTCCTTTTTTAGACAAAGTTTCTGAATTTTGCAAACACTTTTGATGGATGCGCTGTAGATGACGTAACAGGGAGGAGGTTCCTAGATGGTTAAGGTCCCTACCTCTACTTACTCTGGCTTTACAATGGGTACAGATACCCATTGACACTTGTTGTCCAGATTTGGGTAGAAATTATTCCACACATAAGAAATTTATTTTTTTGTCTTATGCCCAGACATGACAATGGGCTTTTCCTTATCATGGGCAACAACTGTTTCCACTGGTGCCTGATTTACACAAACAACATCCTCATGAATAAATGAATACTTTACTGTAATTAACAACACAAGTGATGTCAAGCAAAAAAAAACAAGCAGCACTATTCCACGTAATAGGACAGGCAGCAGTTACACTAGTATTTAGAAAAAAAACCCATCATGATAAGAACAGATCAGGGTTATTGCAACAATTTAGCATATGCACCGCACTAGGAAAAATGCTGTTGTGCAACAGTTTTGTACAAGATCGCTCAGCTCTAAAACACCTATTTGATTATATTTCCTCAAAGAGCGCAATATTTGGATGGCTGGGGTCTGCTAAAATGGATTTAGATTTCTTCATGAGCCTCTTTTTATAGAACTCCAATAATTCTACCAGCCGTCCTAACCACCCGATCTAGCGTCCTACGTTCAGCCGCATTACAGTTCCCATACCATACGACAATCCGTTGGGTCAGGATACTTTCCACAATACTGTGATAAAAGTTTAAAAGGGTTCCCCTACTCACACATGCTGATCTTAAATGTCTTAAATAAAGCCAGGAAGGAATTGTTCAGGTGAAAGTGAAAGTATCTGAAATAAAAAACCCCAACAATTTAAAAGATTACACTATCTCGATAGTCAGGCCACCCAAGCAGACGGGCCTTTGGAAAAACACTGCGTTTCCTAAAATCAACAATCTTTTCCTTAGTTTTCAACATGTTTAAGAGTATGTAGTTTTCTTCGCTCCACTCAAACATTCTGGCAACCTCAACTCTGTATGCGTGTTCGTCCCCACTACTTATCAAGCCAACGATGGTGATATCATCTGCAAACTTAACAATCTTAACAGACCAAGAATTTGACTCGCAATCGTGGGTGAACAATGAATACAGTGCTGGGCTCAGAACACACCCCTGCAGGACCCCCACATTGAGCACTATGGGCCTGATTCAGAGCCGGACGCTATTTGCGCTCGCTCATCCAGAAAAAGGGGCTGGCTATTTAAATTAACTGTTCGCTCTTTGTGGTCTGTTCACGCCTCTATGTCTGAACGAGCGAACAAAACATGCGAACGTAATTTTGAAAAAAGCGCCCCCTGGCCGCTCGCATCATACGTCATGTCCGCTGTTTATTAGATTAATTGAGTACATCGGACTGCGTATGAACTGCTCGCTATTCTTGTGGTTGGTTTTTCCTACCACAATCATGCGAGCAGTTGTGACTATAAAACAACCAAGTGACATGGTCGATGACGCTGCTTTGTTAATTATGCACACCCTTAAAACGCCTGTTTTGACCGTTTGGCACGCCTGCGTTCGGATCTCCACTCCCCGTTTTCAAGCACCTTCCCCTGTTACCACCCACAAATGCCTCACTCTGTCACTCAAAATATCAGGCATTCGCTATTTAGCGAGCACACGATTTTCAGCTGCACTGACTGGTTCACGCCTGCGTATTAAAATCCGTCCGCATGCGCAATTGTGCGAACGAACGAGTGGCCGCTTACGAGCGGCTCTGAATCAGGCCCTATGGCCCTCATTCAGAGGCGGTCGCAAGATGCGACGGCTCTCTCTGAATGAGGGCTGCCGCTCCATTTTTGAAGTGCGGCCTCCTGGTCATTAGTTAAGCTGTGGGTTACCACCCACAGCTTAAAGACCGACCAGGCTGATGGTCGAGATGGTGATCACCATCGCGACCATCGGGGCTTACGACCAGATGCTAAGATTGGATCTGGGCACTCGTAAGCCCCAGGGAGCTTTCTGCTCTGATGGAACAGGAAGCTCTCCACTGACATCAATGATGATGTCAGTGCAGCCGCCCACAAAACGGTAGGCATTCGTAAAGGAACGCCTTCGTTTGGGAAACCACCCCCCCGGCCCGCCTACCAAACGGGGCGAGCTGTCGATCAACATCAACAGCCGCCCCTTTGGTAACGAGTTCCGGAGCAACAGAGTTTCTCTGTCACTCCGGGGCTTGCGCATGCGCAGTGCGTGCGCAGGACTAACCATCGAGTCTAGTAGAGCCGGAAGCTCACTACTGAAATCACTGGTGATGTCAGTAGGGCCGCCTACAAATGGCAGGCGTTCCTTCAGGAACACCTCCGTTTGTCCAGCCACCCCCCCACCCCGCCTACCAAACGTGGTGAGCTGTTGATCAACATCGACAGCCGCCCCGTTTGTAGCGAGCCTCGGAGCGAGTGAATTTCTCATTTGCTCCGGATCTTGCACACGTGTATTGTGCACACTGCACGTGCGCAGTGCCCCTCCATCGACCCGCTTGCGAGCGCATAGCGCTTGTGAGAGGGTCTGAATCAGGCCCTAGGTACAATACTTTTAAATGCTGAGCTAAAATCAATAAATAAAATTCTTGCGTAAGCATTCCTAATTTCTAAATGTGACTGCATCTGGTGCAAGACAGTTAAAAATAACATCTGCTGTTGAACGGTTTGCCCATTAAAAAATGTGACTACCACATGGTTCAATACTAATCTCTCGAAGCATTTCTTCACTAGTGATGTTAAAGCTATTGATAACTGTTTAAACATTTCTGGGTTCCATTCTTTGGAATAGGAACTATAGTAATTGACTTAAAACACTTAAAACACATAGGGACCATGCAGTAGGCCAGGGATAAGTTAAAGATTAGCGTAAAACCCCCAGCTAACTGATCACTGCAATCCCTCAAAACTTTACCCTTGATACCATCCGGACCCGCAGCCTTCCTAGGGTCCACAGAACACAGACAGAGACGGACAGCTAATTCGTGTAGCACCAAGGGAACCTCCCCTACTCTCTGGTCCAGAATTGGAACAGTTGGCTTATTTGTGCTATTAAACCTGGAGTAGAACCTATTTCGATCCTCTACAAGAGAATTGTCTACACTCCCAGCATCAACCGATTTAGCTTTATAATCCGTGAGCCTCTGCAAGCATTTCCACATGTGCCTCAAATCACTATTTTGGCTAGCGTTCGCCTCCATTTTTGCTGCATAGGCTGCTTTGGCCCACCTTATTCCCCTCCATAGGTCTACCCTAGCAGCTTAGTACCCATCCTTATCACCAGACCTAAAGGCCCTGTCTCGTGTCCTAAGTAGAGAACGGACTTCCCTATTCAGCCATGGTTTCTCATTTGAAACACCTTAAACCTTCTCCTAGCCGTTACGAACTCCACACAGCAATTTATATACCCTACAGTATAACCATACAAGTTAAAAGATCCACATCTACAGACCCATTTACCTAATGGGTCTAATCCTAGTTAGTAAATTCCAAACTGTCTTGCAAACATTACACGGCCATCTCAGGCCAAATCTGAACACATTGAACACATTTCCTAGTTGGTTTGATACACCTAACAATTAGTACATACATAGGAATCATGAAAAGGGACACATGATCAGATTTACCTATAAGTGCGCATCATCATCATCTTCATCATCATCATCCTCATTAGCTTCAGCTACACAAACAACATCCTCATCAACAACATCCTCATCATCAGCATCCCCATCATCAACATCCTTATTAGCCAAAGCTACACAAATATCCTCATCCTGGTGCACTTCCACAGAAGCATCCTCGATTTCTATGTCAGCATGTTGACTTAAGCTGCTCATCCCCAAATTTGCAGAGGATGCACAAGTGGTGGAAGGAGGCTCCACTTCCAGTACAGTATTAGAAAGGTCAGGCTCACACATTGCACCCGCCGACACACTTAAGGGTAAATTTACTAAGAATCGAGTCTGGGAGAGTTTGCTTTTTTTTCAACTTGATTAGTTTCACCTAAACTCGGGTGATTTGAAGCTCCTGAAACTCTCAAATTTACAAAGAAGGGAGTTTAGCTGAGAGTGAGATGGCCGATGGTGAAGCAGAACGAGATTTCTCTGACGAGTAGCAGGTGTTGCAGGAGATTTCTCCCCTGAGTAGCAGGTTTTGCAGGAGATGACTCACTCGAGATTGCAGTGTCTTCTCTCTGCAAAACTCTCCCGAGCAAGCAGCCTGCACATATCAGTGAGATATGTGTAAGCTGCTTGTGTTGTACCTGTAAAACTACGGATTAAAAGTGGTTAAAAAAAATGACATAGGGACCCCCCCCTAAAGCTTAACCAGCCCCAGGCTTGCCAGCCTATCCTGGTTTCTACGATTACGGGGAACAAATGTGTATGGTTCCCCCGTAATTTAGAAACCAACACCAGGCTGCAGGGACAGTTGTGATTTTAAATATAGGGGGGAAACAATTGTGTAGGGCCCCCAATATTTAAAACCAGCACCCGACCCAAAATGGCCGGGCTGTAATGCCATAGCCTGGAGACCCTTTCACCAGTGTTCCGGGTCCAAAGCATTAGCAGCCCAAGCTGGTCAGGCCAAGCCGGGGATCTCTGGGGAGGTGGGGACCTCCCAAAAAAGGGGTCTCCCCTCTCCCTTAACCCCAGGCTTGGTCTGAAGCATGGGGCTCTTCCCCGCACCCCTGGAGCATTGGGTACAGGGGTAATAAAGTGGGGAAATATAGTGAAACTATTGTATTTTACAGTGGAACTACAGGTGCCAGAATGCTGCCCTTTGGCACTTGTGGAACTACAAGTGCCAGTAGAAGGGCGGCACCTGTACCCCCACTGTAAAATAAATAGCTAAACAATGACAAAACACACACACCGTGATTATTAAAACTTTATTACACACACCAACCCATTCACACATACCTATACCAGATGTTTCTGTCCCCTTCTCCAGTAGAATCCATGTTGACTGGCCCTGCAAAAAATATTTCATACTCACCTACAGTATATCCTGGCACTCGTCTCCGTAGTAATCCATGGCATTTGTAAAACAAAAAAATGAACTTACTGCACCACGTACCGGGTATCAGTATGTGTGTTGCCACACATACTGATACCTCCCGAATGCCAGCTGACGGGACTGCATGGGGTTTGCTTGTCCCGACAGCGAATCAGCGGCCATGCTGACTGTAGAGCGGCCGCTGATTGGCTCCAGCTACTGGCAGTTCCCACGTGGGAACTGTCAGTAGCCGGGGATAATCAGCAGCCGCTCTACAGTTAGCGGCCGCTCATTGGCTGGCGGGACATGCAAACCCCGTGCAGTACTGTCAGCTGGCATTCAGGAGGGATCTGTATATGTGGCAACACACATACAGATCCTGGGTCCATCTGGTCGGGTAAGTCGTTTTTTGTTTTAAAAAGTCCCGGGGATGCTGCGGAGACCAGTGCCAGGATATAGGTAAGTATGCAATCTGGTATAGGTAAGCATGTGTGAATGGGTAGGTGTGTGTAATAAAGTTTTACTAATCATGGTCTGTGTGTTTTGTGTTTATTTAACTATATATTTTACAGTGGGGGTACAGGTGCCGTCCGTCTGCTGGCACTTGTAGTTCCACAAGTGCCAAAGGGCAGGCATGCTGGCACCTGTAGTCCCATTGTAAAATACAATAGTTGACTTAAATTTCCCCACTTTATTACCCCCATACCCAACGCTCCAGGGGTACGGGGAAGAACCCCAGGCTTCAGACCAAGCCTGGGGTTAAGGGAGAGGAGAGACCCCTTTTTTGGGAGGTCCCCACCTCCCCTGAGATCCCCAGCTTGGCTTGACCAGCTTGGGCTGCTAATGCTTTGGACACGGGGCCCCGGTGAAAGGGTCTCCGGGCTGTGGCATTACAGCCTGGCCGTTTTGGTGCTGGTTTTAAATATAGGGGGGACTCTATGCAATTTTTCCCCCCTATATTTAAAATCAGGACTGGCCCTGCAGCCTGATGTTGGTTTCTAAATTATGGGGAAACCCTACACATTTTGTTCCCCGTAATCTTAGAAACCAGGACAGGCTGGCAAGCCTGGGGCTGGATAAACTTTAGGGGGGGGGACCCTATGTCATTTTTTTTCTGATATTTAAATTTATTTCTATATTTATAGACATGGATCAAAGGGATCTGTGTATGTTTCTGCCAAAATCTCAGATTACAGGCATGTGTATTTTTTTCATGAGTTTTTATGGAGAGTTTTCCCATCTCTTGAGAGTTTCGAAACTTTCTGCTTGGTAAATTCCAGAATCCTATCTTCATCAGTGAAAAGGGCTCTCGAGTTTTGCCGATGGTGAATTGAAGAGAGTTTGCTAACTCTCCAGTATTTTCCCGTAGCAAGGACATCTCTCTCCAGAGTTTGCAAACACTCCCAAACTACAAGAAGGAATTGAGGGCCTGATGGTGGCCCACAGCGCATGCGCATGACGGAGCTGGGTCCGTCGTGCTCATTGCGCGAAACCCGGCTAGCGACGGGCACTCCGTCGCTCTGGGTCTCGCACCAAAGGGGGTGAGCTGTCGATGTTGAGTGACAGCTCGCCCCCCTTTGGTGGGCGGGCCAGGGGGTGGCTGCCCAAACGGAGGTGTTCCCATGAGAATGCCTGCCATTTGGGGGCGGCCCCACTGACATCACAAGTGGTGTCAGTGGAGAACTTTCGGCTCTGTTAGACTCAAAAGCTCTCTGGGGCTTGCGATGAACGAGACCCTACCACAAGGGTCTCGTCGCAAGCCCTATGGTCGCGATGGTCTTGACCATCGTGACCATCATCATGGCCGCTCGCTATAGCTGTGGGTGGTCACCCACAGCTATGTGAGCGCCCGCTACAAAAATAAAAAAGCTCGGCCCTGGTTCAGAGCGAGCAGCTATGAATCAGGCCCTGAATCTGCACTGCAAAAAAATATATTGGTCTATACAGATGAGCCTATAATTGGCACATAAATATTTGTTACACAAAAACCAACTCAAAGTATTCCATATACAGAAAACCTGTATTAAATTAAGTGTTGGTGGTGCTCCCTCTGAGTCAGAATACACAAAATTCGTACAAAGAGGAGAGAAAGCAGATTCATTTTTATGGGGCACTCTTATTGATTTGTATGATTCAGCTAAAATATAACCTTTATTAATGTATTAGTTAAAATGTATGAGTCAAAAAATTAATTAGACAAACTATGGTAATAATTATGCTCGGGGTATATACAGCAAAATTTTTTGTTCAAAAAACATCAGATCCGCAAATATCACTTGACATGAGTTTAGTTTCGCTCATAAATAATGTGGCTACTCATTTCTGCCACTCCTACTAATCATCAAATATATACAGTAGGTAGGACATGCAAGCAACAGGGAATTTTGAGTTCCACATAAATGCACCCGCATGTAATAAATTGCGTATTAATTGCAAAATAAAAAAACTCAAAAGAAAAAAACCTTTAGTGCAAAACCCTTCAGTTCAGCACTAAATCATATAGGCCAACAGAGCAGGTCTGATTTATATCATATCACAAAACCATGTAATGGACACATACATGGTTTTGTGAGGAAGTGAGCAAGCTACTCAGGCGAAACGATCGTCTTCCATTTACCTTAGCCGGGACCAGCCGACACGGGAACTGCTGGGTTGCGAATTTCTAAAGGAAAACCACTTGTTGGCATAATTGATATATTATTGTATTATATATTATATATATCACTGTATTTTATTAATTGTTTTTATGTATCAGACTGAATTGATATAATAAAAATGTATTTTTATTTGAATTATAGTCCACACACATATTTTACTTTAGGAGTGTGCCAGATATTTTTTTCCTATTTTACTACTACAGGAAGCACAGCATAAGGGGCACAACTACAGGGGCTCTGCATAAGGGGCACTACTACAGGAAGCACGGCATAAGGGGCATTACTACAGGGGGCTCTGCATAAGGGGCACTACTACAGGGAGCTCTGCAGAAGGGGCACTACTACAGGGGGCTCTGCAGAAGGAGCACTACTACAGGAAGCACGGCATAAGGGGCACTACTACACGGGGCCCTCCATAAGGGGTACTACTTAAGGGGTACCATAAGGGGTATGACCCATAGATCCCAGGCAAAGTGGTGAAATCTATGGGTTTCACCATGTGTTAACATGCAGAGTGCATTTTAATGCACCCTCTGAGGATAAGAGCAGAGGGTTTTCACAGCTAATAGTATAGGGCAGCGAGTTCAAATATCTGCTTGGTAAACCCTGCACCTAATTGAATTTCTCCCTACAGTATGTGCTGTGTAATTTTAATAGTGCTTTAGAGTGTACACAATGGCACAATTGCACAGCTTTATAGGGTTTACAAGCTTTGTGTAGTATATAATGTATTTTTCACATGGCGCAGCCACTATTTAAGGTGTTAGGTACATTTTATTGAAGTTAATCATTTGTCTGTTTAATGTACTAGCCAGTGTTATTGTTTTGATTAAGTGCATAACTGCTGTTCTTTTAAAACTATGAATAATTCTATGGTAGAGTCGATATATGCATGTACATTTGTTTGTGGTGTTACGTGCGCATGCGAATGCAAGCTATTATAGCAGGTGGGCATTCCAGGCTTGGCATCCGCGTCAGTTTGCAGATGCATTGGGGTGCGCTGTTCTATATTTTGCATATCACCGTATTCTATTGAACGTGCGTGTGGTCACTAATACTTGTGACTCTGGGCCTGATTTACTACGGAACGCAATATTACATATGCACGCAGTTCAACTGTGATAGTATGCTAATCCATTGCGATCGCAATGCAAACTCAGCACTACATAAGGACGCCCACTTTACATTGCACACATCTGTAATACTTAGCAGAATAGCAAAACCATCTGTACAATCGAGTACTATCACAGTCTCACGCAAGCTCTGACCTTACTCAGAAATTGCAAACAACCACGCACGCAATGAGACCTCAGACTGCGTATGGAATCGCAGTGGCTAATTTATTCACGCACCTCCAACGGCATGCGAACACACTGGCACGCCTGTGTTCGGCCAACCACCCTCTGTCACCACCCACAAACGGTACTTCCTGTCAATCACTCTGCGATGGGTCTACATAGTCACTGTGATTGCAGTCCCCATTTCAGCGGCTGGTTCGTGCATGTGCCCTGCAATGCGTATGCAGGAGCAGTGTCAAACAATCGGCAGATTGCGTGTGTATTCGCAGTTGCGTACGGTAGTAATTCAGGCCCTCAATCAGCACCTGTTTGTGATTAGTAAATGAGCCTTTCTGGGTGGGTGAAAAAAGTCACAGCAGTAACTTGTGTGAAGAGAGCAAATTCCGCAAGTGACAACATTGCTACATAGCATGCATGAGTCACATTGGAAGACCTGAACAGGTATGAAATATCCCTGATCCTGGATTCTGGACACTGGACCGCAGCAATCTGTGCATGGCTTTAAAACATCAACACGTGCACATGTGCCCTATATAGCAGTGATCACAGTGCACAGTCCTAAAGCTTTACGTCACAATCTATAAGACCAGTTTCATTAGCTCAGCTAAATACAGATATTCTAATTATAGGTGAGCAGTGATTGTGAATTGTCATTAACTGTAATCACAGTGGAAAAGAATAATTACCAGGTCTGTGACTATTTTGGACATTTCCCTACTATTGGACAAGTCTGAACATATATATATATATATATATATATATATATATGACAATATAGCTGACCACAAGCGCCTCCTAGTGCAATTACAGTGAACCAATTAAACCTGTGCAAATCTCGCAACCTGTGCAAAAACAATTTTTTGTGTTTATATCCTTGTCCTTATCCAGGACCGTGACATACAAGTGACTTTGTGCAATAAATACAGTCACTTGTATGTCACGGTCCTGGATAAGGACAAGGATATAAACACAAAAAATTGTTTTTGCACAGGTTTGCGAGATTTGCACAGGTTTAATTGGTTCACTGTATATGCACTAGGAGGCGCTTGTGGTCAGCTATATTGTCATATTGTTTCCTGTACCAAGGTGGCCTAGCCATGGCCACCATTTTTTGTTGACCAAGCAGACACCTTATACTTATCAAGGGAGTGCTACATATACAAATAGTATATGTATATATATATATATGTATAATATTTCTATTATATTTCTATTAGATTTACCAATATAAAAAAACAAAAAACACACACTTGTGAAAGGTATTTCACGTTAAACAGAGTGGACAAATTTGGCGCTGTTTTCTTCTATTGATTTATATATATATATATATATATATATATATATATATAACACTAACTATTGTTACAGATGAACATTGCTTTACATTTTTCTATCTATATGACTGCATTACATTTGGCTAGAGTAAGTTTAATACACTTATATAAATCACAGCTGAACCTCCTTATTTTATTTGTTATTAATTATGAGTGTCTTTAATCAGCTTTTGTTTGTTTTACTATACAGAAACAGTATACTTTACATGGGTCCACTTTTAAATTGTAATAAATTAAGGTAGAGCAGCATATAACCCTAATTACAGCAATAGGAATAACTTTACCACATAACGGTAAAAGGACTGGATACAAAATAGCAACCACAGAGTTTGACAGTAACAGTTGTGACACTCAGATCAGTTGACACAATGTAAACTATTTATTATGAGGTAGTAAAACAGATATCACTGTCAGCTGGTATATAAAAACATACACAAACAATTATTCATAATAAAAATGGCTAAATGTGTAGCAGTAATTAAAAAGTCCTGGAATCTCAACCACTGCAGTAGTTCATAATTTGAGAGTATTTCTAGTTAAAGTAAGTTACTATACAATTTTCTGTCAGATACTGTATCTGTCCAAGATGCCTGGTTGAAATGAAAACCTGGTAATGTATGGGAGCAAATGACAGTCGATCATATGGTTTTAAACACTGGAAAACGGACAAAAAACAATTGTTCAAATTGGTTACATTCGTGTGTTTTAATCAATTTGTCTGAACGACCATTTTGTCTGTTTTCCAGTGTTTGTGAGCAAATGGTCGATTGTCATTTGCTCCCATACATTACCCGGCCAGCCAGATTGAACAGAATTCTGACAGATAATTGTATAGTGGATGGCCAGCTTTACAGTCTCTAAAAGAGTCAGAGAAAAAACAGCATATGCTGAGCGGATTATTCTGAGCTGATTAGCTGGTGGATCCTGGTATTTGATTTGCCGACCATCACTGGGTCACACGGGAAACTAGAGCGGCTCTCCAATACCATCTTCAGACCCGTTTGTCGGGTTGAGCTCAATTGCCAACCAACCGTGGATGCGGCTCATACCATCTGCCACAGCCGGACTCATACATAGGCCCATATTCAATTAGCCGTGATAATTTAGCAGTCGACGGTGGAATCTTGTTTCTGCCGTCATCGAGTGTTTTGGCCGCGGAAACTTATCAGGCGCACCCCAGCTATTCGCCCTATTCAATTCCAAAGGATGCGAAAACGGCTTCGCTGAGTCACCATTGCCGACAATGGGGACCAAACCGCTAACACCACCTATGGATGTTATAAGAGGTTCAGCCACAAGCAGTGTTAATCTAAGCTTACTGCTGTTTACTAAATGCAGGTCGGAGATCATAAGCCCTGTAGCAAGTGCTAACTGGGTTATGGCTTGTTCTTAAATGGAGCCATTACTTTCAAACCTCTCTCTCATGTAGGGTATCAGGGGAAATAATACACTTGGGTGGAGTTCTTTAATACACAAGTCAAGAACAAATCCTCTAATGTACAGTATTATGGAAAGGAATAGTGTTCAATTCTGCAAATTATGTATCTAGCCTTATGTCTGGATCACAAACACAGTGACTTTTTCAGCAGTCTTTCACAATGTTAGGGACTATTTATTTTTACAAGCAGAGAACAAATGGAGAATGTCAGAGCACAGTCAAGATAGAGTCCGCTTACCTACCCGATAACTTCCCAGGCATGAGCGCTGAGAGGGGTGGGGAGCAGCTGGAGGGGCTTGTCTGGGGGTAGCACATCGGGCAGAGAGAGAGCAGACTGTCCCTCTCTCCCCGCAAGAGTTAAAGGGACGCGATCAGCCTCCTGGCAGAACAAATCTGCCCCTTTCCCAGCGCGCATTGTACTTTAAAAATAAATAAATTAGGAAGGGGGCGTGACTACACAGCCTTGATTTGGCAATCCCCATCAGTATCCAGGCCTGTCACTGTTCTTGAATGCCCTGTTCCCTGGTTATGTCCACTGCTAGATGCTTTATTCCAAATACTTGCTAGATACATAAAGAATTACTCTGTTCTGTCCCACAGATTCAGGTCAATTCCTTCAAAATTATATACATGAAGTGTGCACTCGTATATTAATATTTGATTAGACAGTACAAACATGACCTTGCTGTTGTAGGCAAAGTGGTTATATAATTTATGTCCCAGTATCTAAATGGTGCTTTTACTATAACACTTTGGCTTCGTCAGGGATTTTGGAAAATTAGGTTAAGAACCCCAGGTGTGTGTCTGATCTAGGCACCAAATGCATAGTCCAAACACAGAACATGGCAAATGGGCATATTTTAGTCTCCTAAGTGCAGAGTATAACAGAGATATAACTGATACTATCAAGTGCAAATAGGGGGCAGTGGTGTAACTAGGGTATTTGGAGCCCAGGGCAAATTTAAAAATGGAGCCCCCCCACTATGTGAACACACTGAAAAATGGGTGTGGTCACTTAAAAATGGGGCGTGTGACATGACACACCCCTTTATCATCACTCTGAACATTCCTTTCCATTCCATATGCACCTTAATGCAGTACTCCTTATACAGTACCCCCAGTAGTGGTCCCTTTTATGCAGGCCATCCAGTAGTGCCCACCCTTATGCAAGCCCCCAGTAGTGCCCCTTATACAGTACCCCCAGTATGCAATGTCCCCAGTAGTGGTCCCTCTTATGCAGGTCCCCAGTAGTTCCCCTTATACAGTGCCCCCAGTAGTGGTCCCCCTTATGCAGACCCCCAGTAGTGCCCCTTATACAGTGCCCCCCTGTAGTGATCCCCCTTATGCAGTACCCCCAGTAGTGGTCCCCCCTATGCAGTGTCCTTTACATAGCGCCCCCAGTAGTAGTCCCCCCTATGCAGTGCCCCCAGTAGTGGTCCCCCGATGCAGTGCCCCCAATAGTGGTCCCCCCCAGTAGAGGTCTCCCTCAGTGGTGCCCCCAGTAGAGGTCCCCCCCAGTAGTAGTCCCCACACAGTGGTGCCCCCAGTAGAGGTCCCCCCAGTAGAGGTCCCCCCAGTAGTGCTCCCAGTAGAGGTCCCCCTCTGTGGTGCCCCCAGTAGTAGTCCACCTAGCACCCTGATAAATACACACCTTAAATAAAACACACACAGTGAATAAATGAAGAAATATACACTTACCTGAATCCACGCTCCGGCTACTGCTCCCGCCGCCGTCCGCACGTCAGTCCTCCCGGGCTGGCGCACTCTGCATTACGGGAGAGACGTCATGACGTCTCTCCCATTACCCACTGCAGGAGCTGGAAGATGGAGCTCATGAGTGGGCTCCAGCCCGGCTCTTGCAGTGGGTGCAGCAGCAGCCAATGAGAGTCTGTCTGACTCTCATTGGCTGCTGAAACACACACATTGCCGCCGCGCTGGCGGCATTGTGTGTGTACATGCACCAACCTGAGCCCGCCTCCCACCTTCCACCTGGTGCTATTGGGTAAGTGCTCAGGGGGAGGGAAGGTGCTCGGCTGTGCAGCAGAGGACCTGCGCTGGGCGCAGGGAAGCCTAGCGCCAGTCCTGTGTAAATGTGTAGTGCTGACTGCACTCACTGCGGTCGGCACTACACTGGCTAACTAGGACGGGCCCCCCATGCCGCCGGTCCCACGGCACCTATGGCACGTGCCCGGCGGCCGTGCCCTAGTTACGACACTGATAGGGGGGCAACACTTTATACCCATATAATAGTTTATGGATTTGTAACCAAAAAGTGGATAAACCTACAAGCATTGGAATAAAAATCTTTTTATTTTGCACAGGGGTCCTGGCAGGGAACCTCCAAATCATGGTGCCCTCCTGCAACGCTTACTATGTTCCACTATCTTTGCCTCCACCTCAAACCCTTCCAGTATTACAAATGGTGTAATTCATTGCAGTGACTGGCAGATGATGGCGCAATATGTTTTGTGCAATGAAACTTGATATCCCAAAATCTTCACAGATAAATTGATTATTGATCTGTCACAACATAACATAACATAACATATTCTATTAAATAACTCCACCACTTTACCAAGTACCCAATTAAAGTTGATGGATAGAGAAGGAAAAATAAAGGAAAGTTCCAGTGCTGGATGCTATGCAGGAGTACATACTGTATGATTAGCGGTACATGGATCATGAGCAGTCATGTGTTGTCCTGTTTAGCAGTAAACACCTCCTCCCCTTTTAATTTTAGTTTGCCTGCCAAAAGCTGTCAAACGCAGTAAACGCAACAGAAGGTGCACAACCCCCCTAATGTATACTCGCCATAGATTCAGTGTGTTTAGTCTATTAAATGCCATGGAGAGTCTACAGACACCATATTTTACTGTCCTCAGCTCATCGCCTGCATCCGGTACTCCCAGGCACTGCAATATTTTTTTTGCTAAGAAATGACTTTTCACTTGATTAATTCAGGTCCCTGAGGTCTGTTCTGTGCCAGCGCAATCTGATATTGTGACATTCATGCTGGCAGAAAATTGGAGAGTGTTTTCGTGGTTCCAGCAAATGTTTAGCGATAGGTGCAGTATATATTTTTAGAGTCTTGTCTATTAATAGTCTTGACAACTTCAAATGTGCTAAATTCACAGATTTTTTTTATTTTTGTCAGCACACCACATCAATAGAGAACTAATTAACGGGAATATTTTTCTGCCTTGTTGATCAGGCACAATTAAATTTTTCACAGGGAAGCCCATAAATAGAGACAGTAAGAGCAGGATAATCAAATTAATGCAAAACTAAATGTTAAAAATGTATTTTGTAAATATAGGTTTATAAAATAAGGTCATTGGTGTATCTATCATGGGTGCAGGGTCCATGGATCCAAGGGGGCCCGGCACTGTACACCCTGCACCCAGGACCGACCACTGTGCCTCCAATGTGCTGCATCGGCTCCACATGCTCCTCCCGCAGTGCCATCTTTTTTGTGATGTATTCAGATATATGGCATCACATAGGAGTCAGCAAGGACTCGGTGTGGTCAATATCCTGACCGTGGGGATTCCAGTGCTCAGAAAGCCAGTGCCGGATTCCCAACAATTGCCAGAATCCTGGCCACGGCACCCCCATTGCCGGAATCTCGAAGGTGAGTAGCGGGGTTGGGGCGAGGGTTAGCGTTAGGATTAGGGGTTAGGTTTAGGCACTAGGGGGGGTTAGGGTCAGGCACTTGGGGAGGGAGGATTAGGGTAGGTAGAGGGGAGGGTTAGAACACTTATCGACAAGTGTCGGTATTCTAACCCTGTTGGGACGGCGGCATCGGAATTCTGACCACCGGAATCCCGTACCCATCCCCTGGCTCTGTGCCATAGTCTTTGCTCTCCTCTGTGCATTTTTTCCGAATTTATTACCAAAAAGATGGCACCATGGGCAAAGCATAGGGAGCTGGAGCGCCGTGCAGGAGGCACATTCAAACAGGTACGGGGCCCAACTAGCAGGAGGAGACAAAGTTTAAGCAGAGGGGAAAAATTTATTAATGAAAGTTAGTAGGTTGGTAAGTGCATCAACTGCTAACAGCTGATTGATTGATTGAACAATGTCTCCACTTGTCCACTTCTCCACTCTTTACAGGTTTTGATACATATCCCTCTTTGTGAGCAGTTCCAAAGCCCCGGAAATGTACTTGGAAGACAAATAGGAGCAGTAAAATAACCCATCAGCACGAAATTCTCAGATAAGCAGCCTGTTAACACAGTTCTGCCAGCAGGTAAAAGCTTTATGATGAATTACCTAGGCGTCAATCAGCACATGCTTCACACTCCAACTTGTCAATCACCCAAACGTCTATGGGTAATGTGAATTTGACAGAATATTTCAAAAGAGTAAATATGCTTGGAAGATCCAGAAATGGAATATTGATGAACTGTTTGATATATACACTCTAGGAAATAATGTAATGAATTGAGGAAACTATGGGAGATTTACCCAAACAGGCAGATTACACATTTACTCCAGTGTAGTAACACGATAAACTCTGAAAATGGAAATCCAAATGGTCTCAAGTGACTTATAAATAATTTATGTTTTATTGATTTCACAGCATTTTCGTACTACTTGACAAAATCTGTATTCAGTGGATGCAATAACTGAATGATGAATTGTTTCCTGCACAGAGACAAACACATTCTCAATAATACCTGATAATTAGTCAAAAATACCTCCTATGGCTTTCAGCACTGGTGGAAACATTTCCTGAAATGTATAGAAGATAGGGATATATTTATTTATTGATATTAATATATTTTATTTGTAAAGAGCCACAAATGGTTTGCAGAGCCGTAGATAGGGGGTCAACAGAGAATTACCAATATTAAACAGTGTTCAGACAACAACGAATAATGCATAATGATTTAATACAAAACACAATACAAAATGATGCAAAGACCAATTGGCAACAAATTGGCAGAGAATATAAACAGAATATAGATTTGCAGATCCAACTATTGACAGGACAGTGAGCATCAGTGATAAGTATCATCCACGTGTGGTAGACCTGTGCTCGGGAGCATGGTCTCGAGAAACAGGGCTGGTGACACTGATAGCCTGAAAGAGGACACCAGGAAGTTCTCTGTGACTCTGTGTCTTCTGAGAATCTCAGAGCAGCAGTCCAAGCACCAATATCGAGGTTTAAGGGTCTATTTAATAAGCCGTATTAGGAGACAGAGTGAAAAGTGATAAGGTGTCAGCCAATGAGCTCCTAACTGTCATTTTACAAACACAGCCTGTGAGATGGCAGTTGGGAGCTGATTGGCTGGTACCTTATCACTTTTCACTCTGTCTCCTAACACTGCTTAGTAACTAGACCCCAATGTCACAAAATGCAATCTGGTAAAGCGATACTTGTTGCTGGGTTCCAGGTTACAAGTGTTTGTAGTCTCATGTCAAATCCACAGTAAAAACACCTTTTTTCCAAGGTTTGTTTCATCTGGATGCTATTAATGACGAATGACTGGACTACCATTGCCACCATGGGAAGCACATATGGGGCAAGATTTTGACGCATTTAACTTATGCATAAAAACTGTGGTCTTACATGTGTATTTTAAGTCATACAGATGTGTCCTCATACACTGTGGCTCCAGTGTTGCCAAACAGTTCCTCTCAGTGCGGCAAGTCCTAGGCAGCTCGGCAGGGGCATAACTAGGGGTTTTGGTGCCCAGGGCAAATTCAAAAACAGCACCCTCCATTTATGTGACCTGGGCCTATTACCCAGGGTCACTTACAGGAGCATGGGCCTAATCTCTGCCTATCAGTGCCATAGGCCTAAGGCCTGATTACCCCCACGGGTCTAGTGCCCGACAACCTAGAGGTCTAGGGAGGGGTTAATGACAAGAAGGCCTCATAGAGGGCCTACCTGTTCGGTGGAAGAGGCTGCAGTGGGGAACTTCATTATCTCTTCTACTTTCCTACCACTGCAGCAATCTCCGGTTCTCAGCCTCATTCTTCTGCTGTTGGCCCATCCAGGCGAGCGGCGCCGCTGACAGAGTTCTTCTTTCTTGAGCCTGGCATCTTCTGGTCTCTTCCACGGCTGCCAGAGCTCTTCAGGCCATGTCCTTTATCTGCCACCACTGAACTGGCTCTTCTGCCCAGCCAGCGGGGGCCAGCCATGATGTGGCTCGCTGCGATAGGCTAGCCACAGACGATTTCTATTGGCTGCTGGTCCGCGAGCCATTATTGGCTTGCAGCCGGCGCCAAATTCAAATTTCTGCTGCCCTTCAATGGCCACCGGTCTGTTAGATGCACCCAGCTCACAGCCGGCACCAAATGTCACCCGCCGCTGCTTCTTGACCTGCGCTGAAAACAGACACACTGTCCCAGTGCTGGCCACTGATGTGCCCCGCTGGGGACAGATATCACTGGGCTGCAAGACTTCAGTGCTGGCTGCTACAGTGGAGAACATCTCCCAACTGTAAATTGCCCTGGCCTGTTGCGCCCCCCTCTGCCAGGCCTGTCATGGCGCCCAGGGCATGTGCTCAAAATGTGCATCATACTCGCATAAATAAAACAATTTGATGCAATAAAACTACTCTGCTAGATTACGCTGATCTATTAGATGTGTGACATTTGTACATCTGTGTGCGAATGAGTCTGAATCAGTATACAAAGTGCTACGATGCAGCGGCCGCGGCTTTTTCTTACTCCAAGTTCCGTTGTGCTTCATCTGCGAATTTGTACCTGTTCAAAACTAAACCATGTGCATTTAAAGTTGCCGCTCAGAAGCTGTAATACACTTTTATTGGTGTTTCGCTGCGTCTGCGATGCAAATTTTAAACAGAAAATACAGCATCCTACAGGCTTTAGAGCGGATGTGTCGTGCCAGGGGTCTCGTGCAGTATGGCGTATAGAAGATAGGTGTATGAGGACATAGCTGTATGTATATCAATGTGTCTAACTGATAACTTTTCTACATTAGTATTTAACTTAGTAAACTCAGTATTTCTACATTCCACTTATGGCAGGCATACAAATGCATATACGTACTTATGTCCAGCAATAATGTAGAGATGAGTCTTATATAGTGAAAAACGAAAAAATAGAAAGCAGCGCTGTGCTTAAAAGTAAGAATTAACTCTTAATATGACCAAGGCTTATAAGATAAAAATATATAACTTATACAGTATATAATTTATTACACAGGAAAAAACAGACTCATAATACAATACTAAAAAGCACAAACATAAAAACAATGTGAATAATAAACAACAAAAATTCTAAAGAACAATATATAAAACAAGGGTGAGATGCCGATAATAGGGTGTAATGGCGCTATTTTGCATTTTTACAGTTTTTTTCTTCTTTGTTCACCTAGATGGTAGTAGCCACCTAGTAGCCGCTCCGATACAACCTTTACTCAACTTCTATGTTATATTGTACGAGGCCCATACTTTTTCAAAAACAGTTATCTAGAACATTTACAGATCTTGCCTACAAGGCTTACTTGACTTGGTGAACAAGCCCGCTGACATAGGGTGAAACGCGTGTCCACAAGAATAGCAGTTCCTGTCGGTGTCAGCAGGGACTGAGGGCCTGATTCAGACCCGCTCGCGAGTGCATAGTGCTCGCAAGCAGGTCGATGGCTGGGCAGTGCGCACGTGCGCGAGCCCCGTAGCAAGTGAATTTTCACTCGCTGCGGGACTCACTACAAGACGGGGCGGCTCACCCTGTTTTGTAGGCATGCAGGGGGTGTGGCTGGACAAACCAAGGCATTCCTGAGGGAATGCCTGCCGTTTGTGGGCGGCCCTACTGACATCACCCGTGATGTCAGTAGTGAGCTTTCTGCTCTATTAGAGCAGGAAGTTCTCTGGGGCTTGCGGTGGACGAGACCCTACTACGACCATCACCTGGCCGCTTGCTAAAACTGTGGGTGGTCACCCACAGCTTAGCGAGTGGCCTGGAGGCCGGCCAAAAAAAAAAACAGGCCGCCCTGATTCAGAGCGAGCGCTCACAAAGAGCGTCCGGCTCTGAATCATGGCCTCAGTCCTTGCTATTTTTGCTACTTGGAGATATCCCGTCATTTATGCAGACACAGCCACATACAGGTATTCGTCCCTTCTCGCTCCTTCCTCGCTAGTCACTCTCTCATCTGGTCCGGCGCAGTACCCTGCAATACTCCACAGTACCAGGGCACACGCCAGTCAACTTCTGACACAGACAGCAGAAGTGACGTTTCTTTTTTCCTGTAAGTTATGCTATTCGTCTGACTGCTCTATACTGTATATTCACTGCCTTTGGGCACACACTCAGACCGAGGGCTTGACGTACGGCTATACAACTTCCCTGCACTATTGACATACACAGCAACAGAACGTGATAACAGGATATCCTTTTTCTCACTGAATGCTGGCTCATATTATATTTGAATTAATGTATGTGTTTTTTTCTATACTACGGTATGCTGAATTATAATGCCAATGAATTTGGGTCAATCTTACATGGTCCCAGCTGTCGGGGTAGATAACTCCAACTTGTGACCCCTGCTTAATATGCAGTAAGTGACCTATAATACTAATTTTCCTGTGTCTATACTACTGTGAAATATAAGGTTTATCACCTCAATACACATACTGAAAGGTGATTTTGACTCCAATATCACAGAATATGTGTTGCAGCTAAATAATCTGTGTCATATGGTGACATTATATGCTGAGTGCAGCACTGTTTGAGAGTGCAATCTTCCATTTCCAAATGGATATATAGATATTTTGAGTTCAACAAACAATATTTTGTACATGATAACAATTCTATTGGTTATGTGTCAACAATATACTACTATATATTTTGTGACTTGCAATTTGTTTATGTCCATACCAGTGTGAAGACTAATATCCATCACCTTTACAGATATACTAAAAGGTGAATGTAAGTCTGATGCCACAAAATTTACGGTGCATATAAATATTATCTGTTATCTGGGACATTATATGCTGAGTGCTGCATTTTTTTGAAGAGCGCAATCTTTCACTTCCTATGAATGTATACAATAATGTAACAATTTATACTCCATGGGGTAAATTTACTAAGTTGAGAGTTTCTAGAAGTGGAGATGTTGCCCATAGCAACCAATCAGATTCTAGCTATTATCTTCTAGGAGGTGCTAGGAGTAGAATCTGATTAGTTGCTATGGGCAACATCTTCACTTCTAAAATCTCTCAACTTAGTAAATTTACCCTCATTACATCTACTCAACTGATAGGGTAATGACAATTTGTTACAATTTTTTATCACAGTGTAACAACTATGAAACTAATAGGATATATTACTCCTGAATTCTTGCTTTCAAATTTTCACCTTTATTGGGAACTTGTATTTCAACAGCCTGTAACTAACATCAACCAATATTAATAAAAAGTGTTGATGTTTTTCCATTTGTATTAAGAACATCATTACTTTGCCATCATACCTTGAGGCAAAAGGGTATTCTCTCCTGTGGAGGACTATACTCACTAGGCTTTATGTGCAATGTGACTTGTGGTTTTATTTTGAATATATTAAAAGTTATGTTTTATTTAATTTTGTCTATACTATATAGTTTCTGAACTGAGGAACTCATTCAGACCCGCTCGCTAGATGCGTACGCTCGCACCCAGCGCATGCAAATCCAGTGCACACCCAGCAAGGCAGGCGATCGTATGGCAAGGCATTAGGACGCCCACCATGTCTTGGTATGTGATCACTTTGTGTATGCAGACACCCACTGCGCATGTCATCTCCTGGAAGTGCATGAAAACATTGGTACATCGAGCACCATCGGATGCGATCGCAGCGCTTGAGGTTGACTATACCCTGCCGCAAGCACTGCGATCACTTCAGTGTGAAATTGAACCAGGTGATGTGTACTATTGTAACACCCTGTGTTAAATAGTTGATTCTTTTACAAAACACAGAAGACCCACACACACACACACATATATATATATATATATATATATATATATATATATACTATAAAGTTTAAGTAATAATAACCTATGTGTGATGAAGTGTAATATATTATTGTGATTACTTCAGGTTTATGAATACACCGTTATGGAAGGCAATAGTGATCCTGGACACCCTTGATATAATGAAAATGTATATGGGGTTGTTAAATCTATAAGTGAAGGCAATTCTCCTATATGGTTACTCATGACACCACACGGCCATATAGGTAATTATGGTGCCAAAGTTAGTAAGGATCCTGGAAGGTTCCAGAAATGGCATGTGCTAAGTACAGAGGGGAGGGGCTTGTGGCAGGCTGAGGGGAAGGCTATAAATAGGAGAGAGCTAGTGTCAGTTGGCAGACTGGAGTTCCCCCTCGTGAGCCCTCTGATCTAAGGCCGCAGCGCTGCGCTGAGGTAACCTAAGGAGGGTGGCAGTAGCGGCTGTGAGGCTGGATTAGAGGGGCCAGTGAAGGCTAAGGAAGGCAGGAAACCCTTGGTGAGGAGGGTACCTGCTGAGAGGAAAAGCAGCTGCGTGTGGTCCTGGCAACGGTCCGGACGGCAGTCGGGAAGCGTGGCTGTGCCTGATAAGCAGTGGAAGCCCTCAGTCGGCTGAGAGGGGCGGGCTGCTGTGAGACACCCCAGAGACTGAGAGGATCAGCTGGGGAGGAGGCAGCCTTTGTAGCAGTATCTCTGCACCAGCAGTCAGTGAGTTCCCAGCTTACAGGAGGTGGTGAGCCCTTTTTGAAGCATTATCATTCCTATTATTATTGCTGACCCCAGCACACCCAGCACCTAGTATTCTCCTCATACAGAGGGGCATACATTAGTTAAACCAAGTACTGTTAACATCAGCATTAAAGAAGCCCTGAAGCCCAGTCTGCAATAATTTATACTTCAGTGAGGTAGAGAAATCACTTGTATTGGAGTAACCTGAACCAGCAAACTACTGATATCTAAATAAATCACCCCTACTCTGGAAGTCAGTAAATGTGCATATGCATTTGTGTATCAACATAGTGCACCTATTACATTTCCTCTGAGACTTAATTTGAGGGGGAACAAAGCTCATAGTCCAAAGTGAGAGAAACACAGAGCAGTTGGCATACAGCAGGATTGCCTTCATTTTAAAGTATTATTGAGGAATGCCTTATTTAAATGCGTTGAAGGTATTTTTCTACAATAGAGAAGGAAGGTCAATTTATTAACCCATTGTCCGTGACTGTTCATCATATAATCCAAAATATTATAGCACGTCAGGAACAGGAATTTTAAACAGCTAGCAAAGTCATAAACTATGTGAGTACTATCAGATTCAAAACTCTTCGACCGTAGTTACCAGGAGAACATACTCTATAGTAGGGGTGAGCAGGTTCGGATTTCTGAAATCCGAACCCCCCCGAGCCCCCCCGATCCGAGGCCGATCCGAGTCAGGCTCGACTTTTCCCGCCTGACTCGGATCTGAAATCGAGGCAAAACGTCATCATCCCGCCTTCCGGGTCTCGCGGATTTTGGATCCTATATAAGGTACCCGCGTCGGCACCATTTTCTCACTCGGCTGTGGACAGTGAAGAGGGAGGCTGGGAGTTAGGGCTGGCTGGGCTGTGTAGTGTAGTGTAGTGCAGAGTAGTGTTGTGCTGCGCTGTGCTGCGCAGTGCTGCTGTAGTCCATAGGGGCTTTGTCCACTACTTCAAAGTCCATAGGGGCTGGCTGGACTGTGTTGTGCAGTCAGTTGTCCATAGGGGCTGTGTCCACTCCAAAGTCCTGTGCAGTGTCCCAGTCCTAAAGGGGTGCTGTAGTGTTGTCCAGGGGGTGCTCTGTCCATCAGGGGTGCTCCCCCCAAGTGCTAAAAAAAATATATTTTTTCTGTGTTTGTGAATTGTGTGCACTGTGGCTGCACGTGCATCAACAAATGAGCAGCGCCAAGCATGCGCCTGTGTCCCATTAGTAAAGGGCCGGCTGGCTTGTCCGTTAAAGGGTGCTGTAACCCCCAAAGTACACTCCAAACAAACAAAAAAAAATTTCTGTGTTTGTGAATTGTGTGTGCGCAGTAGCCGCACGTGCATCAACAAAGTAGTGCCAAGCGTGCGCCTGTGTCATAAGTAAAGGGCCGGCTGGCTTGACCGTTAAAGGGTGCTGTAACCCCCAAAGTACACTCCAAACCAAATAAAAAAATATTTTCTGTGTTTGTGAATTGTGTGCGCAGTAGCCGCACGTGCATCAACAAAGTAGTGCCAAGCGTGCACCTGTGTCATAAGTAAAGGGCCGGCTGGCTTGACCATTAAAGGGTGCTGTAACCCCCAAAGTACACTCCAAACCAAATAAAAAAATATTTTCTGTGTTTGTGAATTGTGTGCGCAGTAGCCGCACGTGCATCAACAAAGTAGTGCCAAGCGTGCACCTGTGTCATAAGTAAAGGGCCGGCTGGCTTGACCGTTAAAGGGTGCTGTAACCCCCAAAGTACACTCCAAACCAAATAAAAATATATTTTCCGTGTTTGTGAATTGTGTGCGCAGTAGCCGCACGTGCATCAACAAAGTAGTGCCAAGCGTGCGCCTGTGTCATAAGTAAAGGGCCAGCTGGCTTGACTGTTAAAGGGTGCTGTGACCCCCAAAGTACACTCCAAACCAAATAAAAAAATATTTTCTGTGTTTGTGAATTGTGTGCGCAGTAGCCGCACGTGCATCAACAAAGTAGTGCCAAGCGTGCGCCTGTGTCATAAGTAAAGGGACGGCTGGCTTGACCGTTAAAGGGTGCTGTAACCCCCAAAATACACTCCAAACAAAATAAAAAATATTTTCTGTGTTTGTGTGCGCCTTAGCCGCACGTATATATCAAATCGATATAACATAAATGGAGGACCAAACTTTCTCTGATAAAAATAAAATAGGGAAAGATCAAGAACCACTTCCTCCTAGTGCTGAAGCTGCTGCCACTAGTCATGACATAGACGATAACATGCCATCAACGTCGTCTGCCAAGGCCGATGCCCAATGTCGTAGTAGAGGCCACATACAATCCCAAATGACAAAGTTCAGGAAAATGACCTTAAAAAAAACATTTAAATCATCTGAAGAGAAACGTAAACTTGCCAATATGCCATTTATGACACGGAGTGGCAAGGAACGGCTAAGGTCTTTCCCTATGACTAGTGTGTGTCATACTAGTATGTCTAGTATGTTCATGACTAGTGGTTCAGCTTCACATGACGATGGAAGCCCTCCTCCCGCTAAAAAAATCAAACGAGTTAAGCTAGCAAAAGCACAGCGAAGAACTGTGCGTTCTAAGAAGATATCACAAATCCCCAAGGAGAGTCCAAGTGTGGTGGCGGTTGCGATGCCTGACCTTCCCAGCACTGGACGGGAAGAGGTGGCTCTTTCCACCATTTGCACGCCCCCTGCAAGTGCTGAAAGGAGCACCCACAGTCCACTTGCTGATATGCAAATTGAAGATGTCACTGTTGAAGTACAACAGGATGAGGATACTGGTGTAGCTGGCGCTCAGGAGGAAGTTGGCGAGGAGGATTCTGATGGTGATGTGGTTTGTTTAAATCAGGCTCCGGGGGAGACAGTTGTTGTCCGTGGGATGAAAAAGCCCATCACGGTCATGCCTGGGCAGAAGACCAAACATTCCACCTCTTTGGTCTGGCAATATTTCTATCCAAATCCGGACAACAACTGTCTTGCCATATGTACCATATGTAAAGGTGAAATAAGTAGGGGTAGGGACGTTAACCACCTAGGAACATCCTCCCTTATACGGCACCTGCAGCGCATTCATAAAAAGTTACTGTCAAGTTCAGAAACTTTGGCTAAGACCGTAAGCAGTACAGGGACACCTAAATCCCTTTTTCCTGTATTATCCAAGGAATCGGTGGAAGAGGATGATGAGGACGACATCTTGCCTCCGTAGAGCCAGTTTGTGCAGGGACACATTAATTGCCAGCTTGTTTTGTGGGGGCCCAAACGAACCAATCATTTCAGCCACAGTCATGTGGCAGACCCTGGCGCTGAAATGATTGGTTTGTTAAAGTGTGCATGTCCTATTTATACATCCATAAGGGTGGGTGGGAGGGCCCAAGGACATTTCCATCTTGCACCTCTTTTTTTTCTTTGCAGTATGTGCTGTTTGGGGCCTAGTTTTTCAAACTGCCATCCTGTCTGCCACTGCAGTGTCACTCCTAGATGGGCCACGTGTTTGTGCCGCCCACTCGTGTCGCTTAGCATAGTCATCCAGCTACCTCGGTGCAACCTTTTGGACATAAAAACAATATTGTGAGGTGTTAGGTGTTCAGAATAGACTGGAAATGAGTGGAAATGAAGGTTATTGAGGTTAATAATTGAATAGGAGCATAAAAACCCACAAATTCTGTGATTTTAGCTGTTTTTATGCTTTTTAAAAAAAAAATACAGATCCAAAACACAAAACCCAGAACCCAAAACACGGAAGGGTGGTTTTGGCAAAACCAATCCAGATCCAAATCACGAAGAAAGATCCAGATCCAAAACCAAAACACAAAACACGAAAAGTGGCCGGTGCACACCCCTACTCTATAGTACAGTTTGCAGTCCAGGAGTATATCCCAGCAAAATTGATATCGTTTTCTAAGTGACATATGTTAGTTGGTTATTTACATACCATCGTCAGTTCACCTTCAAAAGACTTTTAGTGTTGTGAACTCATTCAAATACCATCACACAGTGACATTATACGAGATACCCAAAAAAGGAAAAGGAACATATCTTCCGCTGAATGTCTTTTAATTAGAGAACAATGGCCCTGATTCAGAGCCGCTCGCTCTGAATCAGGGCCCACCTCCATTAAAATGGAGCGTCCTCCTGGACGCTCGTATAGCTGTGGGTCACCACCCACAGCATATACGAGCGTCCAACAAGATGGTCACGATGGTCTTGACCATCGCGACCATCGGACTTGCGAGTGAAACCCTGTGGGCGGGTTTCTCAACCGCAAGCCCTGGAGTGATTTTGGCTCTATCAGAGCCAAAATCACTCCCACTGACATCACTAGTGATGTCAGTGGGGCCGGCTTCAGACGGTAGGCGTTCCCATAGGAACGCCTCCGTCTGGCAGGCACGCCCCCGGCACGCCCACCAAAGGGGGCGTGCTGTCAGTCACCATCGACAGCACGCCCCCTTTGGTGAGACACTCCGAGTGAAGGAAAGTCCTTCGCTCGCCGGGTCTCGCACATGCGCACGACGGAGCTCCCTCCGTCTTGCGCATGCGCAGTGGGGAACATCGACCCACTTGTGAGCGTACTGCCGCTCGCGAGTGGTTCTGAATGACCCCCAATATCTTTTAATTAGAGGTGTGTATACATTGTTATAATTTAAAGGAAAAAGAAAAAACATACCATCTGTGTATTGTTCCTTACCTGTCTTTTCTGAAGCATTGCGGTATCCGAAGCAAACCCTGGAGGGAACAAAATCAAGAAGAGTGTGAGTTACTAACATTGCTGGGGAGATATACAAACACATGTTGGTTTAATATTTAGTACACTGCATTATCATTTGGGCTTTCCCAAGTAGACCCACACACATCATAAATACTTGGGTGGAGGCACTGATCAGAATGAGAGTCATATCATTTAATAGACATTGTGGGGTTGGTAACCTAGTGTCCCTTTTACAAGGGGAAATAAAAGGGGGTTACATTATGACGCTGCCTGTTAATTATGCATGCCTCTCTAATGGCGTTGTGACACTCCAGCACGTCTGCATTCGCACCTCAACTCCCCCGTTTCTAGCGGCCTGCCCCTGTTACCACCCACAAACGGACTCTCCTGTCACTCATTCAGCTGAGCTGTCTATGCTGGGCGAACGAACGCTTCCCAATCTTTCCCAGTGATACGTGCACACGCATTGCAATGCATACGCATGCGAAGATTGCAAATATCGGCCAGCTACGAGCGAACGCATCCTAGCCAGCGGGTCTGAATCAGCTCCTGTGTCCCTGCAAAGGGTTCTTCCTTTTTTTGATACCACCGCGGACTCCTTCTTTAGGTTCTCTGTGGGAGTATTCATTTGATGTGTGTTCATATTGCTGTTAATCTTGGGGAGCACCACCAACCATATTTGATCTTACATATGAGACGGATTGCCTTAAACAAATTCGAAAGATAGTTGGTTTTGAGACGGACATGGAAGCTATTTTTTCAAAACATTTTTGAGTCCCTATGCAGAATATCTCTGTCTTTCTCTTGATTTCTCTCCTGTAAGGTGTGGAAGACTCACAATTTTTTAGGTAGTCCCCTGCGCCCTTGGAAAAGTAGGTGGATCTTTCGCATCTTGCCTACTTCCTAGTGAAGTGAGCAGGATGGGGATATTATACCGGGAATTGTGGGTCCTTAGGGAGGGGGCAGGGCTAAATTGACACAAACTGGGTAATTTTCGTTTCGCCCCTCCCCACGGACATGGATTCTCTCCCATAGAGGCGATTGAAAAAGTTGTCAAGTATGCTACAAAAACCATCGATCTAAGCTATCCCTGCTTCCAGAAAATGTGTGGATAGATTTAGAGATGGGAGTGGGGCCCGTACTAGCTCACCTGTTAACCACAGTGATAAAATAAAGCTGCTCATTATTTGCGCACTACATGTATTTTGCCTGCATGCAACAAGGAAATTGCATTTGTACCGTTGCATCGCTACATGGTTTGTCCAAATGCAAACTTGCTCCCTTCAGCTGATTTTGCCCCTAATGATCATCGAGGCCCTTGACATTTGTGGTAAAGAATTCTATTGATAACAATATTGTACACTTCACTTACCCTAAACTGGTAAAACTGTATGGAAATAAAAAATGATTTATTAAAACATACAGAACCTTTGTCTATCTCTCAATAAATCACCAGGATGTAGCACATTCACAGGAGGAGGGAAGTACTCAGGAAACTGGGAAAATAAAATATTAAATCTGAAATGGGTTTTAGATCAATAAAAATATTTTTTAAAAATCAGTAGCTTTTATATTTAGCAACATTAGAACACATAAAACTATCACATATTGTACTTTGTTATATTCTTTTACTACTTTAGATCTACACTAAGTGAAAGATAAGGAGAGAAGGCTTTATATCAGGTATTATTTACGCAGCAGGACAGAAGCCACACAAAGGAATATGAGCTGGGCACAGTGTGTATATTTGTCAGGCCTACATTGCTGTTCTTATGAGGCAAGGGGAAAACTATTTCTCAAAAGTATTTGGCCCAAACGCAGTAGGCTCCAATTTTCTGGTCCCGGCACGATTCCATTAAAATAGATTTAACATGACGATAGGTTTTAAGGCAAAAATAATCTGGTTTTGCCTTAAAAATAATTGCCGCTTTACATCTAGCTGCTACATCACTGGATTCGCACTGGAACCAGGAAATCAGAGCCTTTTACATTTGGGCATTGTATTTATGAAGACCAAACTCAAGAAAGTTACACTTCACTAGTTTGAGTGCCTGGCACATATCATGCCAGTACATATATACCAGATGATGGTACAGTACATATCAGGGAAAATTATAACTTAGATGTCCCTTATTGTGCAGAAGTTGCACAAGTTAATGTTCCTATTAAGGTTAAGTGGCAGTAGACAAGACACATACAAACAACCATAGGTGTATTTATAATGGGTGCAGTACACAAGGGCCGCTGGATCCAGGGGGGGCCCGCACTGAATACCCTGCACCCAGAGTATACTTACCTTGTACCAGCAATCAGGTCCCTCCTTCTATGCAGCTCCATCTTCCAAGTGACATCAGATGGTGCCTGCGGGGGAGGAGGGACTAGCTTGCTGATACGAGGTAAGATATGGGAATGGGGGGGCACTAGTCAGTGGTAGGGGTGGATATTGGAAGTCCGGCATTGAATGGTTTCCCGGGCTTTCGATATCAAAACATGCAATGGACACTGCACACAGGTCTCCTTGGGCATTAATACAATATGTATCATGTCAATGTTCATAACCAGAGGTGTCGAAAGGTAAAGTGGAGGGTACTATTTATCCAGGTCTGGGCTTGTTGGAGGGGCCCGGCAGGGGCCTGGGTCAGTTGATGATGCAGACTTATGTCCCCCCTTTGCGGCGCCGCAAAGTGTGCATGTGGGCCCACCACCTGATTGTAACCCTAGCAACACCTCAGCCCTGATGTCCCCAACAGCCTGGCACAGATATCCCACAGGTATACACAGTGCCGTCATGTTGCCACAGCATTAGTGCTTGGACTGTACCACCCGGTTCACCAAGTTCATGCAACCCTGCCACCCAGTGTGGAGAATTACACAGACATGCCCCCATTATCCGCAGCGGGCACATACAGCCAGCCAATTTTGAATTCTATTTTATTTTTGATTTAGCTCTCCTGAAATCGAATCAAATCAAATGTAGAAATCCCTTTCAAAATCCCACATTTACTAAAATTACATTTTGGAAGCCTTTTCTAATTCAAATTCGATTTGGTTCGATTTTGAATAGTGATTTCTTGTTCAATTGTGGATTCCCTTGTCCAAATTGATCACCAAATCAAACTCAAAATCGAACTTCAAATCCCCAAAATAATAGACCTGCTTCATGCTGGAATTTTTAGCATGAGCAGATGTGAATTACAAAAAGATATATTGGTCGCCTGTATTTTGCACAACCAGCACTGGGCTCAGTGAGCTGGTCCTGGTTTTGGAAATATGGGGGACAAACGATGTAGGGGTTCCAAAACCAGCACTGCACTCCTTCTAGCGAAGGTGTAATGCCACAGACGGGGTACCCTTTCACCGCGTCCCCCGGCCAAAGCATTATATCTGACCGCAGGTCAGCGCAGGCTGGGGATCCCTGGGGAGGTGGGGACCCCCCCAATAAAGGGATTCCCCCTCTCAAGGGCAACCCAGGACTGACCTGATAGCTCAGGGTTATCCCCACCACCTCTTGGGACAGTACTTCCCGAATGACACTTAGAATGACAATGTCCTTTCAGCATGGGCTGAAAGGACATTGGCTGAGAGAGGAGAGCCTCTTTTCAATTGTGAGAACTGCTGGTAACCTTTAGTAACCTAGTGGTTCTCACCATTGAAGTCAATGGTGGGAACTGTTCATTGGCTGGTTTTGGAAAATACAGGGGGCCCCTAAATGTTTTGTCCCCCATATTTCCAAAACCAGGACCAGCTCACTGAGCCCAGTGCTAGTTGTGCAAAATACAGAACACCCCTTTGTCTTTTGTCCCCCCTATTTTCACAACCAGCATGAAGCAGGTCTATTATTTTGGGGATTTGAAATTAAATTTTGAGTTTGATTTGGTGTTGCTTTTCAAATCGAATATTAGTAAATCAGAGATTTGTATGTTGGTGTTTGTAAAATTACTGATGTTTTGCCGATATTCGATTTTGAGTGGGATTCGGTTTTATGTTCGAGTTTCATCGGTTTTATGTTCGAGTTTCATTCAGTTTTGCCTTTAGTAAATCTCCAAATGCAAAATCGAATGCAAAAAACTTTGATAAATATACCCCTTGATCTAGTCTACTTACTCAACTAACCTGGGCAGCTTGGTTTTCATTCAGCCCAGGATACTGCAATGTCAACATAACAGGTCTCTGCACAGAGACAGATTTTGAGCATTCCCACTGGGATAAATAGGAGAAAATGTGTCACAGCCATGATTTGGGGACTGCATGCACATTTACCTGGTACTCTTGTAATCATTAATTTTATGTTTCCTAGGGAATATGATTCAACAGGCTATTTACAGTATACATTTTAAACTTAATCTAAACCCTAATAATCTTAATTATAACTAGATTGTAAGCTCCTAGGAGCATGGTCCTCCTTTCCACTGTCTCACTGCCTTCTTCTCTAGCACTTCTATGACAGCCTTCACCTTCAGAGCTGTACTGTGTGTGGAGAATTGTGTTGCTAATTGTTACTTGTGTTCTGTTTATATTTTGGTTACTGTATTGTAATGTAATGTTCTGTGTACCCTTTACTGTATGTACGGCGCTGCAGACCACTTGTGGCGTACTATAAATAAAATGTAATAATAATAATTATACTATATATTCCTGATATTAGTGCAAATCATATACTGTACCTTAGTACAGTAAGTTTTAAAGTGGCAGTCTACTTTTGCACAACTCCGCTGTATCACATTTGTCTCCCAATATAGTAAAGCAAAGCTTCTCTTATCACCTATCAGAATGGGTATGTAATACCGGCAGCCGGGATGCCTCCTGTGAAAATACCGACAGTGGCATCCTGATGGTCAGTATCCCAAAAGAGGTCGGGTAAGTATACTAACCCTCCCCACTACTCCCTCTAACTTTCCCTTCTTTTAGTGTAGCCCTAACCCTCCTCATTAGTGCCTAAACCTAAGTCTCCCCCTTCGTGCCGAAACCTAACCCTCCCCTCTTAGTGCCTAACCCTAACCCCCCCCCAGTGGTGCCTAACCATAAGCCTTCCCTCTAGGGGTGCCTATCCCTAATCTCCCCCCCTAAAACCTAACCCTACACAGGCCTCAGTTACAGGGGCGTTTCTATAATGGGTGCAGGGTGTATTTTTTGAATACTTACCTCTCCGAAGTCCCAAGTTGGCTGTAGCAGCGCTGCACAAAACGCTTGGAAAATGGCCGCTGAAGCCATTTTCCTGGCGTTTTGCGCATGCGCAGTAGGGAAATCATCGGGAAAATGGCGGCCGCGCCATTTTCCTGGAGTCCTGCACATGCGCAGTAGACTCTGGGCACAGACTAGTGCCCAGAGTCTACTGTTCAAGTCAGTCTGTTGCCGGTCGCTGGGGACAGAGGAGGGGGCCCCGGACGTGGAATGCACACGGGCCCCCTCCTCTCTAAATATGCCCCAGTTAATTATGTCATCTTTGTAAACCTTCATCAGTTAATGAAATAGTTACCTGCTGCTAGTAATTAGGACCTCATCCAGAGCCGCTTGCAAAAAGCAAATGCTCGCTCTGAATGAGGACGGCTGATTTTTTTTTTTAGCTGGCAGCTTTTGCGAGTGGCCGGGTGATGGTCGCGATGGTCACGATCATCGGGCTTGCGACAAGACCCTTGTGGTAGGGTCTCATCTGCCGCAAGCCCCAGTGAGCTTCCTGCTCTAATAAGAGCCCACAAATGGCAGGTGTTCCTTCAGGAATGCCTCCATTTGTCCAGCCACCCCCCCTCCCCGCCTACAAAATGGGGCGAGCTGTCGATCAACATCGACAGCCGCCCCGTATGTAACCAGCCCCGGAGCGAGTGAATTTCTCACTCGCCTTGGGGCGTGCGCTGTGCCCCACCGTCGACCCGCTTGCGAGTGCATTGCGCTTGTAAGCGGGTCTGAATGAGGGCCTTAGTCACGAGAACTGCAGACTTATTTCAAAAATATATTAGTAGCTTCATAGGAACAACACACTGCCAGTTTATTGATCTTCTCTACTTGAACCATTACTCCAGATCCTATTGGTACCTTTCTGAATTTTCATACTTATGTGTCCACATACATCTTACCTCCATGCACTACAAGTCACGGTAAACATAACGCACGAGTGCCATGCGAATTGGTAGCGCTGAGCATCTTTTGTGTGACTTTTTACATTTAAATGAGCCTTATTCGCAAAGCGATGCAAACAGGACACACAGACAGCTTTTGCTGATTATAATGATATATTAACAGATACTAGAGGGGGTGTTGACATGACCCATGGTGATTACCGAGGCACTCTGTTGAAGTGGCATGCTGTCCCTGTGTCTACCACCCTTCCTGGAATGGTAGACAACTTATACTGTAGATGAGTTACTTTTTAATTCCACTCCACTAGCAAAACTCCATATGAGTTGTGGACATCTACTCTGCAGAAATTAATTCTAGCGCCAAGCAGTATTGAGTCCAAGAGGAACTCTAAGGGGTAAATTTACTAAGAATTGAGTCTGGGAGAGTTTGCTTTTTTTAAACTCAATTAGCTTCACCGAAACTCGGGTGATTTGAGGCTCCTGAAACTCTCAATTTACCAAGAAGTGAGTTTAGCTGAGAGTGAGATGTCCGATGGGGAAGCAGAGCGAGATATCTCCCCCGAGTAGCATGTTTCGCAGGAGATGACTCATCCGACATTGTCTTCTCTCTGCAAAACTCCCCCGAGCAAGCAGCCTGCACATAGTGAGATATGTGAAGGCTGCTTGTGTTGTACCTGTTAAAAAATGGGTTAAATGTTAAAAGAAAAAATGACCTAGGGTTCCCCCCTAAAGTTTAACCAGCCCCGGACTTGCCAGCCAGTCCTGGTTTCTAAAATTACGGGGAACAAAACAGGTAGAGTCCCACCGTAATTTAGGTACCAGCACCAGGCTGTAGGGCCAGTCCTGGTTTTAAATATAGGGGAAATCAAATTGCGTAGCGGTCCCCTATAACTAAAACGAGCACTGGACCCAAAATGGCTGGGCTGTAATGCAATAGCCCAGAGACCCTATTCCCGGGGCTCTGTGGCCAAAGCATTATCAGCCCAAGCTGCTCAGGCCAAGCCGGGGGTCTCAAGGGAATTGAGAACCCCCTCAAAAAAGGGATCCCCCCTCTCCCAAACCCCAGGCTTGGATTGCCGCCCGGGGCTCTTCCCCACACCCCTGGGGCGTTGGGTATGGGGGTAATAATGTAAATAATAGAATGAAACTATTGTATTTTACAGTGGGACTACAGGTTCCAGTATGCCTGCCCTTTGGCACTTGTGGAACTACAAGTGCCAGCAAGCGTCCGGCACCCGTACCCCCACTATAAAATAAATAGTTGAATAAAGACAAAACACACACACCGTGACTAGTAAAAGTTTATTGCATACACCTACCCACTCACACATACTTACCTAATACCAGATGTTTCTGTCCTCTTCTCCAGTAGATTCCACGTAGCTGCAAAAAAGATTCTATACTCACCTAGATCCTAGCACTGGTCTCCAGGACTTTGCAAAACAAAAAAACTAATCCCGATCTAGATGGACCCAGAATCTGTATGTGTGTTGACACACATACAGATACCTTGCGAATGCCAGCAGTTTGCATGTCCCGCCAGCCAATCAGCAACCGCTAACTGTAGAGCGGCCGCTAATTGGCTCTGGCTACTGACAGTTCCCATGGGTTTGCAAACTCTCCCAGACTCGATTCTTACCCCTAAAGATTTAACAGCTGCCAACCTGCAAAGTGGAATGTCAGTCCTCTCACAATAAATAAACACAAAAAGAAGATAAGTGGTGCTATAAACACTGATGCAAATAAAATGCAATAACTATGAATAAAGGTCGGTATACACTAGTCGATGTCTAGTGTGTACCAACCTTGTAGGCGACTGCACCAGGTGGGGTGCTGGTATCGGCAAATGCATGCAGTATTTGTATTACTCGTTATTTAGCAATTTTTAATACATCAATAGTTTTATTTTTCCCCAGTCCCATGGGTTATTACTTTGTGTACTATTATCTTCTAATAAATGTTTCTTCTTCATAGTTTTCCCGCTCTTCTCACTCGGAGTTTAGATGTTTGAGATGCTAGAGAGAGAGATAAAGCAGAGAGAGATAAAGTACCAACCAATCAGCTCCTAACTGTCATTTTTCAAACACAGCCTGTAAACTTACAGTTAGGAGCTGATTGGTTTGCATTTTATTTCGCTCCACTTTTTCACTTTCTAAGGCTTAGTACATCTCCCCCTAAGGCTGAAGAACAAACAGTGCATTCAAAAACTTCCCAGATCCCTGAGAAGAGTCTAAGGCTGTCCACGAGTGCTATGTGTGAGTCTGACATTTTTGATTATAACAGTGTAATTGTAGAGAAGTCTCCTTCCACCATTTCTGAACCCTCTGCAAATGTGAGGCTGAGTAATAGTAAAAGTAATGATGATGATGATTAAGCTTTATTTATAGGGTGCCACATGCAGTCCGCAGCATTGTACAGATTGAAAATGACAAGACAGTACATGGTAACACAGTACAATACAATAAGCAATACAGTAAACAAATAACACAGCTCTCAATATAGCTACTGATGCCAGTGGGGCAAGGAGAATATACTTTACAAGCTGAAACCAGTACCCATATGCTCGGCACAACTAACAGGTTTAGAGTCAATGCAAAATGATAAGAAGGAAAGACAAAGATGAAGTGGAGTATGCACAGAGAATCCAAGGAGGAGATAAACTAGTGTAGCTGGTGAGCAAGAGTAATAGATGATGGGACAGGAGGGGGAGGGCCCTGCCTATAAGATCTTACATACTAAAGAGTCCAGGAGAAAAAAAGATGGCACAAGGGAGCTAAGGGCAGGTAGCAAAAGTAGGGGATATAGAGGATGAAAGAGGGCAAGGAGAACTTTTTGGCAACATGGTTAGGCAGTGGGCTGGTATGCTTTTATGAACAGGTGGGTTTTCAGTGCCCATTTGAAGCTATGCAGGCTAGGGGAGAGTCTGAAAGAACGAGAACATTCCAGTAACGGGGAGCAGCAAATGAGAAATCTTGGAGTTCATTAAAATTATTTATCAAAATCTAAAATGTCCTGAAAAATATTAACAAGCAGTCCAGCATCAGCTACCAGCAGCATGGATAGATTCTAGCACATACAATCTCGACTGCCAACACCTTCATCATCAATCTCCTTATTTATGATGGGAGGTAGTCCTGCATCCAGAGGTGACTCTAGGCATAGGCATTTTAGGCAAATGCCTAGGGCATCTGGAATGCCTTAGGGGCAGCATATGGGTCTGCAGCTGTGACTGTGCAACCCATGGCACCTGCCAGCTACCTACACCTTACAGAGCTTTCCCTAGCAGCTGTGTAATTGCCGGCCACAGCGACTACTGGCTACCTACCTGCTCTGCCAGCTACAGCAGCGAGCATTCTTCGGGCAGTGGTCAGATTCAGAATGAGCTTCTGCGCATATGCAAAGCTCATTCTGGGTGCTCTGCCTTCATTTTCTGCTGCTGCACTGCACCCATCAAGTCAGGACAGGAGCAGCATCTGCAGCAAGGATGGTTTGTCTCATCCCAAGGACCAGAAAGTGTGTGTGTTTGTCTTTAATTAGAGCTCTCAGCTGGGAGAGGGGCCGGGCAGTGGGGGCAGAGGGGCAGATAGGTGATGGCTGAGCCTTGATCTCTGACTAGTCTGAGAGGTGCTGCCTGTCACTGTGCCTGGGTGCTGTCTGACTGTGCTGGCAAAGGAAACAACATGGGGGCACTCTTAATATGTAAATTAAAAACAGTTATACTTTATTGCTATCATAAGCTTTAAAACAACTATTCAAAGAAGTAACAAAAAACATAACAGACATATATATAGGGCCATATTCAATTTGTGAGCGAAAAGTCCATGCTGGACTTTTCGATCCACATCGCATGTTTTCCGGGGATAAAGTATCGGGCGTGTGCCCACTTTATCCCTGTATTCAATTAGAAATCAACGAAAGTGGGAGCCGGCAGAAAGGTATGTATCGACAAGAAACAGGAACTTTCTGGAAATATTCCAGGGACCCCCCTAAAGATGTCAAGACATGGGGGATCATTATGGGTACGCCCAATTTTACCTGCTGAAGGAAGTCGGGGTTTCTAATAGCCGCGGCAGGTGCATATTTGCGGCTATGTAGAAGGGGTGAAGAATAGCACTTAGATTTTTTTTTTGTAAAAATAACTATTGCTATCAAATTTAGAATACATGAAAATGGGGGTAAGCATTTTTTAAGTCCCTAAAATGATTTTTACAAATTCTGCAAAAATGCCCCTGCCGCTACTCCCGTAATGAAGAAAACACCTGCGGCATACTTGGGGAGCACTCTGAATTTAACTTGGCTATTGTAGAAGTGTGTGTTTTTTTTAGCCCAAAATTTAAGTTATTTTCTTGGGGTGTCCCGATATTTTTCACCTTTTTTTGGCACAGTTTATTTTTAACTGACATTTCCAGGGGTGCAGGCTATTGTCTTTGAAATTGAATATGGGGATAATTAAAACAGGTGAAAATTACGTCATTGGCTATAAATTATCGCCGATTCCGACATTTTGCTTCAAATTGAATACGGCCCATAATATAAACTCAATTTGTGAGGTTTAGATTGCCTCACTTAAAAAACAAATTGTCAGTGGCGGATTTTACCTTGGAGATGCAAGGCTGCAACCCCCCCAGCAAAATCCTCCACTTCAGTGAGCCAGGGCTATCCTTGACATGAAAAGAAATAGCTGCAGTATGATGCTTGTTCTGAGTGGGGTAATCCTAGCTGTACGCACAGTAGGATGCCCAAGGGTCTTTTACAACATACGTTTCACCTTTCACGGCTTTGTCCACATATAAACACTAAGATTGGTGGTGGGATTATATGCTAGGGGGCACCAGCCAAAATTTTGTCTAGAGTACCAAATTGCCTAGGGCCGGCTCTGCCTGCATCCAATTTGCAAAGGCAAACTGACTCCTCCACTATCCAGGATTCCCAAGAAGAATTCTTGTGCACTAGGGCTCCTGCTGCTGGAGGTGAATCTTCATTGCATAAGGGGATCAAGAAGAAGACTAGCAGTTTCACAGAACAAATGTGTTTGAAACAATCATTTGCAAGAGAAACCAAGTATGACAGTTGCCATCCTGTTGCAAAGCAGATAACTGAAGCCATCATGGCTATTTTAGCATTAGATCTGCATCTAATATCTTCTATCAATGCATCTGGTTTTAGACAATTAGTTGAGGTCATGTGTTCATACTACCAATTTCCATCTTGATTACTTTTTTACCAGAACAGCAATTCATCTGCACCAGGACATTAAACAAAAAGGTATTATTTGCCTAAAAAATGCTATTGTGCCTACTATCCACATAACTACAGATATGTGGACAAGTAGTACCGGTCAAATTAAAGAATACATGACTGTGACAACCCATTGTGTGAGTGTATCGGTTTCAGCATGTGAATGAGCTGCCACACATTGGCAGCTCATTCACAGTCAAGCTACTCTCTGTATCACCAGCTTCACTAAGAGGCATACCGGTGTCAACCTGTTGGAAAATCTCAGGAATGTGATAGCAAAATTGCTTACTCCACTAAGACTCTTTTCAGGATTTGACATTTCTGATAATGCAAGTAACATTGTACTAGCATTATAATTGGGTGAATTTGAACATATACCATGTTTTGCACACACAATAAACTTGGTGGTTCAGAATTTCTTAAAAATTGACAGGTCCTTGCAGGATATGCTGATTGTGGCCTATAAAATTTCTGGGCATTTTCAGCATTCAGCAATTACATGTAAAAGATTGCAGCATCTGCAACAACAGTTTATTATGCCATGCCACCAACTGAAGCAAGAGGTAGTGACCAGGTGTAATTCCACTCTTTATATGCTTCAGCAACTAGAGGAACAGCACCAAGCCATCCAAGTGTACACATCAAGCCATGACATAGAGAGAGGGGGGACATGTTGCCTTACTGCAGCACACTGGAGAATACTGTCAGCTTTATTCAAACTGCTGAAACAATTTGAAATTGTAACCAATGAAATAAGTTCCAACACTGCCAGCCTGAGTCAGGTCATACTCTTAATGAAACTACTGGAAAAGCAGCTAGAGAAGCTGAAGGAGGAAATGAAATAAGTGATTCCACTAAGTATGTTGGACTTGTAGATCAAGTTCTTTATTTGCTTTGCCGGACCAAAGGGTTTTCAACATCTTGCATTTTGGCAACAAGCTCAATCCCAGGTTTAAGTCCTATGTAATGTCTTTTTTTCCAATCCACATAGATCAGAGATGCAAAGAGCTCCTGGTGAGCAAGTTGTCTGCTCAAGTGGCACTTAACACAACGTCTCCTGCTTCAGTTTCTCCTACAAATGCTGTTGCCAGGAAAACTGTCCTCTTCCAAGTGACCTACTGGCAATGATAATGAGTCAACCAAGCACACCATTATCACACCCAGTCAGGCTTAAAAGAATTGCCCTCATATATTGACACAATAGAATGGTGGATGATTACTTTAATGTACAAATTAGCATCTAACACATCCCTATGAATAATGTGAGGGAAAAAACTATTTGGAGCATTTTGAAACTAGCTTTGGTTTAATTAAGCTGCCCAACCTCCAGTGTATACTCAGAGTGTTTATCATAGGTGTGAACTTTGTGAGAAATCAGGGTAGGAGGTTACTGCCACAACATTTTTTAAAAACTGATGTTCATCAAATGAAGTACAGATTATATGAGGAAGACCTTTGATGTCAATTACAACAAACAGAGACTTCTGTAATGGTGGATTCCAGTGGGGATGAGCTAATATTGTGTTTTGAAGATATTAACGATAGTGATAAGGGTGATGATGAGAATGATGACATCTTCCAACTAGGATGATCATTAATAACACTGTTAGCCCTAAGCACATTGGTAGTTTTGTTTAAACAAGCCACCAAAATGTTTTCTTTTCACATAGATGAAGCATCCCCTGGGTGTGTATAAAAGGGCATTCAGAGGTGGGTGTATGCAGAGAGCCATCAATTTTGAGTCAAATCTCCTGTACCAAGAGATGGGCTGGGGCAAATGCAGATAAGGATTGCTTTCATAAACGGAGGCCTGTGGGTGGCTCAATCACATAGATGCATCTGTCTAAGAATACAGGGGGATGTGGGCAGGTTGCTTAAAAAGGCCACACATTTGTCACTTGTGGGAGTTCAGATAAAACATTTCCATTATTCTATCTTAGGACATTTTAATACTACACTTGTGATAAAGCAACAGCTAAAGTGATGACCTATTTACTTGCCACTGTTATACAGGAGGGGGGCTAGCTTAGTTACTACAGTGCTCTTTAATTAGTAAAGAAGCTATTATCTGTACTTTGAAATAAAAAAAGCAATATATAAAAATGTAAGTAAGCAATGTTATTAGTGCAGTGTTGGCTAACCTTGACACTCCAGCTGTTGTGGAACTATATATCCCAGCATGCCCTGCCACAGTTTTAGCATGCCCTAATAGCAAAACTGTAGCAGTGCATGCTGGGTTATGTAGTTCCATAACAGCTGGAGTGTCAAGGTTAGCCAACACTGTATTAGTGTGATGCATTGCTAAATTACAGATGTGAGATTATATACAGTAGTCAGACATACTGTATAAAACCCACTGTAAATGGCAAAATGTACTCTAGAATGAATGAATAAACATATCTAACTGACAGCTGGCAATGAGATTTCCCTGTAAAATGGGACATTACACTCTATCTAATGAATTGTTTGCAACTTTGATATATTTGCTTATTTTGTATTGTTCAACAGCAATAGGGAAATGAATCCAAGGAAACTACTGTACGTTCCTAATCTTTTAACGCCGTCTTCAGCAAACGAGCATGATTTAGCTGTGAGGCATTAGGACTTGTCAGGCAGCCTTTGGGTGTCAGCGATAGCTGACATATTGGAGAACACATCAGTAGTCATTCTGTGCAGGCAGTCTAAAATATGCCAGGGAAATCAGGAGTATTATACTCAGTATCTGAAGACATAATACACAATCTTGCTGGATTTATTTGGAAGAAAATGTTATCTGGCAGATAGCTATATGGAAACTGAACGGCGTATCTGTAATGTATTCACTTTCTAATTTCACTATGCAAATGAGCCACTCCTGGAAACGCGTTAGCTTGGTGGAAATTCCATGGCTACTACGATTAGTTTAAATATCTTCCTAACTCCTGTCTTTGTTTCAGTGGTGCTATTTATATAGTGTTTTGTGCACTGTACAGGAAAATCTGTTGTGCACTGACAAGCCTTCAAAATTCAGAACACAGTAATGGCTATTTTCTAACTTTGCTTAATGATGAAAAATGCTGCATTATATACATATTAACCAATTAGCAGTCAGATCTAATCTGTCTAGTTAGACAATGTACTGTAAGCTGATCTTTGATTGGTTGCTATTGTTTTACTGCAGAACTACCTTTGAGTAATTTTAGTAAATAACCCCTATTTTTGGTCAGAAAAACAACATTTTGGTTGCACTCAAAGTTTCTGCAGAAGGTTACTATGCGCCACCCCTTTAGCCATGACACTGCCTGAAGGGATGTGTCCAGCTCCACCAAGGGGGCTTATCATGTAATCAGTCCCCCATAACAAAAAATAATCCCTTTCTATCATTGGGCACGATTCAATTGAGCGCGATGTGAATAGCACAGGGAGATAGCTCCCGGAGCTATTCAATTCATCACGATGTTAGGTTGGGGAAGGCTCATTCTCGTGCCTTAAACAGGGTTTTTAGGCGCGATAACGGGCATTCCCCGACCTAACTTCCCGGCGCGAGGCTGTTTTCCAGGCGCGAAGGGCAGAAAACAGCCTCACGCCGGGACTTTTGTCGGATTTCTTATCTCATCCCCGGAGGGATGAGAGAAGAAATCATTAGTTGGACTTGGCAGTGCGGTGTATTGAATAGCTCCGGGAGCTCACTCCCGGAGCTATTTACATTGCGTTGAATAGAATCGTGCCCATTATGTTCCCCATCATCCCCATACCATAAGCCAGCGGTTGCCAACCAGTCGCTCACGAGCTACTGGCTGCAGACATGGTGGCTCATCAGTAATTGCAAAAATATGAGCACCGGGGACACACTTTTGGACAATGGGTGGGTCCCTGGGGACGCGCTGTACTGACCAATCCTGTGGCTCCTTATTCGGTGATTGATGTCTCCCTGGCCCGGCCAGGGAGGACTATACAAAGTGGAGGTGGAGCCAGACCTTTAGCACCTTACCTCCTGGATGCTGCGTCCCCCAACACCACAGGGACACAGGCGTCCCCTGGCAGCATCCAGCATGAGGATGGCCCCCATCACCAAAGATAACCCCCATTACCACAGGCAGCCCCCGGTGAGAAGACGGCCCGCAGCCCTAGCACTACAGAGATACAAATGGTCCCCAACAGGCTACACAGGTGGCCCACGGCAGCATCCAGTGTGAGGAAGGCCCCTGGCTTTACAAGAACACAGGCAGCACCCGGATAGCATATTGTGAAAGTCGAGCAGGCACCCGGCTACACGAGGAGCTGTGACGAGAAGATGTTGTCTGCGCGTGTGACTACACTTCCCAGACCTGGAGGATAATTGAAGTAAGCGGGTGGGGGTGTCTGAGGGTGACTTCCCATGGCTGCTGCTAACAGTGAAGATGGGTGGGCGAGCAGTCAGAAGGGGATACCATTGTTTGGCGAAGTGGTAGTGCTGGTGTTTGTGTTGGTGGGATGGAGATGATGGCCTGCAGCTACTTTTAGCCGCCTTTCTGTCTACCCTTACCCCCTCTTTACCCCCAGCACTGCCTGACCCTAACCTTCTCCTTGCCTCCAGTGCTGCCCCAGCAGATACCCTCTCCCTACTCCTAACCACCTCCTTGCCCCCCACTACTGCCCCAACTACTATCTACCCTTGCCACCTACTTAACTCAAGTACTGCCTGCCCGAACCCACTCCTTGCTCCCCATTACTACCCTAGCTTCCATCTACCCATGCTCACTCCCGGCCCCCAGTACTGCCTGCCCCTAACCCCTCCTTGCTCCCCATTACTGCGCCAGCTGTTGTCAGCACTTATCCCCTCTCTACCCCTTAGCTCCCTGCTCCCCGCTAACAATTCTCAGGCATCAGAGGTAGAGTCGGGCACTTTGAAAGTGGGTGTGGGGCCTGTCCATCCACTGTCCCACCTGCACAAACCATCCAGCAGCCCCCTGCTCCCCGCTGACAGCTCTTCACATTTTATTTTTGAAAACTAAAATCTGGCTAATGGAGCGTACACACGGTCAGATTTGTCAGACTTGTCAGATTTGTCAGATGAACGACTGAACGATTAAACGATTTGAAAGATTTGAACGATTTTACCAAAGTTTTGAACGATTTGAACGATTGAACGATTTTTGACTGCATTAAAATGAATGGAATCGTCCAAGTCTGACTGCAAACCCATCAGATGTCAGATATCGTTATCTGACAAACAGGAACGCGCATCGTTGATCGTCCGTCGTTCAGGCATGTCAGATATGAACGATTTTCCTTCAGATATGAACGACTGAACGATTTTTAAATCGTTATCGTTCATATCTGAAGGAAAAATCTGATCGTGTGTATGCACCACAATAACCAAATATTTCATAGAAAAACTACAATGCATTTATTAATACAGTAATACTTATCACTGTATTAGTAAATGCATTGTTGTTTTTGTATGAAAAATTTTGCTATTAGCCAGAATTTAGTTTTCAAAAATAAAATGTGGCTCTTCAAGACGTCTCTTTTTTTCTCAAGTAGCTCCCACTTAAATTAAGGTTGGAGACCACTGCCATAGGCCCTCAGACTATTCCTCTATATCACAACACTCCCACCATTCTTTGAGGAACAGTGAATACGGTATACTGGGATATAGCTAAGATTGATCGGTAAAGAATGGAACAAGAAGTTTTACATTTCTAACTTGTGAATTAGTATTGGTTCATTGTACTGATATTTGCACCATATTTTATATACAATATGGCCACTAGAATATATTGTAAAAATTTTTTTTTTTAAAAAGAATCAAAATTCACTGTTCTTTGAGTTCAGTTTTGTGTTCTGTTCAGCTACAAAGTATATACACTATATATGTCATTCTGTGTTATCACAAGTCTGTGGTATTGTTGGCAACATATAGTTTATTAAAACAAAAAATTCTTTTTTCTGTTCTTCAGATAAAGGGAGCTGAACTGCAGTCCCTAGATACAGTACACTTTCCATTGTGTCACACAGTCACTTGGCAGCTTAAAGTAATTTATAACTGAAGATAAAGAATTTATTGTTAGTACTGTCAACATCTTCCTCTCTCTCCAAGTTCCCGGTAAGAGTCTTTCTCACAGTCTAGAGCTACATTGGAATCGGTAAAAAGCGCCATCAAACCAAATTACCCATTGAAAGGTTATTTTGAATCCAACTATACAATTTCCATTAGCATACACGGGATGCAGTCACGAAGCCGACGGTCTAAATGCCGACCGCCGGCTTCCCGACTGTCTAATCCCGGCAAGGTACTAATGACAGGCGTCCACATCCCAACGCCTGTCATTAGACCTACATCGGGAGCCCGACGTCCGGCATACCGCACAAAGGTAAGCCAGGTGCCGGGCACGGACAGCCCAGGGGGGGAGGGATAGGTTTTAGGACTCCCGGGGGGGAGACTTAGGGCTAGGAACCCCCCCGGGAGAGTTAGGTGTAGGCTAGGGGAAGGGGGGGGCTAGGGTTAGGCATCCGGGGGGGGGGGAATTATGGTTAGGCACCCCCCCGGGAGACTTAGGGTTAGGCTGCGAGGAAGGGGGGGTTAGGTTTAGGCACTTATATGGGGGTTAGGGTTAGGCACTTGGGGGGAGGTTAGGGTTAGGCACCCCTAAAGGAGGGTTAGGGTAGGGAGTCAGGCTGCCGCTGTCGGGATTAATGCGCTGTTCCCATAATACAAACAAGAGTGTGATATATTTGCAACTAATAAACAGGTTTGGTGCTATAAGTTCTGTGATGTCTAACTAGCTGTTATATGCCACCATGGCGGCTCCAATGTGAATTCGCAGGTTTGTCTACAAATGTCAAATCAACAAGCCGGCTTCTAGGGACTGTGGGCCTGATTCAGAGTTGGATGCTACTAACACAACCATCTTTCTACGCAGTGGCTGTGCTAATAGGCAAATGCTGTAGGAGGGGTCTTGTGTAAAAAGACGCCACCAGCTGGCTTTTCTGATCCGCTGCTGCAACCGAAAAGGCAGCGTAACATTAACTGTGTGAACATCGGTCATCTGAGACACTCTCAGGTCACTCATGATGTCCTGTGGATCACGCTGTCAGGGCCCCTGTCTTCACAACACCCAGAAAACGAGGCAGAGACTCATCATGCTGCGGCTTTTGGGGCGCTGTGAGCGACAGCGTAGACCCAGATCTGCACATGCACAATGCACAGCAGTGTGGCTTCCGCACAAATACAGATCATCAATACATTGGAGATACTGTAAGTGTACGTAAAACTCTGAATTCGGCCCTGTATCAGTTGCAGCCTCATAAAGCCAGATGATCCTTCCGTAAGACCAGGGTAGAAGTCTCCTTTTTGAAGCACATTCTGCTATTACAGTCTGGAGGGCAATCCCAGGGGCAGAAAACACCTTTCCTTGGGACTGCTCATCTGCCAGGTGATTTGCAGAAAGCGTTTGCACCTGTAGTGTGACATGGATTTGCCAAGGAGCAAGGTAGGGAAAGGAAGGGTTGATTAATAGTAAATTTATTTAAAATTTTGGATTCAAAAGCAAATTTATGAGGGAGGGAGGTGGAGAGTCATTTACAAAGAATATTTGACTCATTCACATCAGTCCTTGCCCCAGTTGAGATCTTGTGGTGGTCCAGGATTTTTTTTTTTTTTAAATGAAAGGTGCATGCAGGAGATGCTGTCTGTGGCAGCACACAAAACGGAAGCTCTAAACAGGAAGAGGGCAGAGGGATTTTTTTGGTACTAAACATCTGTTATCATTGTGCTTCTGGGATTATGGATGGGAAGGCAGGGAGGGGAGGAGAGAGAACATCTCCAGATGCCATCAAAAAATAGCCTTTCCATTTGGTGCTTGAGTTGCACCTGATCAAACATGGCAGTTATGATCAAGGAAAACCAAGCTCCCCAGGTTGGTATCTACAGTATAAATCAAAGTTGAAAAATGGCTTAAGACTATTTTGCAAGTACAGTATACCTATTTGTGATTATAGTTGAAATAAAAACAGTATGAAAATATAAAAAAAAAAGTAAATGTCAGAGCAGCGGCACAAAAGCACGGCAGTTTAAAAAAATTTAGGACATCTATTAAACTTTTGCAACACAGCAGTGGCAGACATGATGGCAGTTTTCTAAACTATAAAATTAAAGATGTCAGGCAGCATTGTCCCAAACAGCACATAATGCAAAGAAAAGAGGTGCAAGATGGAATTGTCCTTGGGCCCTTCCACCCACCCTTATGTTGTATATAGGGGTGAGCGGGTTCGGATTTCTGAAATCCGAACCCCCCCGAGCCCCCCCGATCCGAGGCAGATCCGAGTCAGGCTCGACTTTTCCCGCCTGACTCGGATCTGAAATCGAGGCAAAACGTCATCATCTCGCCTTCCGAGTCTCGCGGGTTTTGTAACCTATATAAGGTACCCGCGTCGGCGCCATTTTCTCACTCGGCTGTGAAAAGTGAAGAGGGAGGGTGGGAGTTAGGGCTGGCTGGGCTGTGTAGTGTAGTGTAGTGCAGAGTAGTGTTGTGCTGTGCTGTGCTGCGCTGTCCTGCTGTTGTCCACTGGCTGTGTTGTGCTGTGCTGCTGTTGTTAATAGGGGCTGTGTCCACTACTTCAAAGTCGATAGGGGCTGGCTGGACTGTGTTGTGCAGTCAGTTCTCCATAGGGGCTGTGTCCACTCCAAAGTCCTGTGCAGTGTCCCAGTCCTAAAGGGGTGCTGTAGTGTTGTCCAGGGGGTGCTCTGTCCATCAGGGGTGCTCCCGCCAAGTGCTAAAAAAATTATATTTTTTGTGTGTTTGTGAATTGTGTGCGCAGTAGCCGCACGTGCATCAACAAAGTAGTGCCAAGCGTGCGCCTGTGTCATAAGTAAAGGGCCGGCTGGCTTGACCATTAAAGGGTGCTGTAACCCCCAAAGTACACTCCAGTCCAAACCAAAAAAAAAATTATTTTCTGTGTTTGTGAATTGTGTGCGCAGTAGCCGCACGTGCATCAACAAAGTAGTGCCGAGCGTGCGCCTGTGTCATAAGTAAAGGGCCGGCTGGCTTGACCGTTAAAGGGTGCTGTAACCCCCAAAGTACACTCCAGTCCAAACCAAAAAAAAAATTATTTTCTGTGTTTGTGAATTGTGTGCGCAGTAGCCGCACGTGGATCAACAAAGTAGTGCCAAGCGTGCGCCTGTGTCATAAGTAAAGGGCCGGCTGGCTTGACCATTAAAGGGTGCTGTAACCCCCAAAGTACACTCCAGTCCAAACAAAAATTATTTTCTGTGTTTGTGAATTGTGTGCGCAGTAGCCGCACGTGCATCAACAAAGTAGTGCCAAGCGTGCGCCTGTGTCATAAGTAAAGGGCCGGCTGGCTTGACCGTTAAAGGGTGCTGTAACCCCCAAAGTACACTCCAGTCCAAACCAAAAAAAAAATTATTTTCTGTGTTTGTGAATTGTGTGCGCAGTAGCCGCACGTGCATCAACAAAGTAGTGCCAAGCGTGCGTCTGTGTCATAAGTAAAGGGCCGGCTGGCTTGACCATTAAAGGGTGCTGTAACCCCCAAAGTACACTCCAGTCCAAACCAAAAAAAAAATTATTTTCTGTGTTTGTGAATTGTGTGCGCAGTAGCCGCACGTGCATCAACAAAGTAGTGCCAAGCGTGCGCCTGTGTCATAAGTAAAGGGCTGGCTGGCTTGACCGTTAAAGGGTGCTGTAACCCCCAAAGTACACTCCAGTCCAAACCAAAAAAAAATATATTTTCTGTGTTTGTGAATTGTGTGCGCAGTAGCCGCACGTGCATCAACAAAGTAGTGCCAAGCATGCGCCTGTGTCATAAGTAAAGGGCCGGCTGGCTTGACCGTTAAAGGGTGCTGTAACCCCCAAAGTACACTCCAGTCCAAACCAAAAAAATATATATTTTCTGTGTTTGTGAATTGTGTGCGCAGTAGCCGCACGTGCATCAACAAAGTAGTGCCAAGCGTGCGCCTGTGTCATAAGTAAAAGGCCGGCTGGCTTGACCGTTAAAGGGTGCTGTAACCCCCAAAGTACACTCCAGTCCAAACCAAAAAAAAATATATTTTCTGTGTTTGTGAATTGTGTGCGCAGTAGCCGCACGTGCATCAACAAAGTAGTGCCAAGCGTGCGCCTGTGTCATAAGTAAAAGGCCGGCTGCCTTGACCGTTAAAGGGTGCTGTAACCCCCAAAGTACACTCCAGTCCAAACCAAAAAAAAATTATTTTCTGTGTTTGTGAATTGTGTGCGCATTAGCCGCACGTGCATCAACAAAGTAGTGCCAAGCGTGCGCCTGTGTCATAAGTAAAGGGCCGGCTGGCTTGACCGTTAAAGGGTGCTGTAACCCCCAAAGTACACTCCAGTCCAAACCAAAAAAAAAATTATTTTCTGTGTTTGTGAATTGTGTGCGCAGTAGCCGCACGTGCATCAACAAAGTAGTGCCAAGCGTGCGCCTGTGTCATAAGTAAAGGGCCGGCTGGCTTGACCGTTAAAGGGTGCTGTAACCCCCAAAGTACGCTCCAGTCCAAACCAAAAATATATATATTTTCTGTGTTTGTGAATTGTGTGCGCAGTAGCCGCACGTGCATCAACAAAGTAGTGCCAAGCGTGCGCCTGTGTCATAAGTAAAGGGCTGGCTGGCTTGACTGTTAAAGGGTGCTGTAACCCCCAAAGTACACTCCAGTCCAAACCAAAAAAAAAAAAATTTTCTGTGTTTGTGAATTGTGTGCGCAGTAGCCGCACGTGCATCAACAAAGTAGTGCCAAGCGTGCGCCTGTGTCATAAGTAAAGGGCCGGCTGGCTTGACCGTTAAAGGGTGCTGTAACCCCCAAAGTACACTCCAGTCCAAACCAAAAAAAAAATTATTTTCTGTGTTTGTGAATTGTGTGCGCAGTAGCCACACGTGCATCAACAAAGTAGTGCCAAGCGTGCGCCTGTGTCATAAGTAAAGGGCCGGCTGGCTTGACCGTTAAAGGGTGCTGTAACCCCCAAAGTACACTCCAGTCCAAACCAAAAAAAAAATTATTTTCTGTGTTTGTGAATTGTGTGCGCAGTAGCCGCACGTGCATCAACAAAGTAGTGCCAAGCGTGCGCCTGTGTCATAAGTAAAGGGCCGGCTGGCTTGACCGTTAAAGGGTGCTGTAACCCCCAAAGTACACTCCAGTCCAAACCAAAAAAATATATATTTTCTGTGTTTGTGAATTGTGTGCGCAGTAGCCGCACGTGCATCAACAAAGGAGCAGCGCCAAGCGTGCGCCTGTGTCCCATAAGTAAAGAGCCGGCTGGCTCATTTCTTAAAGGCTGGTGTAACCCACAAAGTGCACTACTCTCCAGCAAAAATAAAAAAATATTTTCTGTGTTTAGCCCCACGTATATATCAAATCGATATAACATAAATGGAGGACCAAACTTTCTCCGATAAAAATAAAATAGAGAAAGATCAAGAACCACTTCCTCCTAGTGCTGAAGCTGCTGCCACTAGTCATGACATAGACGATAACATGCCATCAACGTCGTCTGCCAAGGCCGATGCCCAATGTCATAATAGAGGGCACATACAATCCCAAATGACAAAGTTCAGGAAAATGACATTGAAAAAAACATTTAAATCAGCTGAAGAGAAACGTAAACTTGCCAATATGCCATTTACGACACGGAGTGGCAAGGAACGGCTAAGGTCGATCCCTAGTATGTTCATGACTAGTGGTTCAGCTTCACATGACGATGGAAGCCCTCCTCCCACTAAAAAAATCAAAAGAGTTAAGCTGGCAAAAACACAGCGAAGAACTGTGCTTTCTAAGAAGATATCACAAATCCCCAAGGAGAGTCCAAGTGTGGTGGTGGTTGCGATGCCTGACCTTCCCAGCACTGGACGGGAAGAGGTGGCTCTTTCCACCATTTGCACGCCCCCTGCAAGTGCTGAAAGGAGCACCCACAGTCCACTTGCTGATATGCAAATTGAAGATGTCACTGTTGAAGTACAACAGGATGAGGATACTGGTGTAGCTGGCGCTGAGGAGGAAGTTGGCGAGGAGGATTCTGATGGTGATGTGGTTTGTTTAATTCAGGCTCCGGGGGAGACAGTTGTTGTCCATGGGATGAAAAAGCCCATCACGGTCATGCCTGGGCAGAAGACCAAACATTCCACCTCTTTGGTCTGGCAATATTTCTATCCAAATCCGGACAACAACTGTCTTGCCATATGTACCTTATGTAAAGGTGGAATAAGTAGGGGTAGGGACGTTTACCACCTAGGAACATCCTCCCTTATACGGCACCTGCAGCGCGTTCATAATAAGTTACTATCAAGTTCAGAAACTTTGGCTAAGACCGTAAGCAGTCCAGGGACACCTAAATCCCGTTGTCCTGTTGTATCCAAGTGCCTGCAAACCACACCGTCAACTCCCTCCTCGTCAATTTCCTCCTTAGTCAGGATCGGAAGTAGTCCTGCAGGCCATGTCACTGGCATGGCTGACTCTCCTATCCGGGATTCCTCCGTAGGATCCTGCATTGCTACGCCTCCTGCTGCCGCTGCTGCTGTTGCTGCTGCTGGGTGTCGTTCATCATCCCAGAGAGGAAGTAGGAACACCACTACTTTTACTAAACAATTGACCCTCCAACAGTCCTTAGCGAGGAGGATGAAGTACGACAGCAGTCATCCTGAAGCAAAACGTATAACGGAGGCCTTGACTGCTATGTTGGTGTTAGACGTACGTCCGGTATCCGCCTTTAGTGCAGTGGGATTTAGACAATTGCTGGAGGTAGTGTGTCCCCGGTTCCAAATCCCGTCTAGATTCCACTTCACTAGGCAGGCGATACCGAGACTGTACAGAAACGTCAGAAAAAGTGTCCTCAGTGTCCTGAAAAATGCCGTTGTACCCAATGTCCACTTAACCACGGACATGTGGACAAGTGGAACAGGGCAGACTAAGGACTATATGACTGTGACAGCCCACTGGGTAGATGTATCACCTTACGCAGCAACAGCAGCAGCGTCACCAGTCGCAGCATCTCAGAAACGCCAGCTCGTTCCAAGGCAGGCTACGCTGTGTATCACCGGTTTCAGTAAGAGGCACACCTCCGACAACCTCTTAGAGAAACTGAGGGAAATCATCGCCCAGTGGCTTACCCCACTTAGACTCTCCTGGGGATTTGTGATATCTGACAACGCCACCAATATTGTGCGGGCATTACATCTGGGCAAATTCCAGCACGTCCCATGTTTTGCTCACACAACAAACTTGGTGGTGCAGAATTTTCTGAAAAGCGACAGGGGCGTGCAGGAGACGCTTTGGGTGGCCCGAAAAATTTCAGGCCACTTTCGCCATTCAGCGACTGCGTGCCGAAGACTGGAGCACCAGCAAACACTCTTGAACCTGCCCCGCCATCACCTGAAGCAAGAGGTTGTGACGCGGTGGAACTCAACCCTCTATATGCTTCAGAGGATGGAGGAGCAGCAAAAGCCTATACATCCATCCATTCAAGCCTATACATCCACCTATGACATAGGCAAAGGAGGGGGTATGCACCTGACTCAAGCGCAGTGGAGAATGATTTCCGTGTTGTGCAAGGTTCTCCAGCCCTTCGAACTTGCCACACGTGAAGTCAGTTCAGACACTGCCAGCTTGAGTCAGGTCATTCCCCTCATCAGGCTTTTGCAGAAGCAGCTGGAGAAAGTGAAGGAGGAGCTAAGACGGAGCGATTCTGCTCGGCATGTGGGACTTGTGGATGAAGCCCTTCATTCGCTTTGCCAGGATTCCAGGGTGGTCAATCTGTTGAAATCAGACCACTACATTTTGGCTACCGTGCTCGATCCTAGGTTTAAAGCCTATGTGGTGTCTCTCTTTCCGGCCGACACAATCCTGCAGAGGTGCAAAGACCTGCTGGTGAACACACTGTCAGCTGAAGCGGAACGTGACACGTCAACAGCTCCTTCTTCATTTTCTCCCGCAACTGGGGCTGCCAGGAAAAAACTTAGGTATCCTAAGCAACCCGCTGGCGGTGATGCAGGGCAGGCAGGACCAAGTTTGGACATCTGGTCCGGACTGAAGGACCTGGCAACAATTTCTGACATGTCTACTGTCACTGCATATGATACTGTCACCATTGACAGAATGGTGGAGGATTACATCGGTGACAGCATCCAAGTAGGCATGTCAGACAGTCCATACCTGTACTGGCAGGAAAAAGAGGCAATTTGGAGGCCCCTGTACAAACTGGCTCTATTTTACCTGAGTTGCCCCCCCTCCAGTGTGTACTCCGAAAGAGTGTTTAGTGCAGCCGGGAACCTTGTCAGCGAAAGGCGTAGGAGGTTGCTTCCACAGAATGTGGAGAAGATGATGTTCATCAAAATGAATTATCAGCTCTTCCAGGGAGACCAGCCTCCAGAACGTACAGAGGGACCTGTGGTGGTGGATTCAAGTGGGGACGAGTTAATACTTTGTGAGGATGAGGATGTACACACTGAAGAGGGTGAGGAATCGGTGGATGAGGAGGATGAGGATGACATCTTGCCTCCGTAGAGCCAGTTTGTGCAGGGACAGATTAATTGCCAGCTTGTTTTGTGGGGGCCCAAACGAACCAATCATTTCAGCCACAGTTGTGTGGCAGACCCTGGCGCTGAAATGATTGGTTTGTTAAAGTGTGCATGTCCTGTTTATACATCCATAAGGGTGGGTGGGAGGGCCCAAGGACAATTCCATCTTGCACCTCTTTTTTTTCTTTGCATTATGTACAGTTTGGGGCCTAGTTTTTCAAACTGCCATCCTGTCTGCCACTGCAGTATCACGCCTAGATGGGTCACGTGTTTGTGCCGCCCACTCGTGTCGCTTAGCATAGTCATCCAGCTACCTCGGTGCAACCTTTTGGACATAAAAACACTATTGTGAGTTGTGAGGTGTTCAGAATAGACTGGAAATGAGTGGAAATTAAGGTTAATAATAGCATAGGAGCAGAAAAACCTACAAATTCTGTGATTTTAGCTGTTTTTATGCTTTTTTTCAAAAAAATACAGATCCAAAACACAAAACCCAGAACCCAAAACACGGAAGGGTGGTTTTGGCAAAACCAATCCAGATCCAAAACACGAAGAAAGATCCAGATCCAAAACCAAAACACAAAACACGAAAAGTGGCCGGTGCACACCCCTAGTTGTATATAGGACATGTACAGTTTAACAAACCAATCACTTCAGCGACAGGGACTGCCAATTGTGGCTGAAGCTATTGCTTTGTTTGGGCCCCCACAAAACAAGCTACCAACGGGCAGCTGACATTGCTGGCAATGATGTCTACAGTACCATCTTCACACAATATTAATTTGTCCCCGTTGGAATCCACCATTACAGCCTCAGGTGCCTCTGTCATTTTTGGATGTAATTGGTGGTAAAGGTCTTCCTCGCAAAATTTGTGGTTCATTTTGATGAACATCATCTTTTCCACATTTTGAGGAAGTAGTCTCCTACACCGATCGATGACAAGGTTCCCAGCTGCACTGAGAACTCTTTCTGAGTACACACTGGAGGGTGGGCAGCTCAAGTAAAGCAAAGCCAGTTTGTGCAAGGGCCTCCAAATGTCCTTTTTATCCTGCCAGTAGTGAAAACGGACTGTCTTATTTGGATGCTATCATTAAAATAGTCCTCAACCATTCTTTGAATGGTGACCATATCTGATGGAGTTATGGTAGAGGTCTCATTAATTGTAGGCAATTCTTTTAGACCCGAAGAAATGTCAAAACTTGGTTGTGGTGAATCATCTGCATCACCAGTGGGTCTTTTTCTGAGAAAGTTTAGTTTTTTCCTTGCAGCCACACTTGCTGGAGAAACTGAAGTAGGAGCCATCACTGCATCATGTGCCACTTGAGCTGATAATTTGCTAACCAACAGCTGTTTGCATCTCTTCAGATCTGTGTCAGTTGGGAAGAAAGACACAATGTATTGCTTTGATTGGAAGATCCTGACAACCCCTGGACCCTGGTGAAGCGAATAAAGAACTTGATCTACAAGTCCGACATAGTTAGCGGAATCGCTTCATTTCAGCCTTCAGTTTCTCAAGCTGCTTTTCCAACAGTCTAATGAGTGGAATTATATGACTCAAGCTGGCAGTGTCTGAACTCACTTCACAGGTGACTACTTCAAAGATTTTCAACACTCTGCACAACACGGAAAATTTTCCACTGAGCTTGAGTAAGGTACAGTCCCACTCCTCTTCCTATGTCATACTTCGCTGTGTAGCTATGGATGGCTTTTTGCTGTTCCTCCATCCGCTCAAGTATATAAAGGATGGAGTTAAACCTCGTAACTACCTCTTGCTTCAGCTGGTAACAGATCAAATTCAACATTCCTTGCAGGTGCAACAATCTTCTACATGCACATGCTGAATGGCGAAAATACCCTGAAATTTTGTGGGCCACGGAGAGCATCTCCTGCACGGCCCTGTAATTTTTGAAAAAATTTTGCACCACCATGTTAATAGTGTTTGCCCTGTTCCACTTGTCCACATATCTGTGGTTAAGTGGATAGTGGGTACTGTAAACGGCATTTTGGAGGACACCAATTAAGTTTTTTTAATGTCCCTGTACAGGCTGGGAATTGCTTTTCTAGTGAAATGGAATCTAGATGGGATTTGGTAGCGGGGACAGAGGACCTCAATTAACTGTCTAAAACCCACTGCACTAATGGTGGATATTGGATGCACACATCTAATACCAGCATTGATGTTATGACATCTGTGATCCGCAGTGCAAATGGGTGATTGCTGTCATACTTGCTCCCCTTTGCAAAGGATTGTTTAACAGTCAATTGTTTTTTAGAGCTACTACTAGTAGTATTCCTGGTCCCCTTCTGGGATGAAGATCCACTCCTAGCAGCAGCAGCAGCAGCAGGCATGGCGCTCAAGGATTCTTCTAAGGAGGACTGTGTTAGCCTTATCAAATTGGATGCAGGGCTACTTCCGATCATGATTGAGGATATTGTTGATGAAGGTGTGGGTGGTGAAGATGCCAGGTGCTTGGATCTAGCATAGAGAAGGGAGCTATCTGACACTGGACTGCTTGTTACATTTTAAGCCAAAGTTTCTGAACACTTTTGATGGATGCGCTGCAGATAATGTAACAGGGTGGAGGTTCCTAGATAGTTATGATCCCTACCTCTATTTACTCTAGCATGACAGCGGGTACAGATGGCTTGACAATTGTTGTCTGAATTTGGGTAGAAATGATTCCACACATAAGAAGTGGATTTTTTTGTTTTATGCCCAGGCATGACAATGGGCTTTTCCTTATCATGGACAACAACTGTTCCCACTGGGGCCTGATTTACACAAACAACATCCTCATCAACAACATCCTCATCGTCAGCATCCCCATCATCAACATCCTTATTAGCCAAAGCTACACAAATATTCTCCTCATCCTGGTGCACTTCCACAGAAGCATCCTCAATTTCTATGTCAGCATGTTGACTTGTGCTGCTCATCCCCTCATTTGCAGAGGATGTACAAGTGGTGGAAGGAGGCTCCTCTTAGAGTTCAGTATTGGAAAGGTCAGGCTCAAAAATGGCACCCGTCGACACACTTAGAGTCTCCTCAGGGATTTGTGACATTTCTGAATGCACAGTTGGTTCCTGTGCCTTAACAATTTTCATTGTTTTAAAACATCTAAAGGGAGAAGGGCTTACATCACCATAAGAGGCAGAACCACCAGTCAAAAAAATAAAGACCTTAACCATTCCTTGCCACTTGTGTGGTGAAAGGCATATTGTCAATTTAATGTCTTTCTACAGCTAAATTTCCCTTTGATGTTTTTTTCTTTACCACTGTAAAAGATTGGTTCTTTGATTTTAGTTGCCCTGACTTAAGCTCTGTATGCCCTTGGGCACCAACTTTAGTATATGATGTAGACAGATTAGTATTGTCATGACTGGTGGCACTGGCAATAGCTTCAGCAGTAGTACTGTATGTGGTTCCTTCTCTCCTCTCAACTGATCATTCTCCATATCAACAAACACGAATGAAGTGGGGTACAGCACATACGTTAATTTGCACCAATTTTAAATATTATACTGGGGTATCAATGACCTACAGTATCACAATATTATTATGAATAAGATAATAATTTCACACTGCGCTACCACTTACAGTGTCACAAGACTTATAGAGTCACAATACGTGGATGATAAACTGCGGTCTGGCCGGCAGTGTCACCGAAAAATAATAGCGTAGTTAGCACACACAAAAAAAACTGAAAAAAAAGATTTTATTTTTTGTGGAATGCTAATTTTATTTAACTTCTATTTTTTTTACACTGTGGAAGAGCACCCCTGGCGAGGCAGCAGCCCCTTGATGAACAACACAGCACCCCTTTATGGACAACAAATCATCCCTGCAGAGTGCAGACGGACCAACTGCAGAGTCACAAATACGTGGATGATAAACTGAAGTCTGTCCGGGCATGTCACCGAACAATAATAGCATAGCTAGCACACACAAAAATAAAAATGTAAAAAAAAAAATATTTTTTATTTTTAGTGGAATGATTATTAATTTTTACTTTTACTTTTTTTACACTGGGGAAGAGCACTCTGGATTGACGGAGCACCCCTGGATGACACAGCACTCCTTTATGAACTGCAGCCCTAGCCCCTTGATTGACAGGACAACAGTGACACAACAGCACCCCCCACTTTTTGTACTGCAGCCCCAGCTCGACAACACTGCACCCTCTAACAACTACAACACTGCACCCTTGAACAACAGGGAAGAACAGAGCATGTCTGTTCTGTACACTCTCCACAGCCGGTGTGAAAATGGTGCAGATCAACTGGACCTTTATAGAATCCAAAACCCGCGAGAATCCGACGGCGGGATAATGACATTTGGATTATGAGTTACAAGGGAAAACCTGAGCCGGACTCGGATCCTGCTTGGATCCTCTGTGTTTGGGTGGGTCCGATTGTCGGAGAACCAAACCCTCTCATCTCTAGTTCTAATACCTATGTGCGGGCATAATATACACATGTTTTCCATGCATACTTCTTTGAAACAACATTCCCCCAAATTACTTCAATATCATTAACCACTTGTTAGAGAGAGAAGTGCGTCCTCTGCAATACACTCCTGGCACTAGGACCTGGAGTAAGCAGAGGCGCGACTTCCGACCTGAGTTGCCACTGCGCATGGGCAACCCGGCACATGCCACTGTGTAAGAGTACTTAGCTCCGCAGGTGAAACCACTATAATCTGCATAACTGCTATTGTGGCTACGGCCAGAGACCACCGCTGTGTACTGCTGTTATCAATGTGTGTGTTACAGCTGTTACCAATAAATCTGCTAGTCTGGTTAAGTTCCCTCTGTGTGGACAAACCTCCATTTCACATTCCACTGGTACCTATTAAAGCCTCACAGGTTCTACACTAGCAGGTCATATCAATAACTCTTTAAGGGGAAGTAAACGTGGGCCTAATGCAGAGAAGGATGCAGTGTCCATGCTTGTGCAGTTGAGCAATTATTTGCTACTGCACGAAAAGTCCTTGATACTTGTATGGTGCATGAATACCACTGAGTGTACACAGAGACAGCTGTTGCATATAGGACTGCTCCCATTTGAATTGGTGGCAGAAAGCCATAAGCATTCCTGGGAGGTTTTTGGGATGCATAAAAAAGCCACCTTATGGGCGTGTTATGGGAGTGTCCCAGGTGTTTCAGTATAGGTAGCTGCGTTCTCCAAAGCAGAGCAACAATCATAGAGGCCACATTTAGAGAAAGTTCAGAAGGAGACACTGTCGTCAGGTTACGACAATGGTGATTGCAATGGTGCGTTGATGGTGGAATGTTTGGGTCCACCAGTGTTTTTGCACTGTCCACGGGCATTGAAAGTGGACGTCTAGGGTTTGCACTGTAGGGCGCATGAGTGCACCAGGTGGAGGCTGAAACAAACATTTGCATATTACCGGCGCTGTGACTCCACTATAATTTGCAACCACGAATGTATTAGCCTCCACCTCTGAATTAGGCCTTGTACCTTTTGTTTATTATTTTATTTGTTTCAGGTTGAATGTTAACATGTTACCATGTGCTAAAAATGTGTTACAGAGAGGCCTTTTCAATATGGCCACCTGTAATTAAGTATCTAACTCGCTGCGAGCTCTGGAGCAATTTAACATTACTCTGCTACGGAGACAGCTGATCCAAAGCTCAGCTGTCCCCGCAAATCCTTTCACTGGTACTAGTGGTGAAACATGCCACTGCACATGTGTGAACTTTGGTTCATGCATGCGCACGGGCATAGGGAGGGCAGTTCCGATGGAGCGCGAGCTCTAGTCACCAGACAGATCAGAGGGCACTGGCTGCAGTTGTTTAATTGAAGACTCCCGGGTGCCAGCTCCAGGTGCACTGCTTTCTGCTTCATTCTGGCAGTAAGGGCTCCCTGGTCACCTCCTCCTCTGTTCCTGCATGCACTGGATCCTGACACAGAGGACTGTGCTGGGGATCAGTTAGGAATGCACCATGGACTTCAGTTTTTGGGCGGGGGAGGCTGCATCCACGACGGGGGAAGGGGAAAAGTAAAATGAGAAAAAAGAAGGGAGCAGAGGAAGACAGAAAAGAGGAGAGGGAGAGAAAGTAAGAGGGAAGTAGGGCTGCCAACAGTTTATTATAATTCCAATAATTATTAATAATTATTATTGACACTCGGTTACTGTTTTTTCACACAAGCTCAACTCCCCACCTAGTTGCTTGCCTCATGTACTCTCCTGCCTACCAGCACGCCTCCGTGCTTGTCTTCCTGCCCCCATCCTGTCCTTTCCTGCCTACCAGTACACCTCCTTGCCCATCTCCCTGCCCCATCCATCCTCTCCCGCTTACCCGCACCTGCCTCAAGTCCACTCCTGTCTATTCACTTGCCTCCTCACCTGCCTCTAGTCCTCACCCACCTCCTATCCTCACCCATCTACTCACCCGCCTCTCCGCCTGTAACTGTCATTACTTCTGGTCAAATGCACTCTGAGGTTGCTGCTAGCAGTGGACTGCATAAACATACATCCCCTCCCTGCCTTTATTTTATCAATGACATGTCCTGACAGCCGGAGAACATTTTGTAGGTTTGAGCTCTTGTTTTGGCAGATGTGGCCCACGACCAGTAGCAATAGCATGCTCCAGGCGCCATGGCTTCACGCTACACCTCTGTGCATGCCCGACTTCCAGCAGAAAGAGCTGAGCAACTAGGGAGTGGGGATGCGGGAACAAAAGGCCATCTAAAGATGTTGAAGGTTCCCACAGTCAACATCTGAAAATGTTGTAATGTCAGAGCTTGATGAAGTTAGGTCCCCATATTATTGTATGGGGACAGCAGGCCAGATCGGGACTGAAAGGTAAGCAGGAAATATCCATTATATCTTCTGCATTACCTTTATAATGAATGGCCCTGATCCTTAATTTCTACAAAAGCAGATATAATTGAAATGTGAATTTCACTTGCTTTTGTAGAAATTAAGTGAGGATGTTGAACAGATCCACTAATCTTCTACTATCAATAATCCTCTAGTAGCTTTTATAGCTTTGTGACCTGACACATTTTAGCACTTTTTTTATGTGATCTATAAATGATAATAACTGTCTTACATACTGGCTGGCGAAAGCCGTATAGGCTTGAGAATAGATAAGAGTCCTGGATTTTTTGCTTATTGGCTGTTTTGACAGCCTTGTTACTAGGTAGATTAGCTGGGGTATTGATCAGGTGGTTGGTTATCTGACCAGTGGAGTGAATTGTGGGTGTGTTTGAGAGTTATGTGTAAAAGAGGTGATTGTGCATGTGATTTGCCTCCCCTTTATCGTCCCATGACCCTGCTCATGCAGCGGGCCCGGCAGCCATTTCACCTGCGACGGCCATTTTGGGTCCCATTTCCTTAGTGGGATCCAGTCCCAGTGTGCAGTCCCCTGCTCAATTTCCAGCTGTGCAGGCAGCTAGTCCATCACAGCTGCCTCTCACACTGGCCCCTGCCGCTGTTTTAGCATCTCATCCCCCACAGCCTGTTCCTTGGTTGACAGCTTCCCTGCCTGCCAGCACCTTTTTTAACCCTCACCAGGCCTCCCGTTTCTTTCTCCCCCTGGCCTCAGGCTTCTTGGAGCTCTGGCTCTGCTCCCCCTATTTTTTCCTCCGTTTCAGCTACCCTACCTTCATCTGGTTATCCTTCCTATGTATGTTCTTCCCTGCCTCCTTATGGTTTTCCTTATTGACAACCTGCCCTGTTTTCTGGCTTTGCTCCCTGGCAATTTTGCCCCCCTCCTGCCTCTTTCATTCAACGTCCTGCCACGCCTGTTCTGTTATTCCCTGCACCCCCTGTTCCCGCACCCCCTGCCCCTGCACCCTCTGTTTACCTTCCTTCCCCTCCTTTTTCTGTTTCCATCCCACCTGCCCCTTCCACCCCCCCTTGCGTTGCTTAGAGGACAATATTCATTTTTGCACATGCCACGTCCCTGGGGTTCATAACGCGATTTCTGATGCCTTGTGCCGGTTTCAATTTGCTTGTTTCCATTTGCTGGTGCCTGCGGCTTCTGCAGTGGGGTTACCTTGCTCTCCTTTTGTATGGCAGATTATCAGGCCAGCAAAGAGGGCCTGGCGCAGCGGTCGCTGACTCCAGCAACTCTGAGGGTTTATACTGCGGCGTGGCAGGACTGGCAGATTTTCTGTTCGCAGGGTTCTCAGGTGGGTAAGTCTTCTGTGGAAATGCTTTCAATGTTCGTTTGGTGGCATTATCAGCGGGGGTCGTTCGAAGGCTTCCATTTCCTTGGCACTGGCGGGAATTTCCTTTTTCAGCAAGTTGAGGGGTTTTCTGGACCCCACCAAGTCATTTCTACTTTCTAAAGCACTTAAAGGTTGGTCCAAGGAGTTTCCCGCCAGGGCTGATTCCCGTAGGTCTATCGATCTGCAGCTCCTTGTCAGGTTGCTGGGCGTCATAGACAGGGTGGCTTCGGATCCTTATGAAGCTTCGCTGTTCCAATTGGCTTTTGCAGCTGAATTATTTTCGGCTTTTAGGGTCAGCGAGATCGTGGCTTCTAGCAAGTCTTTGCTCACCACGGGTTATTTTTAGGGGACATTGTGTGCCAGGAGTCATCCGTCTTGTGCAGACTTCGGTTTTCCAAGATGGGGCAGGTGGTTTACCTTGCCGCGGCAGGGTGACTCCTCTGTTTGCCCGGTGCATCTGGCTGCACTGTACATGGGTTCTCGCCCATCAGGAGGTGCCCAGTGGTTGGTTCATGCCAATTTGTCCCCCCTCTCCATGTTTCAATTTGCTGCTGTTCTTAAGCATACTGTAGTTTAACTGCGTTAGGTTTAGATGATGCTAGTTACAGGACCCATTCCCGGGGAACATTATCTGGCCCACCTTGGTTCACGGGGAAGGTTTTTTAGTTTTCCTTCTTCACTCAGGTTACTTGTTTTCCCCATTGGCATCCCTGCTAGTTAGTTGCTGTGTTCGGCTTGGTTTTGGTGTGATGGCTCACGGTTAGGGTGTTCTTTCCTTACAGTGGAAGAGTCTGGAGAAGAGCGGGTTTGGCTAGTTGGCCATTTCTATATTTTCTGGGTGGAGCGACATGGTTTGGCTAGACATGCCAGGTTGTTGCTGGGTGGTAGGCATGTTCGCTGGATTGGTGTGCGTGGCCTGCTGTGTCCATCTGTGAAGGATCTGTTGGTTTAATCGGCCGTGAAATGGGGGGTGCCTGATTGGTTGGTACTGCATGTTGGTGGGAATGATGTATTATAAGTTGAAGGGTTTGGAGCTGATTATTCGCTTGAGGGAGCTGGTGGATGCAGTACGTTTGTTGTGGCCGAATGTGCGCATTGTATGATCTGAAATAGTGCCTCATCTTGTGTGGCATGGTGCACCAGATCATAAGGCCTTGGACAAAGTAAGGCATAAGGTTAATAGGGCTGTGAATAAGCATGTCTTGTCTTTTGGAGGCTTGGTAGTTAGTAATGGCTTTTGGGGCTTGGATTTGGACAGATTTTTTCGTCCAGACGGGGTGCATTCTAACACTTTGGGTTTAGGTTTGTTTCTTAAGGAATTGCTTGCTTTCTTGGATTAGTTAGTTTTATCTTGGTGGTGAGCCAGTCTCCTTTTGAGTTTAGTTTTGGCGGGAGAACGCTGCATCTCAGTGTCTTTATTGTGGCGCAAGAGAACGTTGTGATGGCGCTGGACCTCGATGTTTTATGGTGAGTTTGTCCTTCTCTGTGCGAGGGGACCCGAGCGCTTTTGTACGGAAGCACTCGGACTAGGCCCAGGAGGGAGGTGAGTCCTTACTAGGTAGATTAGCTGGGGTATTGGTCAGGTGGTTGGTTATCTGACCAATGGAGTGAATTGTGGGTGTGTTTGAGAGTTATGTATAAAAGAGGTGGTTGTGCATGTGATCAGCCTCTTTGTCATTTAAAGAGCTCGCCCTCCCGCCCAAAACTTTGCTGCTGGTATTTTGTTATGCTAATTTTTTATTCCTTGATTCAGGGAAGGTGCAGCATGGCAGGAGAATGCTGCATCTCAGTGGCTTTATTGTGGTGCAAGTTAGCGTTATGAGGGCGTTGAGAGCAGCATCCAGAACCCGATCACAGCACATATTAATCATAAATATTATATAACCATGACTCTCTCTACTGCTGGTGACACACTGCTGACCACCAATGTGTATACTGTATGCCACTGGCCACCAATGTATTTTATATGCCTCTGACCAAAAATGTGTACACTAACCCCCAATGTGTATACTATTCCACTGTAAATGCTTGTAAAGTGTCAAAATAAAAAATTACGTGGGGTCCCCCTCTAAAAGCACAACCAGCACCGGACTTTTCAGAGTCAGTCCTGGTTGTGAAAATACGGGGGCCAAAAGACGTAGGGGTCCCCCATATCTTGCACAACCAGTACTGGGCTCAGTAAGCCAGTCCTGGTTTTGGAAATATGGGGGACAAAATTAGTAGGAGTCCCCTGTATTTTCCATGACAAGCACCGGACTCTAACAGGGGTTTAGTGCCACAGCCAGGGGAACCCTTTCACCGGATGCCCTGACTAAAGCATTATACCTGACCACTTGTCAGCCCTGGCTGGGGATCCCTGGGGAGGTGAGGACCCACCCAATAAAGGGTTCCCCCTCTCCATGGCACCACAGGCCTTTAGTAACCTAGCAGTTCTCACCATTGAAGTCAATGGTGGGAACCATTCATTGACAAAGAAGCAGAAACTCACCTCTCTCAGCCAATGAACGCTCAGCTGAGCTGTCATTCAGGAAGTTCAGGGAAGTACTTAAGCCCATGGGACGGGACTTGCCGTTTTTTTGTTTTAAAAAGACGGTGGATGCCTACATGGACTAAAGAGGACATGATCTACACTAGGACTAGGTGAGTATGGACTTTTTTCTACAAGTGTCATGGGTTCTACTGGACAAAGGGACGTGAATGGCTTCAGGTGAGTATGCGTGAATGTGAGTGTGCATGTACATATGTTTTTATAAAATTATACAGTCAAGGCGTGTGTATCTTGTGGTTATTTTAATATTTATGTTGCAGGTGAATTACAGGTACCAGCTTACCCTTAATGCCCTGCATGCTGGTACTTGTAGTTCTCCAAGTACTATGCAAGAGAGGCTTGCTGAGACCTGCAGTTCTATATCAAACGGCAATTTTATAACAACTATCTTTTACACTACACTTTACACAAATAACCCGGCACCCACTGACCAGGGGTGCCGGGGATAACCCAGGCCTGGGATGTACTGGAGAGGGAGACCCCTTTATTGGGGGTCCCCATCTCTCCAGGGATCCCCTGCCTGGCCTGACTAGGGCTAAGGACCACAGCGCCACGGTGCTTGTATACACAGAGGGCTAAGGCCCACAGAGTCACAGTTCTTGTATACACAGAGGGCTAAGGCCCACGGAGTCACGGAGCTTGTATACACAGAGGGCTAAGGCTCACAGAGTCACGCTGCTTGTATACACAGTGGGGTACAGCACCAAAAAAAAAGTTTTCTTTTTAAACACAGCCACTTGTGAGTCTCGACACTTTAATCAGTATAGTGGAGCAATTCAGCATACACCAGCATGCAGTCAGTGCGCCCCCTTACACAGTCACTTTTGCCAGCACAGCCAATTGGGAGTCTCTGGACACAGCACTTAATCAGCAGAGTATAGCGCAGCATACATCAGGATGCAGTGTGCCCCCTTACACAGTCACATGTGTAATGCTTTGGCCAGGGGACCCGATGAAACGGGTCCCCTGGCTGTGCCATTACTTAAACGCTAATTCAGTGCTGGTTATGGAAAAAATGGGGGTCCCCTACTCATTTTGTCCCCTGTATTTCCAAAACCAGGACCGACTCACTGAGTCCAGTGCTTGTTTGCAAAATATGGGGGACCACTACATCTTTTGACCCCCGTATTTTCACAACCTGGACTGAAATATTAAACACATTGGGGGTCAGTGTACACATTTTTGGTCAGAGGCATATAAAACACATTGGGGATCAGTGTACACATTTTTGGTCAGAGGCATATAAAACACATTGGTGGCCAATGGCATATACACATTGGGGGTCAGCAGTGTGTCACCAGCACTAGAGAGAGAGACAGGATTATATAATATTTACCAATAATATGTAGAGATGAGTGGTTCAGATTCTGTGGAATCCGAACCGCTTAGAACATGGGGATCCGAGTCTCACCTGAGCCGAGGATCTGGTGTTCCCGCCGACTCAGATCCCCACTGTGAGCCGAACATCAGCGTCCTGATGTTGGATCCTCGCGAGAGTGCCGAACTCTTGCGAGAGGCGAGAGTTTGCCTCTACATAAGGCGCTGAGTCCCGCAACTCGGCGCCATTTCTCCTGCACGCTCCGGACTGCGCACTGCTCTGCTACTTGGCTGGCTGGCTGAGTGGGACAAGTGGCTCTATAGGGGACACGCTGATCTATGCTGCGCAATGCTCTGCTTATCACTGACTGGCTGAGAGGGACAAGTGGCTGTGCTGGCAAAGTGGCTGTATAGGGGCCACACTACACGCTGATGCTGCGCTATACTCTGCTGTTTAAGTGCTGTGTCCAGAGACTCACGAGTGGCTGTGCTGGCAAAAGTGACTGTGTAAGGGGGCACACTGCATGCTGATGTATGCTGCACTATACTCTGCTGATTAAGTGCTGTGTCCAGAGACTCACAACTGGCTGTGCTGGCAAAAGTGACTGTGTAAGGGGCACACTGACTGCACGCTGATGTATGCTCTGCTATACTGATTAAAGTGTCGAGACTCACAAGTGGCTGTGTGTAAAAAAAAAAAGTTTAAAAAAGTTAAAAAAGAAAGTTTAAAGTTTAAAGAGAAAAAAAGAGAAAACTTTTTTTTTTGGTGCTGTACACCACTGTGTTATGAATACCCCTAAATTGCTAGAGAGAAATAATCGCTATCCAGACAATAATTGTGGTTCCAAAGCACAAAAATTCTTATTGCATTCAAAAAGAAAGGTACACGCTTTGATCTAGCACAATTAGCGCAAAGACAATTAAATACAAAAGGAACAGCCAACACATACGCAAGCGCTCTGAATCCAGATTCCCGACATCAAACGTGAAGCCTCCGTCATAAGAAAGAAAGAAGATGACTGACTACAGGACTGAGAGCGCTGAGAGCTCCATCGTGCACATGCGCGAGACCCGGATAGCGACAGGCAAGCCGTCACTCCGGGTCTCGTACCAAAGGGGGCGTGCTGTCGATGTTGAGTGACAGCACGCCCCCTTTGGTGGGAAGGCCGGGGGAGTGGCTGCCCAAACGGAGGCGTTCCCATGTGAACGCCTCCGTTTGGGGCCGGCCCCACTGACATCACGAGTGATGTCAGTGGGAGAGATTTCGGCTCTGTTAGAGCTGAAATCTCTCTGGGGCTTGCGGCAACGAGACCCTACCACAAGGGTCTCGTCGCAAGCCCGATGGTCGCGATGGTCTTGACCATCGCGACCATCTACCTGGCCGCTCGCTATAGCTGTGGGTGGTCACCCACAGCTATGCGAGCGGCCAGGAGGCCGTTCTAAAAAAAAAATAGCCCGTCCCTGATTCAGAGCGAGCGCTCTGTCAGAGCATCCGGCTCTGAATCAGGGCCTAAGTTCAACAAATGACAGACAATGAAGTTGTTCTGATCAGAGATGACCAGCAGATAGATACTTGATGGAGTCACAATGCCTGATGGCTAATCAAAGGCCTTTTCTGCCTATTTGGAATGTAAATGTTAGTTCTTTTAGGCATACAATGATAGTCAAACTTATGACAATGGTTTCTAATTTTGCATTTAAAACACTCGTCTGCACCTCACAGTATGTGTGTGTTTTTCAATTATCTGCCACAAACAAACACAGAACCTGTCTCCTATACACTGGCTAAAAGTTGCATTTTTAAATATATATATATACCCATGCGCATCAGATCGCGCCGACACAGGACAGCGTCCGATCTACCCCCATCAGGCCATAGACGACTAGATCGTCAGATAATAATTTGCAAGTGATCGTAACCAATTATCTGACTTCGACAGTGTATACAAGCAGCGTGACTCCGTGGGCCTTAGCCCTCTGTGTATACAAGCACATTTGACTCCGTGGGCCTTAGCCCTCTGTGTATACAAGAGCTGTGACTCAGTGGGCCTTAGCCCTCTGTGTATACAAGCACTGTGACTCCGTGGGCCTTAGCCCTCTGTGTATACAAGCACTGTGACTCCGTGGGCCTTAGCCCTCTGTGTATACAAGCACTGTGACTCTGTGGACCTTAGCCCTCTGTATAAAATAAATTAAAAGCACCGTAACTCTGTGGGCCTTAGCCCTCTGTGTATACAAATACCATGACTTTGTGGGCCTTAGCCCTCTGTGTATACAAGCACTGTGACTCCGTGGGCCTTAGCCTTCTGTATAAAACAAATTAAAAGCACCGTAAGTCTGTGGGCCTTAGCCCTCTGTGTATACAAATACCATGACTTTGTGGGCCTTAGCCCTCTGTGTATACAAGCACTGTGACTCTGTGGGCCTTAGCCCTCTGTATAAAATAAATTAAAAGCACCGTAACTCTGTGGGCCTTAGCCCTATGTGTATACAAGCACCGTGACTTTGTGGGCCTTAGCTCTTCGTGTATACAAGCACTGTGACTTTGTGGACCACAGCCCTCTGTGTATACAAGCACTGTGACTCTGTGGTGTCTGCGCCACTGCTCTGTCACTTAGTAACTAGATTCCATCCAGACCGCACCGAACATGGGGGATCCGAGTCCACCCGAATGCAAGTTCGGGTGTTCCCACCGACTCGGATCCCCTGGCGAGCCCGAACGTCATGTGAATGACGTTGGATTCTCACGAGACTTTTTTTCTATACAAGGCGCCGAGTCCCGTTTGCGTATAGAAAAAACACAGTTGTATAGAACAAACACAGAAGGAAGCACACGCACGCTGCGCACCGCTGTACTGAGGGGGCTGGCTGCACTATACTCTGCTGATGGCTATGTACAGGGGCACTGACAGCATGCTGTGCTATACTCTGCTGATGGCTATGTATAGGGGCACTGACAACATGCTGTGCTATACTCTGCTGTTGGCTAAGTACAGGGGCACTGACAGCACGCTGCGCTATACTCTTCTGATGGTGGCTATGTATAGGGGTACTGACAGCATGCTGCACTATACTCTGCTGATGGCTATGTACAGGGGCACTGACAGCATGCTGTGCTATACTCTGCTGATGGCTATGTATAGGGGCACTGACAACATGCTGTGCTATACTCTGCTGTTGGCTAAGTACAGGGGCACTGACAGCACGCTGCGCTATACTCTTCTGATGGTGGCTATGTATAGGGGTACTGACAGCACGCTGCACTATACTCTGCTGATGGCTATGTACAGGGGCACTGACAGCATGCTGTGCTATACTCTGCTGATGGCTATGTATAGGGGCACTGACAACATGCTGTGCTATACTCTGCTGTTGGCTATGTACAGGGGCACTGACAGCACGCTGCGCTATACTCTTCTGATGGTGGCTATGTATAGGGGAACTGACAGCACGCTGCGCTATAATCTGCTGTTGGTGGCTATGTATAGGGGTACTGACAGCATGCTGCGCTATACTCTGATGGTGGCTATGTATAGGGGCACTGACAGCATGCTGCCCTATACACTTCTGATGGTGGCTATGTATAGGGGCACTGACAGCACACTGCACTATACTCTTCTGATGGTGGCTATGTATAGGGGCACTGACAGCATGCTGCGCTATAATCTGCTGATGGTGGCTATGTATAGCAGCTCTGTGACAGCACGCTGCACTATACTCTGCTGATGGTGGCTATGTATAGGGGCACTGGGACAGCACGCTGCGCTATACTCTGCTGATTGCTATGTATAGGGGCACTGTGACAGCACGCTGCGCTATACTCTGCTGATTGCTATGTATAGGTGCGCTGACAGCACACTGCACTATACTCTTCTGATGGTGGCTATGTATAGGGGCACTGACAGCATGCTGCGCTATAATCTGCTGATGGTGGCTATGTATAGCCGCTCTGTGACAGCACGCTGCACTATACTCTGCTGATGGTGGCTATGTATAGGGGCACTGTGACAGCACGCTGCGCTATACTCTGCTGATTGCTATGTATAGGTGCGCTGACAGCACGCTGCGCTATACTCTTCTGATGGTGGCTATGTATAGGGGCACTGTGACAGCATGCTGCACTATACTCTTCTGATGGTGGCTATGTATAGGGGCATTGACAGCACGCTGCGCTATAATCTGCTGTTGGTGGCTATTTATAGGGGCACTGACAACATGCTGCGCTATATTCTGCTGATGGCTATGTATAGGGGCACTGTGACAGCATGCTGCGCTATACTCTTCTGATGGTGGCTATGTATAGGGGCACTGTGACAGCACGCTGCGCTATACTCTTCTGATGGTGGCTATGTATAGGGGCACTGTGACAGCATGCTGCACTATACTCTTCTGATGGTGGCTATGTATAGAGGCACTGTGACAGCACGCTGCACTATAATCTGCTGATGGTGGCTATGTATAGGGGCACTGACAGCATGCACTGAGTACGTTGATGAATGCTGCGCTATAATCTCTTGATTAAGTGGTTGTGTCCAAAGACTCCAGACTCCAGGCTGTGTGTAGAAAAAAAAGTTTAAATAAAAAGTTAATTTTTTTTTTTTTAAAAAAACCTTCAAGAAAGTTAAAAATGTAAAAAAAAAACAACTTTTTTTTTGGTGCTGTACCCCACGTGTATACAAGCACCATGACTCCTTGGGCAATACCCCACTGTGTATACAAGCACTGTGACTGCTTGGGCATAAAACCACTGTGTATACAAGCACTGTGACTGCTTGGGCATAAGCCCACTGTGTATTCAAGCACCATAACCATTTAACGCTTAGGGGTGAGCGGGTTCGGATTTCTGAAATCCGAACCCCCCGGAGCCCCCCCGATCCGAGGCCGATCCGAGTCAGGCTCGACTTTTCCCGCCTGACTCGGATCTGAAATCGAGGCAAAATGTCATCATCCCGCCTTCCGTGTCTCGCGGGTTTTGGATTCTATATAAGGTACCCGCGTCGGCGCCATTTTCTCACTCGGCTGTGGACAGTGAAGAGGGAGGGTGGGAGTTAGGGCTGGCTGGGCTGTGTAGTGTAGTGCAGTGTAGTGTTGTACTGTGTTGTGCTGCGCTATGCTGCTGTTGTCCATAGGGGCGGTGTCCACTCCTCCAAAGTCCATAGGGGCTGGCTGTGTTGTGCTGTGCTGTGCTGCTGTTGTCCATAGGGGCTGTGTCCACTCCTCCAAAGTTCATAGGGGCTGGATGTGTTGTACTGTGCTGCTGTTGTCCATAGGGGCTGTGTCCACTCCTCCAAAGTCCATAGGGGCTGGCTGTGTTGTGCTGTGCTGCTGCTGTCCATAGGGGCTGTGAGCCAGACGCTATTTGCGCTCGCTCGTTCAGAAAAAGGGGCTGGCTATTTAAATTGAGCACTCGCTCTTTGCGGTCTGTTGTCTGAGCGAGCGTCCGAAACATGCGCTCGCTATTTTGTAAAGACGCCCCTTGGCCGTTCGCATCATCAAGTCATCTCCGCTATTTATTTGATTAATCGAGTACATCGAAAGGCGTATGAACTGCTCGCTATTCTTGTGGTAGCATTTTCCTACCGCAATCATGCGAGCAGTTCAGGCTAAAAGACAACCAAGTGACGTGGTCGATGACGCTGCTTTGTTAATTATGCACACCCTTAAAACGCCCGTTTTGACCGTTTGGCACGCCTGCGTTCGGATCTCCACTCCCCGTTTTCAAGCACCTTAAACCTGTTACCACCCACAAACGCCTCATCCTGTCACTCAAATTAGCAGGCACTCGCTATTTTGCGAGCACACGATTTCCGACCGCACTGACTGGTTGGTGCATGCGCATTATGACCCATACGCATGCGCAGATGTGCGAACATCGCTCGGACCGACCGAGCCGCCGGTTACGAGCGCTCTGAATCAGTCCCTGTGTCTACTCCTCCAAAGTCCATAGGGGCTGGCTGGGCTGTGTTGTGCAGTCAGTTGTCCATAGGCGCTGTGTCCACTCCAAAGTCCTGTCCCAGTCCTAAAGGGGTGCTGTAGTGTTGTCCAGGGGGAGCTCTGTCCATCAGGGGTGCTCCCCCCAAGCGCAATTTTTTTAAAATTTTTTCTGTGTTTGTGAATTGTGTGCGCAGTAGCCGCACGTGCATCAAAAAAGTAGCACCAAGCGTGCGCCTGTGTCATAAGTAAAGGGCCAGCTGGCTCATCCGTTAAAGGGTGCTGTAACCCCAAAAGTGCACTCCAAAAAATATATATTTTTTTCTGTGTTTGTGAATTGTGTGCACTGTACATGCATCCTCAGAGTAGTAGCGCCAAGCGTGCATCTGTCTGTTAAAGGGTGGTGTAACCCCCAAAGTGCGCTCCAACAAAAATAAAATAATCTTCTTTTTTTCTGTTTGTGTGTGAAATGTATGCGCAGTTGCCGCACCTGCATCCTCAAAGCAGCAGCGCTAAGCATGCGTCTGTATGTTAAAGGGTGGTGTAACCCCCAAAGTGCGCTCCACAAAAAATAAACAATTCTTCTTTTTTACTGTCTTTGTGAAATGTGTGCACAGTAGCCGCACGTGCATCCTCAAAGTAGCGTCAAGCGTGCGCCTGTGTCATAAGTAAAGGGCCGGCTGGCTTGACCGTTAAAGGGTGCTGTAACCCCCAAAGTGCACTCTAAACAAAATAAAAAAATATTTTCTGTGTTTGTGAATTGTGTGCACTGTGGCCGCACGGTTATCAACAAAGTAACGCCAAGCGTGCGCCTATGCCATACGTAAAGGACCTGCTGGCTTGACCGTTAAAGGTGCTGTAACCCCCAAAGTGCACTCCAAACAAAATAAAAAACTATTTTCTGTGTTTGTGAATTGTGTGCACTGTGGCTGCACGTGCATCAACAAAGGAGCAGCACCAAGCGTGCGCCTGTGTCCCATAAGTCTGTTAAAGGGTGATGTAACCCCCAAAGTGCACTCCACAAAAAATAAACAATTCTTTTTTTTCTGTGTTTATGTGCAAAATGTGTACGCAGTAGCCGCACGTGCATCAACACAGCAGCAGCGCCAAGCGTGCGCCTGTGTCATAAGTCAAGGGCCGGTTTGGACATCTGGTCCGGACTGAAGGACGTGCCAACAATTTCTGACAAGTCTTCTGTCACTGCATATGATGCTGTCACCATTGACAGAATGGTGGAGGATTACATCGGTGACAGCATCCAAGTAGGCATGTTAGACAGTCCGTACCTGTACTGGCAGGAAAGAGAGGCAATTTGGAGGCCCCTGTACAAACTGGCTCTATTTTACCAGTTTTCCCCCCCTCCAGTATGTACTCCAAAAGAGTGTTTAGTGCAGCCGGGAACCTTGTCAGCGAAAGGTGTAGGAGGTTGCTTCCACAAAATGCGGAGAAGATGATGTTCATAAAAGTGAATTATCAACTCTTCCAGGGAGACCAGCCTCCAGAACGTACAGAGGGACCTGTGGTGGTGGATTTCAGTGGGGACGAATTAATACTCTGTGAGGATGAGGATGTACACAACACTGAAGAGGGTGAGGAATCGGTGGATGAGGAGGATTAGGATGACATCTTGTCTCCGTAGAGCCAGTTTGTGCAGGGACAGATTAATTGCCAGCTTGTTTTGTGGGGGCCCAAGCAAACCAATCATTTCAGTCACAGTCGTGTGGAAGACCCTGGCGCTGAAATGATTGGTTTGTTAAAGTGTGCATGTCCTGTTTATACAACATAAGGGTGGGTGGGAGGGCCCAAGGACAATTCCATCTTGCACCTCTTTTTTTTCTTTGCATTATGTAGTGTTTGGGGCCTAGTTTTTCAAACTACCATCCTGTCTGCCACTGCAGTGTCACTCCTAGATGGGCCACGTGTTTGTTGCGCCCACTCGTGTCGCTTAGCATAGTCATCCAGCTACCTCGGTGCAACCTTTTAGACATAAAAACACTATTGTGTGGTGTGAGGTGTTCAGAATAGACTGGAAATGAGTGGAAATTAAGGTTATTGAGGTTAATAATAGCACAGGAGCAGAAAAACCCACAAATTCTGTGATTTTAGCTGTTTTTATGCTTTTTTTCCAAAAAATACAGATCCAAAACACAAAACCCAGAACCCAAAACATGGAAGGGTGGTTTTGGCAAAACCAATCCAGATCCAAAACACGAAGAAAGATCCAGATTCAAAACCAAAACACGAAAAGTGGCGGGTGCACACCCCTACTTACGGTACCTTTCATTTCTGCCACTGCTGTGTGACAATGTTTCATAGACGTGCTTTAAAAAACTGTGGTGTCTGTGCTGCTGCTCTGTCGCTTAGTATCCAATAGGGATGAGTGGGTTCGGATTTACTCGGTTCTCAAAACGGTATTTTATTGGCTATCGGCTATCACGTGTTTTGGACAGCCAATAAAATAAATCCAAACTAATACGAACTTGCGGTAAAGTGGCGATAAGAACCAAGTAAATCCAAACTTTTGGGAGCTGTGAGGTGGTCTAAAATTACTATAAATGACTGGAAATTAATGTTATTAAGGTTAATAATACTCTAGGAACAAAAAAAGACCAATTTATGTGATTTTAGCTTTTTTTGTAAATTTTTGTAAAAAAATCCAAATCCAAATCCAAATCCAGTCACCACAGTTTGGCAAATTCAAATCCAAAGCCGGACGACGAATTAGAACCAAATCCAAACCTGGCAAAGATGTTCCGGCGCACATCGGTATTAGTAACCAGTCAGCTCACTGCAACCTTTGGCCAATAATGGTGAAAACAATATTATAAACTGTGAGGTGGTCTAAATTGTCTGAAAATGACGGGTTATTGGAGTTAATAATACTCTAGGAACTAAATGAAAAAAAAAATTATGTGATTTTAGCTTTTTTTGTCAATTTTTATAAAAAATCCAAAGCCAATCACGGCAGGTTTGGCAAATCCAAATCCAAAGCCGGACGACGAATCAGAGCCAAATCCAGCTAAAATGGTCCAGCGCTCATCCCTAATACTATGTGATGTGATCGGGTTCTGGATGCTGCTGATCAAGCGGGCCTGGCTGCTCGTGATGCTGCACAATGCTGGAATAAAATGGAGGAGGGGAGTGTCCAGAGAGTGCTAGTCAAGCGACGTTCGCATCGGCCAGGTCAGAACGACATATCGTTCGTCATGTGGTAGTGCGTACACACTACATGATTAGAGGGGAATCGTTAACAAGATTGACAGATCTTCCTGCATGTACAAAAGATCTGAAGATGCGACCAATGATCCGCGGGAACGCGCATCGGCATTGTGATAAGGCGTGCACACTGGAGGTACGTCGGAATTGGCCAAATCACTCACAAGAGATTGTCTAGTGTGTAGGGGCCTATAAGTCATACCACTTTCACACAGGGACACCTCAATAACATGACTTTTACCCGGCATTTAATGCACTGGTTTTTTGCCAGTCCCAGTCTGTACCCCCTTCACACAGAAAAGCAAATTACCGGGTCAAGCATTTGGACCAGGTAATGTGCTGATTAAGCCGGTTATTTGTTCTGTGTGAAAGGGTCAACCTGGGTTGCAATTCCTGGGACTATGACCTTGGTAAAACTCAGGGTCGAAGTCCCAGTAATTTTGACCTGGGTTGACCCGGGAATTTGCATTTCTGTGTGAAAAGGGTATCAGTGTTATCATTTTAAAGTTATACTCCCTGAAATATTTAGGAAGGGCTCTGCAACAATATTAAATAACTCTGCAGCATTATTGCCAACATTCAGCTCCCTCCTTCTGGGAGGGAGCTGAATGTCTGCGCACAGCGGGTAGTGTGGCCGGCTAGTGACGTGACATTGGGGGCGGAGCCACGTGATTGCGCTATCATGGTTCCGCCCCTTCACTATCTCCTGCCGGTAGATAGCGACCAACTTGCCAGTAGCAACTGGGAACGCTGGCCTCCGAAGTGATCAGAGGCTAAAGAATCCTCTCATCGATTCATAGGCCAGTGTTACCAGTGATGCAGTGTGCGGGTGAAGTTATGACATCACCCGCGATGTGTGGAGCCTACAGTTAGATCCAGCAGTGAGAGTGACAGTGGGAGAGGTGCCCAGCGTGAAGTCAGGTAAGTACTGCACAGTGGTATGGGGGTTGTTCTACACTGGGAGGGGCACAAGTACTGGGGGCACTACTTTAGGGGGCACAGCAAAAGGGGCTTGGGCACTACTACAGGGGGCACTGCATAATGGGCACAACTACAGGGGGCTCTGCATAGGAGGGACAACTACAGAGGGCACTGCATAAGGGGTTCTAATACAGAGGGCACTGCATAAGGGGCTCTAATACAGGGGGCATTGCATAAGGGGCTATAATACAGGGGAAATTGCATAAGGGGCACTACTACAGGGGGCACTGCATACTGGGCACAACTAGAGGGGGCACTGCATAATGGGCACAACTACAGGGGGCATTGCATAACGGGCACAACTACAGGGGACATTGCATAAGGGGCACTACTACAGGGGATATTGCATAAGGGGCATTACTACAGGGGGCACTGCATAAGGGGCACTACTACTGGGGGCATTGCACAAGGTGCACTACTACAGGGAGCACTACATAATAGGCACAGCTACAGGGGGCATTTCATAAGGGGCTCTAAAAAGAGGCACTACCACAGGGGCATTACTACAGGGGGCACTGCATAAGGGGCACTACTACTGGGGGCATTGCATAAGGTGCACTACTACAGGGAGCACTACATAATAGGCACAGCTACAGGGGGCAATACATAAGGGGCTCTAAAAAGAGGCACTACCACAGGGGCTATTGCATAAGGGGCATTACTACAGGGGGCACTGCATAAGGGGCACTACTACTGGGGGCATTGCATAAGGTGCACTACTACAGGGAGCACTACATAATAGGCACAGCTACAGGGGGCATTACATAAGGGGCTCTAATAAGGGGCGCTATTACAGGGGACATTGCATAAGGGGCATTACTACAGGGGGCATTGCATAAGGGGCACTACTACAGGGGCATTGTATAAGGGGCACTACTGTGGTATAATATGAATAAGATTGTGCTTCTGTCTGGCATAATTTGAATTGTGGATACCATGTATGATTTCGGCAGGACAGACCAGACGTCCCTTTTTGCAATGTCACACCCTCTTTTTTGCATACCACGCACCCTTTTTGGACTCGGTAGAGCCCAAGGAGGAGGTATAGAGTGTAGCTGGTGTGCTAGAGAAGTAGGCAATGAGAACAGGAGGGAGGAGGGCCCTGCTCTTGGAGCTTACAGTCTAAAGGGAAGGGAGAGACAAACGGAAGATGCAAGGAGTGAGCCAGTGTGTTACCTGGTGTCTCCTTTTATTCTGATACTGCACTGTACATATTATTTTGAATTTTCTCTGGTTTAGGGAGAGTTCTAGTGGCTCATGTACGTCATTGATGCAATGCCCTCTAAACCTACGCAGAACAAAACATACACAAAAAAGTATATTTATGTAGGTATGTTGATTTGGACATATTTCAACATGTGTAAAAGTCAAACAGTAGCATTTGTGCCAGTCATACGCTAGGTGTGCAGGTGAGGATACTTACAGTACAATAGTGTAGACATTGACTTGATGGTGTTAGTAGTAAATGCTACATTCGCATTATCCACGCAATCTTATAATGTAATGAAGTGCCATCTTCACGAAGAGAATATTGTCTTGGCAGTTATTAATGAATTTTTCATGTTGCATTTTCAATATAAAATGTAATTAATTATAAACGACTCCAGTTTTTCATACCTTTAAAATCAAATGGGAATCCTTTTCCCTGCAGTAGTCCAAATTAAAATGTAAATTAAGTAATGTGAATAAATGTCCACGACTTGATAAAATAGAGCCTTAACTCTTTTGATTTAAATATTATTGGTTGCAGAGGACAATACACAGTCAATCAATAAATGACTAGACAGTGCTGCTAATAGTTATCATGATCATAAGAGTATATTATAGTTTCATTAGACATATAGTATATATACTGTATACTGTATGTACAAACAGAGATGCCATCAGGGGGATACAGCCAGTACTAATGTATTGGAACCGAGCCTCATGAGGGGGCCCGCAGCAGGCAGATTATCCTGCCTGCTAACTGGCTCTTAAGGGTCTGTGGGGTCTGTGGGGTCTGTGGGGTCTATGTACTAAGCCTTGAAGAGAGATAAAGTGAATGGAGATAAAGTACCAACCAATCAGCTCCTAACTGTCACTTTACAGGCTGTGTTTGAGAAATGACAGTTAGGAACTGATTGGTTGGTACTTTATTGCCGTTTACATTATCTCTTTCCAAGGCTTAGTACATAGGCAGATGTCTGCCTGTGACTAATAAGTAATTTGCTGGCTGGACCTTCAGCACTGCAGCAGTGATTCTGGCTGCAGGGTGCCGTTCCAGGCAGCGTGCTAGCCTGATGTATGGACTGCGGGGCAGCCCAGGTGCTGTCCACAGGGCTCTGTGCGATGAAGCCTCTCCCCCCCACTAGTTATGGCCCTGTCCATCTCTGATTCTGTCGCCATCATCACAACATTGTCTCCGTTCATCCTGGCTGGTGGCTGCCGATCAGAAGTAGTGTCTACGAACGCAGGCAAGATCATGTTCACTGCCACATATGAGTCTACTATACCTAAGGATGGAAGGTAAGCATAAGTTTGTCTGTAATAAATCTTTAGGACTTTTTCTCACTTTAAAGCGTTACCATCTATAAAAGTGCTATTGCCAGCAATAACCCCTGATGGTTATAAATCTCACAAGAATCAATACCTGACCATAAAAAAAAAAAAAGCTTTATTCCTTGAATAAGGAACTTTTGGGTAGTCCTTAAAGATTTTTTAAATTATTTTTTATTTTATTTTGTAACTTTTTTCTGTTTTATATATATTTATGTGTATGTACTGTATGAGACACATGTTAGTATAGTGGGTAAAGGCGTCATAGCATGTGCTTGCTCTGGGCCCCAGGACTCGATGCTACTGTACATCTCTGCATCCGGAGGAGGGACAAGGGGTGCCCTGCCTGTTTCATCTGTACATCTGTACATCCCACACTTTCTGATGGCAGCACTGAATATATTTACACTACTACTTTTGACCTGTGTTTCGACTCAAGCTGTATAGCCTCATCCCCTCTGTCTCTCCAGCACTATCCCTCAATTATAATGGCACAGTCGTGCCCTTATAGTAAGGCTGAATCGAAAAAAACAGATATCACCATAGAGAATTCCGGAGGGGGGGGCATAGTGTTTAAGGGGCTACACCTCAAAACTATAGGAGGTACCAAGTCGAAATTTGGCATGGGCAGGTAGAACTGGTGCTTGGTGCTGCATGCCAAATTTCAGGGCAAAAACATACAAAATGAGGATTTGGGAACAATCTAAAGTCCCAACTGTCAGTTTTTTCTGACACTCGATTAGGACCACTTTTCTGCTGTTCTCTATGGGGGATTTTTTGGAAGGCATAACTCAGGGTAGGGGGCAAATTTAGATTTAGGTTTTGTTTTATTAGGTAGCTATTGTTCCAGGGTAGGGCCTTTTGGGGTTCAGGTGATTGAGAAAGTTGCAGTTTTTAAACTACAGGTTGAGTCTCCCATATCCAAAATGCTTGGGACCAGGGGTATTTTGGATATCGGAATATTCCGTATTTTGAAATAATTGCATACCATAATGAAATATCTTGGGAATGTGACCAAAATCTAAACACAGAATGCATTTATGCTTCATATACACCTTATATACACAGCCTGCAGGTCATTTTATACAATATTTTATATAATTTTGAGCATCAAAAAAAGTTTGTGTACATATATGAAATTCATTTATGTTTCATATACACCTTATACACACAGCCAGAAGGTTATTTTATACTGTATTTTAATAATTTTGTGCTTTAAAAAAAGTTTGTGTACATTGAACCATCAGAAAGCAAAGGTTTCACTTTTTCAGTCATGCTACAAATATTCCGTATTTCGGAATATTTGGATATGGGAGACTCAACCTGTATTACCTCACAATTGTTGCATTATAGAGATAGGAAGATTCAGTTCCTTGCGCAGCCTCAGTAGGTGCCTTCAGCAGGTGTACTCACCGTGGCTTCACCTGGGTGTACCAAGATGGCTGTCCTCTGCGGGCGGTAGTGGGGGCCGGGACCGGGGGGAAGGAAGCCGGTGTTTGCTGTGGCCGGGACCCGGGGGGAGGTAGCGGGCATTATCCGTGGCTGAGACATGGGGATCAAAGCAGGTGGTGGTGTAGCCTTTAGCGGCCTAGGCAGGGCGTGCGGTGGGCAGTAGGACCGGGGGAGGTAGCTGGCTTCAGTGGCAGATACAGGCTACTGAAGCCTGCATCTGTGTGCAAAATTTTATTTACATGTGTAAAAAACAAAACAAAACAAAAAAATGTTGTGCCCCCCAAAAGAGCACACAGCACCGGACTTTTAGTGAACCAGTGCTGGTTGTGCAAAATACGGAGGACAAACAACGTGGGGGTCCCCCGTATTAAGCACAACAAGTACCAGGCTAATCAGAACCAGTCCTGGTTGCTAGAATACGGGGGACAAATTATGTAGGTGTCCTCCGTGTTCAGCGCAACCAGCACTGTGCTCTGATCCGGTTCTTGTTCTGGAAATACAGGAGGAAAAATGAGTAGGGTTCCCCTGTATTTTCCAGAACCAGCACTGGTTTTCTAGCAGGGGGCTAATGCCACAGCCAGGGGAGCCCTTTTACAGTGCCCCCCAGCCGAAGCATCAACCCTGACCACTAGTCAGCCCAGGCGGGGGATCCCTGGGGACCCCCCAATAAAGGAGTCCCCCTCTTCAGAGCACCCCATGCCTAGGCTGATAGCCCAGGGATACCCTCCCCGGCATCCATGGGGCAGTGGGTGCCAGGTTGATAGTGTAATGTGGTGTAAAAATAGAAGTTAAATATTGTCTTTTGCTGTGGAACTACAGGTCCCAGCAAGCCTCCCCGGTATGCTGGTACTTAGAGAACCACAAGTACCAGCATGCGGTGCATTACAGGCCTGCTGGTACCTGTAGTTCTACAGCAAAATAAATATTTAAATAAACACACACCGTACAAAGTAAAAGTTTATACATGCACACACACATGTACACACACATGCACACATACTCACCTATGTATGCCTGTAGCCATTGGTCCCCTTCTCCAGTAGATTATCCATAGGATACCTGTGAAAAAATATCCATACACCCTGTCTCCTATGAGTGGATCAGTCCTCTTTGGTCCACAGTACACAATCCCCGGGCTTGGCAAAACAAAAAAAATGAGATACGCGAGCCATGTACATTAGTACTGTCCTACAAGGACAGTACTACGCGAATGAGAGCTTAACAGCGGGATTTCACTATGGAAACCCCACCGCTGAGCGCTCATTGGCTGAGAGAGGCGAGCCTTCTGCCTCTCAGCCAGTTGACTTCAATGGTAAGAACTGCGTGTGCCCATTTTTTAAATCAAAGATGGCCGCTGTGAGCCAATCACGACTCCCTGCCCCCTCTCCTGGCTTATATAAAGCCAGCACGAGGTGCTGTATGACCAGTCCATCTGCAGGATGACAGGATAGAAGACCTGCTAAAGAAAGAAGACACCACGGAAGTCCTGGATAGACGGCGCCCTCCAGGTGAAGCCACAATGAAACTCCTGGGGCAAGTGGCAGTCATGAAAAAGAGCTTAAAGGCTGCCACCCCCCAGGTGAAGGTGCAGTACAATAAAATAATAACACGATCGGTGTCTGTTTATTTTGTTTATAATATTTTTTTGACAGGGGTACTATAGGTACCAGAGGGCCATTAATGCCCCGCTTGCTGGTACTTGTGGTTCTCCCAGTACCAGCATGTGGGTGAGGCTTGCTGGGACCTGTAGTTCTACTGCAAAAGGCATATATACTTCTATTTTTTCACACGACATTACACTACCAACCCGGCACCCACCGCCCCAGGGGTGCTGAGGATAGACCTGGGCTATCAGCCTAGGCCTGGGGTGCCCTGGAGAGGGGGACCCCTTTATTGGGGGGGTCCCCAACTCCTCAGAGACCCACAGGCTGGGCTGACTAGTGGTCAGGGTTGATGCTTTGGATGGGGGGCCTGGTGAAAGGCCTCCCCTGGCTGTGGCATCATCCCCCCACTAGAAAAAGCCTGGTGCTGGTTCTGGAAAATACGGGGAACCCTACTAATTTTTTACCCTGTATTTCTAGAACCAGGACTGGCTCAGAGCCCATTGCTGGTTGCGCTGAATACACGGGGTCCCTACAACATTTGTCCCCAGTATTTTGGCAACCAGGACTGGTTCTGATTTGCCTAGTGCTGGTTGTGCTTAATACGGGGGACCCCTACATCATTTGTCCTCTGGGGCTGGTTGTGTTTGGGAGGGGGTGATGTCCTTTTTAAAAAAAAATTAAATTTTACACAAATTCAAGTTTGAACACAGTTGCATATATGGATCTCACTGATTCATCCATGCATCTGTGTCTTATTTTCTCAGATGCATATGCCCAGCGCCAGTGAGCACCTATTTTGCCCGCTGATGCCCCTGTGCACTACTGCCACTGGTCTGCATGCCGCTGCCCCACACTCCTGCATCCTGCTTCTGTAGCAGTCTCTCCCTGTGCATCCCCAAAACACCTCCTGTGTGCCGGCCTTCCTCCACCTGCACTAATGTACCATTTTGTTGCCCTTCTCCCATGCAGGTGGCCCGGTTTGCTCCTCCAAACCCTGATAGTTAATACATTTTAAAAAAGCAATGAAATTCCATAGACAAAAAACTTACGGTTTCACATGTCCCATTAAGGCTTCTTAGACATGATCTGAAATTTCACAATACCTATTGAATTTCTGCCACTCGAACTTCATGTACACTATCTTCGCCTCCATGCTGCTATAACTTCCCCAATCCCTACTGCTGTGTGTTCTCCCAACTGTGCTAGTCTGCATGCTCTCATCCACACCAGTCTTCCTGCATCTGTGCCACTGTGTTTACTTCCATCTGCATCACTGTTTTGCCCCAGCTACGTCACTCTGTCTTCCCCTCATCTCTGCCACTAGTTTCTTCCTCCATCTGCACCACTCTGTCCCCCCCAACCGTGCCACTCTGTCTTTCCCATCCCACCCACACCACTCTATCTTCCCACACATCCGCACCAATCTGTCTTCCCCAATGCCTACTGTTTTGTGTTCTCCCATTGTGCTGGTCTGTATTCCTCATTCACACCAATCTGTCTTTACCCATCTGCGCTCAGGGCCGCCATCAAAAATTGTGGGGCCCGGGACTGACAAAATAGGCAGGGCCCCCCTAAACCGCCCCCCCACCCCCACCCCTTGGCGTCACACCGTGCTGGCTCACTAGAAAAACTTTTTTGCAGCATATGTAGGAGGTGGAGCGGGAGGGCGGGCCTGGGCGGCTAAGTGAGAAGTGACTTGACTCACTCTATTGTGCCGCAGAAGGGGGGGGGATAGTGAGGGATGAGCTGGTAACTTTTAGATTGGGAGGCAAAGACAAGCAAGTGGCCCTGGCTTTGCTATGTGCTACTGTATGCCCAGGGAAAAAGGCCTGACACCCTGGTGGTCTAGGGTGGTAATGAGGTAGGGTTGTCCCACTGGGACCTTACCTGCTCTGCTGACCTTGGGGAGCACAGAGGGGTACCCTCAGCTTGTCAAGCGCTGGATCCTCACTCGTCTCTGGGCGGTAGCTTGACTTCGCCATCTACTTGACTCCCAGCAGACTTAACTTGACCAGCAAAGAAGCTGCTGTAAAATATATGCCATCATAAAATATATTGTCTTGTCCTTTCATATATCTGTACACATGTGCTTCCCCCTATATGTTCTGCATTGTGTCCCCTATATGTTCTGCCTCCCCTTTTCTGTAACCCACTGTGCTCCACATCCCGCATTGTACTACCTTTTCCCTATCCTGCACTGTGCTCCCCCATCCCTCATCTCACCCACACCATGCTCCCCCATCCCTCATCTCACCCACACCATGCTCCCCCATCCCTCATCTCACCCACACTGTGCTCCCCCTGTCCCTCATTTCACCCACTGTGCTTCCCCTTTCTCTCATCTTACCCACACTGTGCTTCCCCTTCCCTCATCTCACCCACACTGTGCCCCCTCATCTTGCCCACCCTGTGCCCCCTCATCTTGCCCACCCTGTGCTCCCTTTCCCTTATGTCACCTGCACTGTGACCCCCTTCCCTCATCTCACCTATACTGTGCCCCCTCCTCTCACCCACACTGTGCCTCCCTCCAACACTTACCTATAATAATGCTGGCCAGTCCTGCTCCCTGGCAGTTGGCTCCTCTGCATGCAGAGCCTGCTGTCACTGCTGTCATCATGCCGGCTGGCAGCCGGCCCGGGTCCCTGGAGTAGCTGAACACGGCACAAACTGGGGTGGGGGTGGAGCTTCAGGATGACTCATCTGCTCTCTTAGCCAGTGAACAGAGGAGTCTGAAGCAGACAGCTAAGCTTACTTCAGACTCCTCAGATCACTGGCTTACATATACGAGTCATCACAGGCTCCCACCCCACCCCAGTGCTGCTCACAGTGCTCAGCATCAGCCTCCTCTCTCCTCTCTCTCAGCTTCTCTGCAAATGCCGGGTCCTGCACGTATGTGCAGCATCTGGCTGCAGACTGTTATCGGCACCTTGTTCTCTGGCCCAGCCAGGCAGCCTCTGGAGGTAGAGGTGGGCGGCTGCAGCGTGTTGTAACAATTTTTTTCAAAGGGATGTGTGTGCCGGCCGCGGAGCAACTAGGCAGAGCGGGACTGCAGTCGGCACACACTTTTACAGTGCAGAAGAAGGGGGTAGGAGCGGGCCCCACAAGTTTCTGGGCCCGGGACTCTAGTCCCGGCAGTCCCCCCCTGGTGGCGGCCCTGTCTGCGCTGCTCTGTTTTCCCGCAGTCATGCCACTCTGTATCCAAAATTAATGTCGCTCTTTTCCCCCAAACCGTGCCACTCTGTCTCCCTCCCATGTGCACCACTGTTTTCCACCCATTTGCATCACTTTGGCTCGCCCCAATCTGTACTGCTTAATCTTCCCCTCTCCACGCCTTTCTGTCTGCCCATCCACACCGCTATGTCTATTCTCCCCATCCACCATACTCTTATCCCATCTGCGCAGCTCTATGTTCTGCTCAGACCTCAGTTGCATAGACTGCATGTGTGTATTCCAATGAGCACACAATTCTGTGAATTAGAAGCTCCACCATTTTGTGAGTGACAGCAGTCTCACTCTGTGAGAGTGCTGAATCTGCAGTTAACCACATGTGGCATACCATATCTGTATTATGCAAGGAACACGTACATTAAGGCATCAGCCTGAATGATTGTAATTTCAATGCTTTTTGAAGAGGCAGAAATTCAATAGGTTTTGTGAAATTTCAGATCATGTCTAAGAAGCCTTAATGGGACATGTGAAACCGTAAGTTTTTTTGTAAATGGAATATTATCTATAGCCTGAAGCCTCCCCTATCTCTCTGGCATCATTCCCCCCCCCCCCCGCATCTATCCAGTCACATACGCACAGCATCTATTCTCAGTGTAGAAGGAGGTTAGAGTCAGCCCAGGATCTCAGAGATCACACCCCGACAGTAATGTGGGTAGTGTGCCGCGAGGCTCCGCACCCTCCCCACAGGCCCCACCCCCTTTTTGGATGGACATATAACCATCATGTCATGCTCAGGCTATGCTAACCATCTGGCAAGGTATTGGAAGACGTGGACCCAGGTTGGGGAAGGAACATGAGGCGAGGTGCCTGGATAAATGACTTCCTCATCCACTAGTACCGGGCCTGTACAAACTGTCATGCTCAGGCTATGCTGACCCTTTGCCGAGGTATTGGAAGACGTGGACCCAGGTTGGAGAAGAAACAGGAGGCGAGGTGCCTGGATAAATGACTTCCTTATCCACTAGTACAGGATGTTGGTTAGGCCTGACCAAAGGCGCAGAGTCTAACTTACTGGGAGGTGTTTACTAGTGACCCCTCCAAGTGGGATTTGGGCTTAAGCTGTACCCAGAAAGTAGGTCGCGGCCCTTGGGTTAGGTATCCAGCACAAGTGGGATAAGGAAGAACACTTATCACAGGAAAAGCAAAGGAAACAGATACTGCAAGTTTGTACTGTGGTAATGTAATGAGTACACACTCTGTTGACCCAGACACAAGGCTGAAACAGGAGAATGGCACTAGGGAAATTGTACTTGGATGATGTGCTAAGTACACACACTGTGGCTTCAGATGCAGAACTGGCACAGGAGAATAATATGATGAGATGGTACTTGGATAACGTACTAAATACACGCACTGTGGCTTCAGACGCAGAACTGGCACAGGAAATAGTATTATGAGATAGTACTTGGATAACGTACTAAATACATGCACTGTAGCTTCAGACGCAGAACTGGCACAAGAGATGACTCTAAGAGATTGTACTCAGTAGACGTACTGAGTAAACACACCGGGGATATACACTAGGAACAAGTCACTAGAAGCAACGGAGCTTCAGACATGGAACACTGCAACAGCAAGTCTTCACTGGAAGTAACGATGTACAGACAACTTCCTGTTGTCCAGAGCCCGGTTAAATACCCTAAGGTAACAGTCCATTGGAGGACAGTGTCATCTGATAGCAACCAATGCTATCATTGGGTAAAGGGATAATCAGTATATAGACTGTCATGGCTGCATCCATGACAGTAAACACAGAAACCATACGGTGCGAGCACATGGATGTCCTAGTAGACCTCAGGTATATTCCTCAGCGCGTCACCTGCCCCCGCACCTGGCATCTGAATGCTCGGGAGGTCAGGGCAAGCCAGCGCTGAGGTGAGTAACAGCCATCCAAGGCCGCAACTTGACAGTACCCCCCCCCCACAAGGCTCCTCAGGAAACTTCTTATGAAAAGCTCGAACAAGCTGTGGAGCATGGACATCAGACGCCTTGATCCATGCTCATTCTTCTGGTCCATACCCCTTCCAGTCAAATAGATACTGAAGATGATTCAATTGGTGTCGATAGTCAAGGATCTTCTCAATTTCAAATTCGATTCCCAATTGAGTCTGAAGTTGAGGTGTCTTGGGTGGAGAATGCTGTAATTGATTAAGGATTAATGACCGTAGAAGAGAAACATGAAATGTGTTGGAAATCTTCAACTGAGGAGGTAGCTCCAATTTGTACACCACCGGATTGATAAGTTTAAGAATACGATATGGTCCATTGAAGCGTGGAGCAAATTTCATGCTTGGAACCTTCAGTTGAATGTTCTTAGTTGACAGCCGCACCCTATCTCCAATCTTCAGAAGAGGAATGGTAAGACGTTTCCGAATCGCACATTTTTTGTAATTCCTAGAAGCTTTTTTCAAGGAGGAGTGAATATTTTTCCATGTATCAGACAATGATTCCACAAGATTAGTGACAGTAGGTACTTCCATGGGAGGTAAATCTTGGAAATCTGGAACATGCGGATGTCTTCCATAAACTGTTAAAAATGGAGTAGAATTTGAAGAAGAGTGGTGCCTAAAATTGTAGGCAAACTCTGCCCATGGCAATAAATCGACCCAGAAACAAAAAGTCTAAGAAATGTTTCCAATTCCTGAGTCACTCTCTCAGTTTGGCCATTTGTCTGCAGGTGATAGGCAGAGGAAAATTTCAGTTTAATTCCACAAGAGGCACATAAAGCTCTCCAGAATTTGGCCGCAAATTGCACACCTCGATTCGACACTATCTCCTTGGGTAGTCTATGAAGACGGACGATGTCAGGAATAAACACAGCAGAAGTAAGTCCCACCAAGGGAATAAATGGGCCATTTTCGAAAATCGGTCCACTCCCACCCAGATAGTATTATGTCCTTTGGAAAGTGGTAATTCAGAGATAAAATCCATGGACAGATGATTTCAAGGAACATGGCAAAGGACGCAAAGGGCCAATAACTTTGTTGCGCACGGATTTATGCTGAGCACACTTGGCACAGGAAACAATAAGATTCCGAATGTCTTCCTTTATAGTGGGCCACCAGTAGGAGCGCTGTAAAAACTTAAAAGTTTTGAGGATGCCCGAGTGACCAGCAAACAAGGAGGCATGAGCCAAGGTGTTATGGAATGGGTATTACTTTAATGGAGACAGTCCTGCAACAGCCTTGAGGGCTGGAAGGCTTGGATTGTTGTGGCCGTGGAGCAGCTTTGAGAGCTGGAAAAGCTTGGCTTGTTGTGGCCTGTGAGCCGTAGAACGAGATGCGGCCTTTGGGCCGAGTAGCAACCTTGAGGGCTGATAAACCTTGGCTTGTTGTGGGCTGTGGGCCGTAGAACAAGATGCGGCCTTTGGGTCATGTAGCAGCCCTGAGGGCTAGTAAGCCTTGGCTGGTATTGACCTGTGGGCCGTAGAACTAGATGCAGCCTTTGGGCCGTGTAGCAGCCTTGAGGGCCGACAAAGTTTTGGGTTGTTGTGGTCTGTGGGCCAGAGGACAAGATACGGCCTTTTGGGCCATGTAGCAGCCTTGTGGGAAGGAAAGTCTTGGCTTGTGGTAGCCTGTGGGCCATAGGACAAGATGCGGCCTTTGGGCTGGGTAGGAGCCTTGAGGGCTGTAAGCCTTGACTAGCTGTTGCAGATGAAAGACTTGTGCCGCTGGATTCACACAAGTGACAGTATGCTGGATTGTGTACTTTGGACGCTGGATTGCGGCCTGTGCCGCCAGGTTGACACAAGCGGTGCGAAGCTGGGTTGCGTACTTTGAGTGCTAGATTGCGGCCTATGCCGCCAGGTTGACACAAGCGGTGGTACTCTGGGTTGCGTACTTTGGACGCTGGATTGCTGCCTGTGCCGCCGGGTTGACACAAGCGGCTGAACACTGGAGTGGGGCCTGTGCCACCGGGTTGACACAAGCAGTGTTACGCTGTGTTGCATACTTTGGATGCTGGATTGTGACCTGTGCCTCCGGGTTGACACAAGCCACTGGACACTGAGTAGTGCACTCTGGACATGGAGTGCACTCTGTGCTGCCTTGATGACACAAACGGCAGGGAGCAGGTATGCGAACCATGCCGCCTAGATGACACAAATGGCAGGTAGATGTTATGCGGACCATGCCACCTAGATGGCACAAATGACAGGTAAAACAGAGCTGACAGGATAACTGGGTACTTGACTGGAAAACAGGAGACTTAGCCAGAACCGGAAACCCGTAAAATGCTATCACCGGCATGGAAGCAGCGTTCGCACCAGAAGGAAATAGTTGCAGGAGCCAATTCAGATTGATCCCGGAATGATGGAGAGAAGGTAGGGGGAGTTTCAGCGAACACTCGCCTGGCGTTCGTCTTGCCCTGTATTCGCAGTGCGGCTGCTTGTGACACCAGGTTAATAAGTTCTTATGCAACTGAGGTGCTACAAAGATCTTGCCAGGAGGAGGAGGAGGAGGAGGAGGAGGAGGAAGCAACTGGGAGTGAGCAAAGACAAGAGGATCCAGAATAGGAAAAACTTGAGGTTGTTCTTCTTCCTGTGGAGGCAGAAAGGACCGGGAGAGTGCATCAGCCTTTTATTTTGTATGCCAGGATCAAATTGGACTTTAAAATCAAACCTAGAAAAAAAAGAGACCAGCGATCTTGTCTGGCATTTAAACGATGAGCTGTCTTGAGATAAAGAAGATTCTTATGATCAGTGATGATAGTAATAGGAAATTTAGGGCCTGATTCAGAGCCGCTCGCTGCTGGCGAGCTCTCGCACAGAATCAGGGTGTGTTTTGTTTTTTTCTCCAGCCCATTCGCAAAGCTGTGAGTGACCACCCACAGCTTGTGCGAATGGCCTGGAGTCCATCGTGATTATCATGACCATCGGGCTTGCGACGAGACCCTGTGGTAGGGTCTCGGCTCCCGCAAGCCCGAGTTTACTTCCTGCTCTAATAGAGCAGGAAGTCCACTACTGACATCACTAGTGATGTCAGTAGGGCCACCCACAAACACCAGGTGTTCCTAAGGGAATGCCTGCGTTTGTGCAGCCACCCCCCCTCCCTGCCTACAAAACGGGGCGAGCTGTCACTCACTATCAACAGCCACCTCATCTTGTAGCAAGACCCGTAGCGACTGAGCTGTAGCCACAGGATGAGTCTCGCGCATGCGCTTGCCAGAGGCGCTGCATGCGCAGTGGGGGACCATCGACCTGCTTGCGAGCGCTGTGCACTTGCCAGCGGGTCTGAATCAGGCGCTTAGCACCTACCAAAAGGTGTCTCCATTCATCTAGTTCCAATCTCATAGCCAACAATTCTTGGTCCCCTATGGTACAGATCTGCCCAGCTATTTTGTTGCTCATGGCGTGGCGTGAGTCGCGCCATGGACTTGTGGCGTGGCGTGCAGGCCTCTGAGTCGCGCCATGGACTTGTGGAATACCGTGGTATTCTTCAACGAAGGATATGCTACGGCATGTAATACAGTGCTTAACCGCTGGGTGGCGAGTGCTCCACTTTTGTAATTGCATGTAATATAGTGCTTAACCACTGGGTGGCGAGTGCTCCACTGTACTGAATGTCTTGTGCAGAATGCCATACTGTTAAACTTACAGTACTGTAAATTGGGTGGATATCATATTCACAGCATTTTCATGTACGCACAACCCATACTGTATTTTTAATGTTGCATACGGTACGGTGCAGTAACTGAATAGTAGAGAAGTTGCCGGAGTTGTTGTCACGGTATAACCGGTACTGTAGATTATTGAGATGCACGCACAGCTTTCACTGATATGGGATGCATTACAGTATGACAATTTTTTTTTTTTTATTAAAAAACAGCAGCGGAAGGAGTGCACAAGGATGAGGCCACTCTCTGTGGTTCACTGTAGCTGTCGTGTGGGCTAGTGGTTAGGTGATCACTTTGGTAGAATTATGGTCCCGGGTTCGATCCCTGGAAAAGAATATACCTAACCGTATATTTTTTTTTGTCACTGTCTGCTCTGGACACTATAGTGAAACTACTGTACTTTAGTAATACTGTAGTGTTGTTGTTTAAAAGGCTGCTTAAAAGTAAGACATTACAAACAGATTGTGTGTTTCAATAGAGCAAAACTTTCGTCAATGTCTGCGCTTTTGTCAATCGGATTTCATGCGCATGCCCAGTGGAGGGTTTACAATGGGATCTGTAGTGCCCAGAGAGGGCTCTGTATTTCACTGAATAGTGATTTCATACTGTGGCTATGGTGGCTGACAGGGCTCTGCATCACAAACTCTGCACCCAAAAACCGCAAAACGCAAACATGCGACAACGCATATGCGGTCTCAGCCTTGTGCACTATGGCTATGTCCCTTGGACTGTGTCTGAGAGTGGTTTCCATCTGTGAGAGAGTGCTCTGTGTTCAAAGCTGACTGTGCGTTTGAAGCGCAAAATAGTGTTGCATCGCAAACTTATGACATTGGTGATGCTGCTCCAACCTTGCACACAAAGTACGGTAGTAGTGGGATCTGTATGAGAGAGAGCTCTCTGTATTACACGGTTGGCACTATGGTGGCTGTCAGCCATCTGCGATGGATTAGAAATGGAGGGGGGTACAATGGGATCTGTGGCACCAAGCCATACGCCATGTAGCGCTATGCTATCACTGAGCATGCGCAGTTGGCTGTATTACTGCAGTCGGTACAGTATTGTACTCTATGCTGTTGCATTTCCATCTCTGGCAGGCGCATGCCCAGTAGGAGGGTTGCGATGGGATTTCTGGCGCATGCCCAGTGGGCCGAGAGTCATACACAGTGCATCAGGTCCCTTCCCCCAAAGCAAGCAAGAGCCTTACATTACCATAATAAAGGAAGCTTTGTTAATCCATTTACTGTAAGCAGTCTGCTCTGCCCTAGTGTCCTGAAAAATGCTACAAATTATCACCATTGCCAAGGACACCATCCCCCATCTGCTAGGACAACTAGTGTGCCGCTATGAATGTGCCTGTACTGAATATTCAAAACTGATGGTGCCGTACAATTTAGCACCACAGAATAGTGATTTCATAACTGCAGAAACTGCTAGTGAATCTACTGTCTAGAATGTGAGACAGGGCTCTGCATCACAAACTCTGCGCCCAAAAACCGCAAAACGCAAACATGCGACAACGCATATGCGGTCTCAGCCTTGTGCACTATGGCTACGTCCCTTGGACTGTGTCTGAGAGTGGTTTCCGTCTGTGAGAGAGCGCTCTGTGTTCAAAGCTGACTGTGCGTTTGAAGCGCAAAATAGCGTTGCATCGCAAACTTATGACATTGGTGATGCTGCTCCAACCTTGCACACTAAGGCCCTAATTCAGACCCACTCACAAGCGGCTGTCCGCTCGCAAGTGGGTCGATGGTCTGCACTGAGCATGCGCACGACGGAGGGAGCTCCGTCGTGCGCATGCGCCAGATGCGACGAGCGAAGGAAAGTCCTTCGCTCGTTGTGTCTGATCAAAGGGGGCGTGCTGGCGATGTTGATTGACAGCACACCCCCTTTGGTGGGTGTGCCGGGGGCGTGCCTCCCTGACAGGGGCGTTCCTAAGGGAACGCCTCCCGTCAGAAGCCGGCCCACTGACATCACTAGTGATGTCAGTGGGAGTGATTTTGGCTCTGATAGAGCCAAAATCACTCCGGGCCTTGCAGTTGAAAACCTCAACCGCAGGCTCCGGCTCGCAGTTTCGATGGTCGCGATGGTCTCGACCATCGCGGCCATCAAACTGCACGCTCGTATAGGCTGTGGTTGGTGACCCACAGCTATACGAGCGTCCAGGAGGACGCTCCATCTTTATGGAGGGCGGCCCTCATTCAGAGCGTGCGCTCTGCTCAGAGTGTATGGCTCTGAATGAGGGCCTAAGTACGGTAGTAGTGGGATCTGTATGAGAGAGAGCTCTCTGTATTACACGGTTGGTGCTATGGTGGCTGTCAGCGATCTGCGATGGATTAGAAATGGAGGGGGGTACAATGGGATCTGTGGCGCCAAGCCATACGCCATGTAGCGCTATGCTATCACTGAGCATGCACAGTTGGCTGTATTACTGCAGTCGGTACAGTATTGTACTCTATGCTGTTGCATTTCCATCTCTGGCGGGTGCATGTCCAGTAGGAGGGTTGTGATGGGATTTCTGGCGCATGCCCAGTGAGCCGAGAGTCATACACAGTGCATCAGGTCCCTTCCCCCAAAGCAAGCAAGAGCCTCACATTACCATAATAAAGGAAGCTTTGTTAATTCATTTACTGTAAGCAGTCAGCTCTGCCCTAGTGTCCTGAAAAATGCTACGAATTGTCACCATTGCCAAGGACACCATCCCCCGTCTGCTAGGACAACTAGTGTGCCGCTATGAATGTGCCTGTACTGAATATTCAAAACTGATGGTGCCGTACAATTTAGCACCACAGAATAGTGATTTCATAACTGCAGAAACTGCTAGTGAATCTACTGTCTAGAATGTGAGACAGGGCTCTGCATCACAAACTCTGCACCCAAAAACCGCAAAACGCAAACATGCGACAACGCATATGCGGTCTCAGCCTTGTGCACTATGGCTATGTCATAGTGTTTTCCGTCTGTGATAGAGCCCTCTGTGTTCAAAGCTGACTGTGCGTTTGAAGCGCAAAATAGCCCACACTACTTTGCCACTACGGTTATGACTACATTACAGTGCACCACAGACGCCTCCTGCCATAACGAGACAATTAGTGTCGGAGTGCGTTGTGCGTCGTGCACGTGCGTCGTGCGATGTACGACGTGCGTCACTGGCTAGTCAAAATGGCTTCTGTGAGGGCAAGATGCTACTCGTCCGGCGAGCTCTCTGTGTTGGTTAAGTGGCGGGACCAAGCGTTCGCCACTAACCAAGACAAAGAGCTTGCCTACAGAGCCGCAAGCAATGAAATCTATAGCCTATATGGCATTCGGCGCAGAGTTCGCTCACTGCAGCGCAGGTGGAGTGACCTGCTTCGGAGGGACAGGCCTCGCCTAGAGCGAATTCGGAGGCGAATAATTCGTAGTAAGTACAGCATTGCTGTATAATCACATGAATTACAGTATACTGTACAATAACGAATACAGTACAATGCACGACTCTGACATACTCTACATTACTGTACACTGCACAGTAGGGTGTTGGATAGTACAGTATCTGACGACGACTGACAGTTGTTAACACATACTGACATGACTGGCAGACATTTGATTGACAGGCTGATTAAATCTACAGTACTGTACATGGACTAAAGGGTTACACACTATTGGTAGACATGGCTTGTTTGATTAATAAATTAGTAACAAAAGGCAAGTTGATTGATCCACCATTCTAATGTCTGTCGACCAAATCTATGTTAACCTACAGTACTGTACACACTATTTTTCTGTGCTGGGCCTGCCCCCTTTAAGTCTGACATTATTACTGTAGGTCAAGGACAGATTCAGGGGTCTCCAATCAGCTCCCAACTGTCATCTCACAGGCTGTGTTTGAAAAATGAAATTTGGGAGCTGATTGGCTGGTATCTTCTCACTTCTCACTCTGTGCCCCATTTACAAACGAATGGAAATACCAGGGGGAATTTTCTTTTGGTATCACTGTGATACAAACGAAAATTCCACTGGTACTGTATTTATTAATACCATACTTACCCCTCCGGCTAGTGATAGTGGAGCTGGACAGCAGCGAATCCAGTAAACCTTTCTTTCTTTTTCTCTCTCTCTCTTTCTCTCTCTCTCTCTTTCTATCTCTCTTTCTCTCTCCCTCTGTCTTTCTCTCTTGCCCTCTCCCCCTATCTCTCTCTCTTTCTCTCTCTCCCTGTCTCCCTCTGTTTCTCTCTCTCTCTCTTTAAACATCTCCAACGTCTTCTCTCTTTTCTGTAACATACTGTAATTTTTTTCAACAGCATCACCAACCAGTGGCCTCACAATGCCATGTAAGTACAGTACTGTATCTCTCTGCTTTATTTCCCTAGTCTCTCTCTCTTTCTCTTGCCCTCTCTCTTTCTCTCTCCCCCCTCTATCTCTCTCTCTCTCTCTCCCTCCCTCTTTCTCTCTCTCTTTTTTTCTCTCTCTTTCTCTCTCTTTACATGTTTTTTTTCCCACAGTGCCAGAGACCATACCCCCAGCCGGCCCCAGCGAGAGTCTGCGTAAGTACAGTACTATATATAATGTATATAATTTGTAATGTGGAGGAGGGGTTTAACTTCCTCTTTTCAGTTTGTGATCCGGACTGCTAAGTACTGTACACTGTGTCCATACTGTATGTACAGTATTGTGGTTGTGCTTTCTGTCCCTACATTATACAGTATTCTCCTAATTTATTTTATAAGCTCTTTGTCTACAATAACTTTCCCTTACTGTACCTTATGTACTGTACTTCATACTTTTCCTCTTTTCCTTACACCTACTTTTACTGTACATTGACCCCTGTTCCAAGGCACACATTGGCATCATCACAGATTGTGCTGCAGCTGCCACTTTTCTGCTACTGCGCTTGATGTTGCCATTTGTAATGCAGATTTTTCAAATTTTCAGGTTCCTTTAGTTCATATACAGTACAGTAGTAGTGGCTGCTTCAACATCCACATCCATAGTCGCAGACATACAGTACTGTACAGTAGTGGGTGCACCGTGAATTGAGAGACAGGCTTCTACTGTACATCTACTGTATGGTTGGAGCGGTGGTCCCTTCGACATCTAGATAAGGTGAGATTTTTGGTAATGTTAGTGCTCTGTTATCGTATTCAGACAGTTGGTGTTCACCTCCATCTGGGGCACCCAAATACTGTCTTGTTTCATGTATTTTTTTTTTTATCGTTATATTATGGACTGTGGGCCTAGGGGCACTGCTTACAGTATTTCACCACCAGGCTTAATTACAGTATAATACAAATTACTGTAGTTATTAATAAAATTGTTAGTCTGGTTAGTTAGGGCATATATTAATGTGGAGAAGTGGATTAGTGTGACACTGTCAGAGCAGGGAAGGGCCCTGCACAGCGGATTCTCTCTCCTACAGTACAGGGTGTGTGGGATCAAGCAGGATGAAGAACAAGAGCATCTCCGGTGAGAACCTGTGTGTCTGTCTTTTACTGTCTGTTTGTCTCTGCCTATCCTCCTTTCTTCAGGGCGTACAGTGGACCTTGCACTCTGATGCACGGTAGAGTCTGCACCTGGTATAGGTGAAACTCTGAATCTGAGGCCAAAAGTGCCAGTGATGATTTTAACTTAAAAGCCAACTCTTTTTGTGTAGTCCTCGGTCCAGTAGGGCGTATCGGTCGGCATTGAGGAAGGACTGTTCTCATGTCATCTCTTTCCTCCTACTGTAGGTACTGTACAGTAGTCATGTCCGTGTCCAGCTTGGAACTCCAGGACATGCCAGCGGCAGAAGAAAGAAGCGTGTGACAGTAGAGGACTACAGGAGTGGAAGGCTAAACAAGTTCCCCCCCCCCTCTGTAAAGCATGTTACTGTAGGTTAAATAAAAATTGTCATTAATTTATACAATTGGTGTTTATACTGTATGTAATTCAGTCTTTAAGTGCGCCTGAGACCCAACACGTGCATCTGTCATTAAAAAGGTACAAAAAGTCAATAACACACAGATGCAGGGGTGTATCGTCCTATTTGCCAGGATTTCACTCACCAGGGGCGCGCCGGCCGATGGGGGTTGACGCCCACAGTCATATACTGTACAGTATCCCTGTTGCCCATCACAGTGATTTCACAGCTGCCCGGCACTTACAGTAGAATACCGTACAGTAGACGTTTTCAATTTAGGGGTGGTCTATTGACTTTTTTTAGCCGATCTGGTATTTTCACTCCAATGGGGTCTATTTACTGTACTAAGCAGTGTTAGACAGTGAGAAGTGATAAAAAAGTGATAAGGTGTCAGTCAATCAGCTCCCAACTGTCATTTTTCAAACACAGCCTGTGAGATGACAGTTGGGAGAACATTGGTTGGTACTTTTTCACCCATTGGAGCAAAAACACGGGATTGGCTAAAAAAAGTTTCGGAGATTACATCATTTTGCCAGGCGTAAAATTATCGCTGTATTCAATTTGAAAGCTTTTCTGCCTACTGTAGGCGGGAAGTCAATGCAATGTACAGTAAGACAGTATGTTAAAAAGTTTTGCCTACTGTATGAATAGCAGGCGGAAAAATTTGGTGAATTGGGGTGCAATGTTGCGGGAACCCTTCAACGTCCCCTAACGGTACTGTAAACTGCGTAACTTTTTTTAAAAAAAAAGTCAGAACACACTAAAAATTCACTTTCATTTTGGGGGGTGGAAGAAAAAAAATTGGGGGGAAAAAGTGAAACTTGTAGGGGTAAATTTACTAAGATGGGAGTTCTATTTAAGAAGTTACTGTACTGTATGTTGCCCATAGCATCCAATCAGATTCTACTGTACTTAGCATTTATCTACAGCAGCACCTTCTAGAAGATACTGTACAGTAATACCTGGAATCAGATTGGTTGCTATGGGCAACATCACTTAATAGCACTACCATCTTAGTACATTTACCCCCTAATATATAAAATGTACTGAGTTTAGTAAAAAGAAAAAAAAAGTGCTAAATGGGTATACGGTAGATCTGGGCATGCGCCTGAGATACGATGACGTACAGTATTGTAGGAAACACTCAAGCCAGGTGCAAACTTGGTATTGCAGGTGGCTGTAGTGTAATGGTAAATAATCAAACCAATACATTATGCTGCCTGTACATCCCTTTTGCGGGTTCGAAGCTTGAAAGGTTACACTTTTTATTTTTTATTAACAAGGTTAGACTTTTTTGTCAAAGTACTGTGGCATAGAAATACCAGAATTTCTGGATAATGTATTAGTGAAGATTTAAAACAAAATAAAATTACCGTATACAGTATGTACTTTAAAGGTCTCGAACCAGCGGGACAAGAAAATGGTAGATGCAGTAGGGCTAGGCATTAGCCCCCTAGACTACTGCATCCACTGTACTGTAGTTCCTAGAGTCAGGGAATCACTACAATGTCTACAATATTGTACTTACAACTACAGTTGTACTGTAAGTACCGTATAATACAGACAACTGGGCATGCGCAGTGCTATGAGACTCAATACGCCACAGTGTAGCGCGCAACTAGCAATGCGGTATACTGTATGGCGTACCGTATGGAGCAACAAACTACAGTACTGTAGCTGGGCACATCTACAGTACAATAGATTGATTTTTGTAAGGGTTGGATAACAAGACTGAACTACAGTACTATAGTGAACATTAAAAAAATAAATTAAATTATAAAGGTCTCGAACATAAGAAGAGAAGTGTAAGCAAGACGGATCACCTAAGCCCTTGCTCACAAGTCTCTCCTAGTCCTCTACAGTACTTTATGTGACATCTACAGTACCATACGATGAAGTACAGTACTCAGGCGTCTGTAGCGTAGAGGAAAGAAATCAAACTTCTACATTGCAGACGTCTGTACAACCCGGGTTCGAAACCAGGAAGCTTAATAATGAAGCTTTTCATTATTATTAGACAGTCAAGGTTACACTTTTTATTTTTAATATTATTATTACACAGTCAGTGTAATAATAATAACACACTTTCACTGTGTGTGAATCATGACCCGGTACTGTACAGTATGATATTCCATACTGTACGCCATGGCGTATAGTACATAGCCATAGTGCTACAAGGGTATGGCTATGGCGCAGCACCACTTGCAATGCATTACAACCCCGCCACTGGGCACGCGCCAGAGATCCTATTTGTATCGTAACCCATCAGAACTGGCTATAAGTTACCACAACGCAAACTGTGCTGACATTGATGCAATTTTGCGGTTTAAACGCCGAGTCAGTTTGTACTATAGAGACCCCTCTCTTATACACAGTCAACTATCAGTTACTAAACATATTAAATTACTAATGTTTCCAAGTCTAGGACAGCATTTTCATTGATGCAAGTTTGCGCTCTGCATCTGCCCTACAAACTGCTGTTAGTCCACTACTGTAGCACCTTATGTAGTAATGAATTTACTATTGTGTATACTGTGCGGTACTGTAAGTCTCGGACAGTGCAGAATGGCACTAGTGTGAAAATTCAACAGTACTGTTAGCAATACAGACAACTGGGCATGCGCCATAAAATAGCGCTACTTAATGTATGGCTTGGCTCCACTGGACATGGGGCACACATTCCATTGTGATTAAAATCCAACCACTGGGCACGCGCAGACATTGACGCAATTTTGCGGTTTAAATGCGCAGTCAGTTTGATATACAGAAACCAGTCTCTTTAACAGGGCCCATTGCCACTTGATGGTCATAATAAATCACTATAATGTCCACGTTCATGTCAGCGCCGGCATTAACGCAAGTTTGCGTTCTAAGGTACAGTACTGTATGTACAATAATAAAAATCCTAGTTTCGCTGTTTGACTCCCGAAGCACTGGGCAGGCATGCGCTCCACATGTACTGTATTGAATACTGAATATTTTAAGTGAAGATTTTAAAAATAAATTAAAAAAACATACTGTATTTTCAAGGTCTCGAACCCACGGAACAAGAAGAGGGGAGAAGCAGTGAGACTAGGCATTAGACCGCTAGGCCACACGCTTCACCCATTACTAGAGTTCTGTAGTTTGTAAAGTCTAATGTCTAAGCTTCTGTCAAACAATCATCGGCCGGTGATACAGAACATACCGTACGGTACATTGGAAAGTGACACCTGGTGGGCAAAATGTTGTATTACACGTAATGAAATCACACGCATGCGCTATGTAGTTTAGGAAAAGTGACACCTGGTTGGCAAAATGTTGTATTACACGTAATGAAATCACACGCATGCGCTATGTAGTTTAGGAAAAGTGACATATGGTGGGCAAAATGTTGTATTACACATAATGACTTTTTTCACTAATAAACTTTCTTTGTGGTGCGACTCATGGCGTGGTGTGTGGCGCGCCATGCATGGCGTGAGAGATAGCGCTGTGATGCCACGTTATAGCTGGGCACATCAGTATAGTTCTTCTCAGCCGGGGAAAATTCACGAGAAAAGAAACTGCAAGGATGATTCTTTCCATCTTCAGCCACTTGAGACATTACAGCTCCCACTCCTACTGAAGAGGCATTATCTTCTAACGTGAAGGGTTTTTCAAGTTGTGGTTGACAAAGAATTGGAGCTGTGGAAAAAGCTGTTTTGAGGCCTTAGAAGGCAGCCACCGCTGCCAAAGGCCAATGAGATGGGTTAGCACCCTTCTTAGTGAGAGCCGTGATGGGGGCGACAATCGTAGAAAAGTTTGCAATGAATCTTCTATAATAATTAGAGAAGCCAAGAAACTATTGGATGGCTTTCAGAAACTGCAGTTGGGGCCAGTCTTAGATGGCTCTTAGCTGTCTGAATCCATTTGAAGGGAATTTCCCAATATGATGTGCCCCAAAAATGGCACAGAGGACTGTTCAAAAAGGCATTTAGAGATGTTTCCGTATAGATGATGACTTTGAAGATGGGAAAAAACCTCTCTGACATGAAGGCGATGGGATTGCAGGCTCTCTGAAAATATTTAAATGTCGTCCAAATAGACTACAACAAATTTGTAAAGGACATCTCAGAAGTTTTCATTGACGTAACCTGAAAAACTGCTGGCCCATTACACAAGCCAAAAGGCATCACCAAGTACTCATAATGGCTATCTTGCATATTAAAAGCATTTTTCCACTTGTCCCATTTTGATATGGATTAAATTGTAGGCTCCATGAAGATCCAATTTAGTGAAAATGGATGCTCCATGAACCTTGTCAAAAAGCTCCGAGATGAGTGGCAAAGGATATCTATTTTTCATGGTGATTTGATTCAGCCCACGGTAGTCTATGCAGGGTCTGAGTCTTCCATCTTTCTTCCCAACAAAGAAGAATCCAGCCCCAGCAGTAGAAGAAGATGGTCTTATAAAACCCTTGGCTAGGTTTTCTTTTACAGTATGTAATCAGACATAGCAGCTGTTTCCGGAACTGAAAGAGGATAGATATGACCACAAGATTTCATCTTCCCAAGGAAAAGATCGATGCCACAGTCCCAAGGGTGATGTAGAGGCAATTTGTCCACAGCTTGTTCACAAAAAACATCAACTAAATCTTGATAAGGTTTTGGCAAACGAGAATCTGGTTTAGAAAATAATTGATCAGAAGTAGAAAGCTTCGAGGAAGATTCAGTAGAGACTTTTTGGGTTCCTACTGGAATAACAAGAGGAAGGCACTGGTGAAAACAATTGGATCCCCAAGCCAATCCAGTGTGGGGTTGTTGATTTTCAGCCAAGGCAGACCTAAAACTAGAGCATGGGGAGTTTTAGGTAGAACCAAGATTTCTAACTTCTCGTGATGTAGGCATCCTACCTGAAGTGAAACAGGTAGAGTAATTGAAGATATAACATCTCCAAGGAGGATACTACCATCTACCTCAGAAAGAGACAACTTGCTTGGAAGAGGAAGAAGTGGTATTCCTAGTTCATGAGTCAAAGTTTCTGGATATAAAATCCCCTGGAGCTACAGAGTCCACTAAGGCTTTAATATTTTTTGTTCAAGTCTTGAAATGAATAGACACCAGCAGAAGGCTATCCAACAAATGGGAAGACTTAGTTTATATCCCCAATCGGATGCCCCCAGAGCCAGTTAGGGTCTCTCATTTCCCAAGAGGAGAGGAAAAACTTTAAGAATATGATTAGGGGCTGCACAGTAGAGGCTTGTTCTGGAATCGGCGGGTCCACTCAGCCGTAGTCAAACAAGACCTTTTGATCTGCCTAGATTCCTCTTTAGTTGGTGCAAGAGAGGAAGAACGTGTAGCTGGCAGAAGTTGATCCTTGAAATGATCTTCACACCCTTTATTAACCTGCCATTCTCTGTGGTGCAAGTCTATCTTAATACATAATGATGTTACTTCTGATAGGGACTCAGGAACATCTCAAGAGTCTAATTCATCCTTCATTCTCTTGGATAATCCATGAAGACACGCTGCCCTAAGCACCTCATCGTTCCACTTTAAGCGATCATCTGGAATTACACCACATACTGGCCATTGTATATGTCCTTGTTGAACTCGACCTTGAAGTGGGGAAATTCGGGGGTAGGCACTTGAAATGTATATCACACTGATTGATGAAGCCCCAGCATCATCTGGGGTTTCCATCAAAACGCTCAGGACAGGCCAACTGTAAACAAAATCTTTGAGTTTCTTCTACCGGAGAAATTACAGGAGCAGATCCAGAAGGACTAGGAAGTATAGTGGCCAGAGTCGACTGAATGGAGACTAATTGACCAGAAAGTTCCTGCAGATAATGAGCCACTTGGAGTTGTGCTGCCTTTTGATTCTCGATGCGAGAGGCAAGATCTTGTGATGCCCCTGCACCTTGTGACCCAGCAGCTTCCATAGGGTCTGTACCAGCTGTCATGCTCAGGCAATGCTGACCCTCTGCCGAGGTACTGGAAGTCGTGGACCCTGGTTGGAGAAGAAACAGGAGGTGAGATGCCTGGATAAATGACTTCCTCATACACTAGTACCGGATGTTGGCTAGACCTGACCAAAGGCGCAGAGTCTAACTTACTGGGAGGTGTTCACTAGTGACCCCTCGAAGCGGGATATAGGCTTAAACTGCACCCAGAAAGCAGGTCGTGGCCCTTTTGTCAGGTATCCGGCACAAATGACAAATAGAAGAACACTTATTACAGGGAAAGCAAAGGAAAAACATACTGGAAGTTTGTACTGTGGTAATGGAATGATTACACACTCTGTTGATCCAGACGCAAGGCTGACACAGGAGAATGGCACTAGGAGATTGTACTTGGATGATGTAGTAAGTACACACACTGTGACTTCAGACGGAGAACTGGCACAGGAGAGTGATATGATGAAATGGTACTTGGATAACGTACTAAGTGCCTGATTCAGACATTGGAATAGTGAGTGAGTGAGATGTCTCTCTCAACTGATCATCTTGGTGAAATCATGCTGCACTGCAGGTGGGACAGATTTAAAATGTGCAGAGAGATTTAGATTTGGGAGGAGTGTTTCCAAACTGACATCTAAATTGTAGAGTAATAATAAAGCTGTGCAGTATTTGTGGGCTACATGCAAAAGCAGCCAGTATTTACCCCACATGCAAAAAAAAGTACGTTATTTACACCCCTTGGTTTGTTCAGGTTCACAGTTAAGTGCTATGTCTCTCTCAGGTTCACAGTTAAGTGCTATGTCTCTCTCTATTCCCAAGTCTGAATCAGGCCCCAAGTACACGCACTGTGGCTTCAGATGCAAAACTGGCACAGGAGATGACTCTAAGAGATTGTACTCAGTAGACGTACTGAGTAAACACACCGTGGATAAACACTAGGAACAAGTCATTAGAAGCAATGGAGCTTGAGACCTGGAACGCTGCAACAGCAAGTCTTCACTGGAAGTAACGACGTTGTACAGGCAACTTCCTGTTGTCCAGAGCCCGGTTAAATATCCTAAGGTAGCAGTCCATTGGAGGACAGTGTCAGCTGACAGCAACCAATGCTATCATTGGGTAAAGGGCTAATCAGGATATAGACTGTCATGGCTGTGTCCATTACGGTAACCACAAAAACCATATCACGGAGCGAGCAAATGGATGTCCTGGCAGAACCCAGGTAAGTGTGTCACCCGCTGCTGTGCCTGGTGTCTGACCACTCAGGAGGTCAGGTGAAGAAGACGCTGAGGTGAGTAATGGCCAATCCTAGGCCACAGCCTGACACATCGCGATGGATATACTATCAAATTGTTGCAATGGGATGGCTAGTTGCCATCGCATTGCATGATTTGATGTCAGAAGCCTGGCAACCATTCAATGCCAGGCTTCCGATGTCCATCCCTAGCTGTCAGTCAAGAATGGACAGACTGAGAGAAAAATCTCAGCCAAAGTCCTGTGAGATCTGGTGAGAACTCCCTGCAATGCTTTGCTTGCTGCATCTAGCAACAACCATGGGGAAAGTTTGAAGAGAAGAGTGTTTGTGTTTGCAGAGAGCAGCTGCAGCTGTGGAACAGACAAGCAGGAGGCTAGTTGGAATTTCAGAGCAGTGTGCTGACAAGATTTCCCCTGGGAACAAGGCAGAAACTGAGGCATTGGCTGCACAGTGGTGCTGGGAGTCTAAAGGTGACCACACACTAAACGACTCACAAACGATACAATGTTGTTAACGATTTCCTTTGAACTCCCCAGTAGCTCCCTGGCAATCCTGTACAAACAATATTGAGCATAAAGTGTTAATTTTGACAAACAATTTTCTAACAACCTATTGTGCATCATTAACGATTTCCAGTGCATCGTTAAAGAAATTGCCAGATCTTACCTGCAGTAGGTAAGATCTGAAGATACGATTAACGACCCGCGGGACCACGCATCAGATCATTTTAGCTCAGTGGAAACTGCACGATTTGCACAAATGTGATTATTGATAATTCCCTGATATTGCCTAAATTCGCAATGCAAATTTACTCAAAATTATCACACTACAATCTGCATTTCAAATGCGGAATATAGTAAATAGAGCCCCAAGTGAGAGACTGAAATATTGTGAGGAACTTTATACCTACTGTGGGGAAGGATACACCACAGCGAAGAGTATTGCACATCTGTGGTATGAGACTATTTAATGCACCAGGATCCCACCTTAACACATTGCTATTGCGTTCGGGTTTTAACTAAGCCCACGTCTGTGCCAGAATGTAGTTCCGGAACTATATTGAGAAACTAATGAGGATTATCTTATGGGAATTTCACTCTTTATTCCTCCTAACTTTATTGCTAGGTTAGTAATTTATTGAGGTGTCTATGGGGGGAATTTAATTGCGGGTGGGAAATTTAAAAAACCCTGTGGTCCTGGGTTTTTCACATATCCGCAGAGTTTTGCTATTCAATTACGGGACTCAAAATTGTTCATTTAGGAAAAATCAGCGGGACTTGCTCTGGGACCCAGGCAGCACCCCTCTGTGGACTAATTAAGCAACTGGAAGTTTCCAATTAGCTTAATTAGTTCTTAATTACTCACCTTCCGAAACGGTGTCTTCTGCATCCAACGCCTGGAGCCAGGTCTCCTGCAGTACTGTGAGTGTTTGTACAGTGTGTGTGCATGAGTATGTGTGTGTGTGAGTGACCCCGCTGTTTGTGACCCCCCCATGGTGTGAGTGTATTCCCCCCTGTAGCCAGCATTGGGAGAACTACATCTACCAGCAGCCCTTGCGCCTCCCAGAAGCCCCTGGAGCATCGCAGCAGCCCCCGGGACTCCCAGCAGCCCCCTCCCCAGTGACTAGATTAAGGGGAGGCCACCAGGTGCCACAGAGACCACCTGAGACCCCCAGATTTGAGTGTAATTTTTTTTTTTACACGCCGCAGGGCTTTAAAATTTTTGATTGGATACTGCGGGTATAAGGAGCGTGCTTACCCGCGGTAATCCAAACTTGGGCACGAGGGGTGCAAGGTTTTTTACCTCGCTAAACCTCATGCCCAATTGAATCACCCCCTATGTACTTGTTTATTGAAATTTCTATTTCCTTGTCTATTGAAGTGCCTATTTAATTGTCAATGATGGGGTTATCGAGTGGTCCAAGAAATTTTGTTGTCGATCAATTTGTTATTGAACGTGTTATTTCCAGGTTGCCTACACTGGATCTTAACCACTTTGATCCAGAAAATAAAAGGTTAAAGGTTCTTGCTGTCGGGTATTGAGTTAGGAGTGAGTAAAGCTGCCCATCCACTAGGCGATTTTGACAGGCGATTGCACGATAACGACATCGTTATTGTGCAATCGCTTTCAAATCATCCGCAAATTGAGCAGTAAAATGTTAAAAACGACCAGCGATGCACATGCCCGCTGGTCATTTTTAACATCTATCATCGCCCGAGCATGACGGTCAACCTGACGACCGCCTTCAGGTTGCCATGTTCGGGCATGAGTGATCTGCATACACTGAACATCTGTTCAGTGTATGCACTTCACCCCTAGGGGGACGACGGCACGATTATGATGTCGTAATCGTGCCATTGTCCCCGCATCTAGTAGTGGATAGGCAGCATTAGCCTTGTCTGTAGCATTGCCCCTCTGTCAATCACATTCATTCTTATATCAGATAAATATAAATTGGACCCGCGTGAAGACCAGAAGTAAGTCCAGGCAGTGTAGTCACTCCCTTCCTCCAGGGTTTTACATCTCCACTACAAAATTATGCAGTTTTCATGAAAATCGATTCAATAGTTTTTGCACCAATTTGGAACAAATAGACAGGCACAGCATTCTTATTATATTAGTATAGATGATATGAAGAAAGAGAGAAAGGGGAGAGAGAGAGAAATGGGGGGAAGAGAGAGAACCTTCTACTATAAATTATATAATTGGTGTAAATCACAGAGAAATTGTAACTGCAGCATATTAGCAACGGTTGAATTGTTCTTTAAAATAGTCACAGAATCAGAGGTGTCCAATTCAATAATTGAACATGCAAAGTTATAATTAACTTTGGTGCAATGTTATCCCAATCTGTAGGGTTTCCCAAAAGCTTCTATGATCCACTTCTGTGGTCCCCTCTCCTACGACTGCATTTCCGAATGAAACAGACATAAGTGTTGTTGATTATCTCCTCCTGTGAACTCTTCAATCATTTACATATAGCTAATAGGGGAAAAACCAATATAATAAGACAGGATAGTAACACTGGTCCTGATTCATTACGGAACGCAACTACGAACGCAATAGCGATTACGCACGCAGTTCAACTGTGATAGTATGCTAATTCATTGTGATCGCAATGCCGCTGCAGCACTACATAAAGACACCCACTTTAACTTACACACATCCGTAATGTTTAGCAAGACTGCGAAAAACATTGGTATAATAGAGTACCATCGCAGCCTCATGCACACTTGTACAAACTCTGACCTTACTCAGAAATTACTAACTTCAGCACACGCTATGAGGCCTCAAGCTGCATTCGGCATCGCAGTGGATAATTTATGAACGCTTCTGCCAAGCATTGAAACGCACAGGCACGCCTGCGTTTTGCCGACCACCCCCCCATCACCACCCACAAATGGCACTTCCTGTCAATCACTCTGCGATGGGTCTGCGTAGCCACTGCGATCGCAGTCCCGGTCGCAGTGGCCGGTTCGCGCATACACACTGCGATGCATACGCATGCGCAGTACGTAACAATCGGTCGATTGCGTGCATATTAGCAATTGTGTTCCCTGCTGAATCAATCCCAGTGTACTGTTTGGAGAAAATCTGCAGCAAATGTAACTTTTTATTACGATTTATCTCTTTCGCTTTATGAACTCCATCCAAAAGTAAAGTTTTACATTTTGTGTACAGTAAATGATCCTTTCAAATAAAGTTAAAGAGGCGATACGTTATATAAAAACTTATTTTATCTTAAGCATTGAAGTCATCGGAAAAACAATGTCAAGATTTTGGTTGGTAATGAAAGAAAAACATAGGCTGTAGAAGCGTTTATTACAATTACAGTATTATACTAAATTTTATGCTAACTTTAACTCTAGGAATTTAAACCTCAGGAATAACTGTAGACAAAGAACCGAGAAAGAAAACTGAAATTCAAGATTCCTAACGGATACACATTAAGAGTTCCAGTGACTTACAGAATAAATACCAGGTCTCGTAACACAGTCTCATATATGCATAAAATGTTTCAGGCCTCCATTAAAACTTGGACTTTGGCTGACTTTCCAAGAGCAAGGAATGGACGCATCTTAGACTTCTGTAAACATTCATTAACTGGGATAGCCCATTAAGCCCCGGTGGAGAAAGTATAAACACTTCTTGTGTTTATGAACTATGAATTTGGATAGGTCAGTGTTCCATAGTTCATCCGTCTTTTGCAGGCATGTTAATGTTATAATAACATAATGATGAAATATGCACCACGTTATATTATTCTTGGTAGAGTTTTCCCTGGGATCTTTTAGACTTTCTGATGGATACACACCAAACAAATTCCTTCTGCAAATCTAACCAATAAATAAACTCTAAATTAAAGCATGGGGGTCAAGGAATACAATAGTGAGACAATGGCCCACACAAGTGAGGGCGTCTGACCGTGCAGACTGACTGAGCAATATTTTTTATCTTATCAAAATCAGTCACTTTAAAAGCAAGTCAAGATTAACCCGAAAACGTCTACTGCACCACAGTATGAAATCTACAGCTGCACAAAAACAGCCACAGTACTGTAGATATATTTTCAAAGAATAGAATGGTTATCAGTTTCTCCAGCAAAAAGAAATCCCTGACTTGTGGGAGTGTAGAGGTCTTGTATGTACAGCTCACTGCGATTCTGAGGCGGGCATACAGGGAAGGAATTCTGTTTCTGACGGATCTGTTACACCTAGCTTGGGTTTGGTGCAAGTGTAGATACTAATGATGATGATTGCGGTAGAGAGCATTAAACCAATGGGTGGCGTGGGTTCCCACTTGCGCGCGCAATCCCCACATTAGTTGAATGGATTTTCACATTGGCATAAAGTACTGTAGTAAATCTGGCTTCCGCAGTTGAAGGCAACTACAGCAAGGGCCGTTGAGAGCTGAGACTGGCCAGGGTACAGGGAGTGTGGTCAATTCAGGGAGGTGTTGCCACACCCCCTCCCAAAAAAACAGAAAAACTATTATGCGCGCTACCACGTGCTGCATTGGATGACATATGTCTTCCTCAGCAGTGCTGCAAAGAGGGACAATGTCCCCCTCATTATCTCCCCTCACACTATTCCCTGTCACACTATTATATCCTCTCACACTATTCCCTGTCACACAATTATTTTGCCTCACACTATTCCCTGTCACACTGTTATCTACTCTCACACTATTCCCTGTTACACTGTTATCTTCTCTCACACTATTATTTTCCCTCACACCATTTCCTATCACACTATTATCTTCCCGCAAACTATTCCGTCACACTATTATCTTACCTCACACTTTACCTGTCATACTATTATCTTCCCTCAGACTATTCCTGTCACACTATTATCTCCCCTCACACTATTACCTGTCACATTATTATCTCTCCTTACACTGCTCCCTGTCACACTATTATCTACCCTCAGACTGTTAGGATATGCAGTTAGCAGATCATCTTGGTTGCAGTTCCCAGTCTTAGCTGCTACTCGAACTTTGCATTTTATCCTGTCTGTCTGTGTGCTGATCACATGTGTTCAGTAATTAACTATCTACCTGTGTGCAGTATCACCTGCACACTAGTTAATTGTCTTGTCAGCGTGCACAGGTCAGCTGCACTCTGGTCTGCCATCTGTTAAATTACAGCCAGTCCTTCACTCCATGCCGATGATAGAGTATTCGTGTTTCCGATTCAGTCTTATTCTTCTATCACCCAGTCGAGCTCCAGTTCTCCTGTCTTTTGTATTGTGTTATTCTGCCGTTTGTGTCATCCAGGCAGCACGGTTCGCTTATCATCTACCTGCCGTTAGTGTCATCTTGGCGGCACGGTTCGCATACCTGTCCTCTGCCGTTTGTGTCATCCAGGTGGCACGGACAGTACTCTGTGTTCAGAGTATGTAGCCCAGTGTGCGCTGCTTGTGTCAACATGGCGGCACAGGTCGCATTACAGCATCAGCTGCTTGTGTGAACTCGGCGACACAGGCCACACTCCAGCGTGTTCATTGCACCATCCGGTGTACCAATGCCAGTGACTTTGTTATTGCACAGATCTTCATCTGCCACACCTTGCCAAGCTTATTCAGCCCTCACGGTTGCTACACAGCCCAGAGGCTGCTACCCAGCCCACAAGCTGCTACACGGCCCAAAGCCTGCAACCTGCCAAGTTACTCCAGCCCTCAAGTTCTGCTACACAGCCCAGAGGCTGCTACCCAGTCCACAGGCGGCTACACGGCCCAAAGGCCGCAACTTGCCAAGTTACTCCAGCCCTCAAGGCTGCTACACGGCTCAAAGGCCGCTTCATCACCTACGGCCTTCAGGCCCACCTAGCCAAGTTGTCTGCCAGCTCTCAAAGCTGTTTTACGGCCGCATCTAGCCAAGAATTCCAGCCCTCAAGGCTGTTGCAGGACTAATACTCATAAGAGTCACGTACGTGCCTAACACAGACTATTCCCTGTCACACTATTATCTCCCCTCACACTATTCCCCACCACACTATTATCTCTCCTCACACTATTCCCTGTCACACTATTATCTACCCTCACACTATTCCCTGTCACACTATTATCTACCCTCACACTATTCCCCACCACACTATTATCTCTCCTCACACTATTCCCTGTCACACTATTATCTCCCCTCACACTATTCCCTCTCACACTATTATCTACCCTCACATTATTCCTTGTCACACTATTATCTACCCTCACACTATTCCCTGTCACACTATTATCTCCCCTCACACTATTCCCTGTTATATTATTATCTCTCCTCACACTATTTCCTGTCACATACAACTTTTGCCTCCTCACATTGATTGTGCCCTTCCAGGGACAGGAGTACATGGCACACTCTATGCCAGTCAGGATCCCCTCAGTGACAGTCCGGATCCTGGCAACAACCATCTCTGAGACATCTCATGCAGCAGCTGTAGGCACACTGGTCTGACAGGCAGCCAATCAGCCAACCAGACTTCCTCCTCTTGTCATCACTGCCATCATCACTGCAATGACAGGTGAAATTAGCCAAAGTCTTTACAGAGCACAGTCAAAGCACAGGTTTACATTCCTGAATTATGCATTTTCCTACAATGTAGCTGTATAGATATCTTGCTGCAGAGACAAGGGGATGATGCATAGAGGAGGTAACATTTTTTTTGTGCATGTATCTTGCGTGTTTTCACAATGAGCATACTCTGGAGCCATACCTGGTGCAAGTGGTGATGACAGTTTAGAAATCAAGCATATGGATAGGGTTGGTACAGCCAGGGCTATATTTTAGGTGGAATGGAAAAGGACCGGAACACTGTTCCTGAAGCTCTTTTTAAAAATGATGTCATCAGGAACGGCGCTCCGGAACCCACCTGTCAGATTCAGGTGGCAGTGGTGGGAAATGGCACTGGCTGAGAGCTGGTTTCAGATTGCAGACTGGCAGCCATCCAGGCATGAAGGAGAGAAAGTGTCAGCATTTTGAATATGGAGTCAGCCACGAGCCAATCACAGCTTGCGTATCGGCAGCCAATCAGGAGCAGCCACTCCTGATTGGCTGCCAGTCCACAAGCTGTGATTGGCTCGCAGCTGGCACCATTTATGAAATGCCACCGCTGTCACTTCATGACTTTAGCCACTCTGCCATATCAGCCTTTCCTAAAGGTCTCTAGTGAGGGCTTCCATCAAAGGCCACTTGTGATGTTCTGGAACTGCACTATGTGAGATGTACTAAGCTCTGAATAGTGATAAAATGGAGAGTGATAAACCACCAGCCACTCAGATCCCAACTGTCATGTTACAGGCTGTGTTTGAAAAATGACAGTTGGGAGCTGATTGGCTGGTGGTTTATCACTCTCCAGTTTATCACTTTTCAGAAAAATTCGGGAATTTTCGGGAATTGTTCCTGGGACCCCCCTAAAGATGTCTAGACATGGGGGATCACTACCCCATTTTTGCCTGCTGAAGGAAGTCGGGGTTTGTAATAGCCGCATCAGGTGCATAAATGCGACATTGAAGAAGGGGTGAAGAATAGCACTTAGATTTTTTTTTTTTTTTAAATATTTCAAATTTGGGGTACATGAAAATGGGTGCAAGCATATTTTTAAGTCCCTAAAGTTATTTTTCGAAATTCTTCAAGAATGCACCTGCCGCTTCTACCCGCATTCTGTAAAACACCTGCCGCATACTTGGGAACCCCTCTGGAATTCATTTCGGCACTTTAGAAGTTTGTCCCCCATTTTTTTCTTTTTCATCCCAAAATGAAACTTAATTTTTGAGGGTGTCCCAATTTTTTTTAAAACTTTTTTTTGACAAAGATATTTTTTAGGGGACATTTCCAGTGATGCAGGCTATTTTTGTTAAGCCTGCACCCCTAAACCCGAATTCTGCACTTTTTGTCTGTAACACATGGTGAAAACTTATCCCCTTTTTTTTTACAAAGACTTTTTGCACCGGCGAAAAGTCTTTGTAATTGAATATGGGGATCATGGAAACATGAAAAAATTACGTCATCAGTGATAATTTATCGCCGATTCTGACTTTTCGCAGCCAAATTGAATACTGCCCTATACTGTACTCTGATTACATGCATCGTCTACTGTCCAATGAGAGAAGAGTATAGTGGGATATAGACACATTTCAAGTTGTACTCATTGTGCTTTCTATACTATTTAAAGCACTATTTAAGCATATTAGTATAAGAATAAATAAGTATAGAGTAGTTGAATCTGTATATTAGGTTGAGGTTATTTGGACAAAACTACAAAAGGCAAAACAAAATAAAAAATAAAAAAACCTACAGTGTCCTTTCATATGGACGGTGAGTATTAAACAGTAACACAGATCACTGTATATACAATAAACATTGGGCCTCATTTATTGTTAAGATCAAAACAAATACAAGGAGAAAATTTGCAACAAAACAAAAAAATATACAAAAGGAAATCCACATTTTCTTTGCATTCAGGGTTGCTGTTCCTGTTACTTACAAATACTGACCAGATATATATACAGGTTGAGTCTCCCATATCCAAATATTACGAAATACGGAATATTCCGAAATACGGGATATTTTCAGCATGACTGATATAGTGAAACCTTTGCTTTCTAATGGTTCGATGTACACAAACTTTGCTTAAGGCATAAAATTATTAAAAATAAAGTATAAAATGACCTATTTGCTTTGTGTATAATGTGTATATGAAACATAAAGTAGTTTAATGTAAGTACACAAACTTTGTTTGAACCACAAAATTATTGAAAATATTTTATAAAATTACTTTCAGGCTGTGTGTATAAGGTGTATATGAATCATAAATGCATTATGTGTTTAGACTTGGGCCCTATTCCTAAGACATTTCAATATGGTATACAAATATTCCAAAATACGGAATATTCCGATATCGAAAATACCCCTGGTTCCAAGCATTTTGGATATGGGAGACTCAATCTTTATATACTGCAAATTAGAGTAGACATAGTGTACACCGTCTACTACTGTGGCTCTAAATTAGGGGTGAGTGTCTGAAATCCGAACCCCCCCGAGCCCCCCCGATCCGAGGCCGATCCGAGTCAGGCTCGACTTTTCCCGCCTGACTCAGATCTGAAATCGAGGCAAAACGCCATCTTCCCGCCTTCCGGGTCTCGCGGGTTTTGGATTCTATATAAGGTACCCGCGTCGGCACCATTTTCTCACTCGGCTGTGGACAGTGAAGAGGGAGGGTGGGAGTTAGGGCTGGCTGGGCTGTGTAGTGTAGTGTAGTGTAGTGTTTTGCTGTGCTGTGCTGCGCTGCTGTTGTCCATAGGGGCTGTGTCCACTCCTTCAAATTCCATAGGGGCTGGCTGTGTTGTGCTGTGCTGCTGTCGTCCATAGGGGCTATGTCCACTCCTCCAAAGTCCATAGGGGCTGGCTGGGCTGTGTTGTGCAGTCAGTTGCCCATAGGGGCTGTGTCCACTCCAAAGTCCTGTGCAGTGTCCCAGTCCTAAAGGGGTGCTGTAGTGTTGTCCAGGGGGTGCTTTGTCCATCAGAGGTGCTCCACCCAAGTGCAAAAAAAAAAATATTTTTTCTGTGTTTGTGAATTGTGTGCGCAGTAGCCGTACATGCATCAACAAAGTAGCGCCAAGCGTGCGCCTGTGTCATAAGTAAAGGGCCGGCTGGCTCATCCGTTAAAGGGTGCTGTAACCCCCAAAGTCCACACTCCAAGTAATATATATATTTTTTCTGTGTTTGTGAATTGTGTGCGCAATAGCCGCACGTGCATCAACAAAGTAGAGCCAAGCGTGCGCCTGTGTCATAAGTAAAGGGCAGGCTGGCTTGACCGTTAAAGGGTGCTGTAACCCCCAAAGTGCACTCCAAACAAATTAAAAAAATATTTTCTGTGATTGTAAATTGTGTGCACTGTGGCCGCACGGTTATCAACAAAGTAGCGCCAAGCGTGCGCCTGTGTCCCATAAGTAAAGGGCCAACTGGCTTGTCCGTTAAAGGGTGCTGTAACCCCCAGAAGTGCACTCCAAAAAAAATAAAAATATATATTTTTTTGTGTTTGTGAATTGTGTGCGCAGTAGCCGCACGTGCATCAACAAAGAAGCAGCACCAAGCATGCTCCTGTGTCCCATAAGTCTGTTAAAGGGTGGTGTAACCCCCAAAGTGCACTCCACAAAAAATAAACAATTCTTTTTTTTCTGTGTTTTTATGCGAAATGTATGCACAGTAGCCGCACGTGCATCAACACAGCAGCAGCGCCAAGCGTGCGCCTGTGTCATAAGTCAAGGGCCGGTTTGGACATTTGGTCCGGACTGAAGGACGTGCAAAGAATTTCTGACATGTCTACTGTCACTGCATATGATACTGTCACCACTGACAGAATGGTGGAGGAATTATTTTCTGTGTTTGTGAATTGTGTTCACTGTGGCTGCACGTGCATCAACAAAGGAGCAGCGCCAAGCATGTGCCTGTGTCATGAGTAAAGGGCCGGCTGGCTTGTCCATTAAAGGGTGCTGTAACCCCCAAACTGCACCCCACAAAAAATAAAAAATTCTTCTTTTTTTTTCTGTCTTTGTGAAATGTGTGGGCTGTAGCCGCACCTGCATCCTCAAAGTAGCAGCGACAAGCATGCGTCTGTCTGTTAAAAGGGTGGTGTAACCCTCAAGGTGCGCTCCATGAAAAATAAAAAAATCTTTTTTTTCCTGTCTTTGTGAATTGTGTGTGCTATAGCCGCACCTGCATCCTCAAAGCAGCAGCGACAAGCATGCATCTGTCTGTTAAAGGGTGGTGTAACCCTCAAAGTGCGCTCCACAAAATTAAAAAATTCTTCTTTTTTTTTTCTGTCTTTGTGAATTGTGTGGGCTGTAGCCGCACCTGCATCCTCAAAGCAGCAGCGACAAGCGTGCGTCTGTCTGTTAAAGGGTGGTGTAACCCTCAAGGTGCGCTCCACAAATAATAAAAAATTCTTCTTTTTTTTCTGTCTTTGTGAATTGTGTGGGCTGTAGCCGCACCTGCATCCTAAAAGCAGCAGCGACAAGCGTGCGTCTGTCTGTTAAAGGGTGGTGTAACCCTCAAAGTGCGCTCCACAAAAAATAAAAAATTCTTCTCTTTTTTTCTGTCTTTGTGAATTGTGTGGGCTGTAGCCGCACCTGCATCCTCAAAGCAGCAGCGACAAGAGTGCGTCTGTCTGTTAAAGGGTGGTGTAACCCTCAAAGTGCGCTCCACAAAAAATAAAAAATTCTTCTCTTTTTTTCTGTCTTTGTGAATTGTGTGGGCTGTAGCCACACCTGCATCCTCAAAGCAGCAGCGACAAGCTTGTGCCTGTCTGTTAAAGGATTACATCGGTGGCAGCATCCAAGTAGGCATGTCAGATAGTCCGTACCTGTACTGGCAGGAAAAAGAGCCAATTTGGAGGCCCCTGTACAAACTGGCTCTATTTTCCCTGAGTTGCCCCCCCTCCAGTGTGTACTCCAAAAGAGTGTTTAGTGCAGCCGGGAACCTTGTCAGCAAAAGGTGTAGGAGGTTGCTTCCACAAAATGTGGAGAAGATGATGTTCATAAAAATGAATTATCAACTCTTCAAGGGAGACCAGCCTCCAGAACGTACAGAGGGACCTGTGGTGGTGGATTCCAGCGGGGACGAATTAATACTCTGTGAGGATGAGGATGTACACAACACTGAAGAGGGTGAGGAATCGGTGAATGTGGAAGATGAGGATGACATCTTGCCTCTGTAGAGCCAGTTTGTGCAGGGACAGATTAATTGCCAGCTCGTTTTGTGGGGGCCCAAACGAACCAATCATTTCAGCCACAGTTGTGTGGCAGACCCTGGCGCTGAAATGATTGGTTTGTTAAAGTGTGCATGTCCTGTTTATACAACATAAGGGTGGGAGGGCCCAAGGACAATTCCGTCTTGCACCTCTTTTTTTTCTTTGCATTATGTACTGTTTGGGGCCTATTTTTTCAAACTGCCATCCTGTCTGCCACTGCCGTGTCACTCCTAGATGGGCCACGTGTTTGTGCCACCCACTCGTGTCGCTTAGCATAGTCATCCAGCTACCTTGGTGCAACCTTTTGGACATAAAAACACTATTGTGAGGTGTGAGGTGTTCAGAATAGACTGGAAATGAGGGGAAATTAAGGTTATTGAGGTTAATAATAGCATAGGAGCAGAGAAACCAACACATTCTGTGATTTTAGCTGTTTTTATGCTTTTTTTTTAAAAAAATACAGATCCAAAACCCAGAACCCAAAACACGGAAGGGTGGTTTTGGCAAAACCAATCCAGATCCAAAACACAAAGAAAGATCCAGATCCAAAACACAAAACACGAAAAATGGCCAGTGCACACCCTTACTCTAAATCTGTCGGCATCCCGTGTTGACCCAATCATCTGTAGTGCAACATGGTTTTACCTAGATGGAGTTTCTGCAAACTGAAAATGAGGCCCATAGTGCCGTAGGAAGTAAATTGAAATTAAAATCCTAATATAAGATTTTAATCATTAAACTAGATTTGGATATTTATTATTATTATTTGTATTTTATGTGGATCTGACTTTTTCAAGGTTATTTATGTGGATCTGACTTATTCATTAATATGGATCCTGCTTTTCTTCTGTATGTATTGTCATGGCTTTCCCTATATATTTAGTATGGATTCTGGTTTTCTGTGGGTGTATATGTGAATTTACAGCAGATTTCTTTCCTATATTTCTGTATTTGTATAGTTTTATATACCTATATGATAGATTGACATGTTATCATAACACCCACCTCCACAGCCCAAACTTTGAATTTTATTTTTTTTACAATTGGATACGCACCAATTGTTTCCCCACCCACTGTAGCTCCGCCCACATTGCCATTTCACCCACCTCTGCATTCCCCTCTAGGGGTACCTGAACCTAGGGCCTGATTCAGACCCGCTCGCGAGTGCTATGCGCTCACAAGCGGGTCGATGGTGGCCCAGTGTGCATGCGCACGATGGAGCCGGCTCCATCGTGCGCATGCGCGAGACCCGGATATCGACGGGCAATCCTTCGCTCCGGGTCTCGTACCAAAGGGGACGTGCTGTCGATGTTGAGTGACAGCACGCCCCCTTAGGTGTTCCATGGGAACGCCTACCATCTGCGGCCGGCCCCACTGACATCACAAGTGATGTCAGTGGGAGTGCTTTCGGCTCTGTTAGAGCCAAAAGCACTCTGGGGCTTGCGGAAACGAGACCCTACCACAAGGGTCTCGTCGCAAACCCGATGGTCGCGATGGTCTTGACCATCGCGACCATCTTCCTGGCCGCTCGCTATAGCTGTGGGTGGTCACCCACAGCTCTGCTAGCGGCCAGGAGGCAGCTCTGAAAAACAAGAAGGACGGCCCTGATTCAGAGCGAGCACTCTGTCAGAGCGTCCGGCTCTGAATCAGGGCCCTATTTCTGTACAAAAATAGCACTGGATACAACCCAACATATGGGCAATTATCTTCATTTTCCCTGTGCACGTAATGCAGGAGCAATTACAGCCAACTGGCGTTCAATTCTGCATCAGCCCCAAAGCATTAAAAAGAAGTTAGCTTACAGTGGAGATTGCTATTATGTTAGTCCTTTATTTTACTTGAAATTTAAAATTTTTTCCTCATTTACCACTGCCCTGGCTATCGCGCTAGTGTTGTCTAGTCCCCTGAAAGAAGTAAAATGGATATTCGATAGTAGTTTAAAACCTGTGTCACTACAAGCTGCTGTGCTGTCTAGTCTGGGGACCATTAAATAGAGCATTAAGTAATATCCACAGCCCTAAAACTGTCACAGAGCTCAAGAAAAAAAACAACGATCTGTAGTTTAGATTTGAAGAAAAACAAACACTTGTGGTCTACTTCATTAATGATGGCCCAAGAAAATGCCATATAGTCCAGCAAATCTCATCATAAAAGCAGTAATGAAACTCGCAGCAGTGATTTATCTACTACAAGTAAAAGGATAAAATCTCTGTAGGCAGATTTTGCATTACATTTTATAGTGCATTCTGAAATGCTTAGGACAATAGGCTCATATAATAAGAAACAGCCAGGCTCTGCAGAATGAAAACAACTGAGCAAGTACTGTTCCAAGGCTCCAGCTGGGGGCTTTAGATACAAATACTCGCAATTCAAGACCCTCTGGCTTCATATTTCCAACTGTCCTGGGGTCTGTGCACTGTAAAGAACTAAATCTCCAGTTTCTAGATCAGCAGGGGGGAGGTATAAACACTTATGTCATGTTCTTGGAAAAAATATATACATTTGTACCTTACGCTGATTGCACACAGATTACACAAAGTCAACCCTATAAACCAAAAGCCTTTATTACATATGTGTATATAATATATACTGTATATTTTAATCTGTGTGTGTAACCCCATATTATTACAACAGCTCAGCGCTATCGTTTAATGGGTTAATGCAAGCTATAGGCCCAAAAATAATGTAATACACCTTAATACATTTACAATACAATTATGTAAATAGGAAGGTGTCAGTACCGGGATGTAGTCAGCATCCCGACGGTAAGTATTAGGTTTGCGGTTAGGGTTAGGGGTTAAGGTTTAGGCACTAGGGGGAGGGTTAGGCTGCAGGGGTGAAGGGTTATGCATTGGCTGTGGGGGGTGAGGGTCAGACTGCGGAAGGGGAGCGTTAGGGTTAGGTTGCGGGAAAGGTGGGTTAGGGGGAGGGTTAGGGTACTTACCTGCAGGCATCGGGATTCTGACTGTCGGGATGCCGCTGACTATATTCTGACTGCTGGGATCCCGTACCCAACCCGTCAGTACCACTAGCAGATTCCCTCAGTGAAAATCCACCACCTCCAGTGATCCCCCTGTATTTGGTGGCATCCCATAAGAAACACTATCTGCTACTGTGTTTGAATGCTAGACCTGCAGGCTAGACTGCGATTGGCAAAAACTGCATCCAATGGGAAGCAACTACAGTACCTTGCCTTATTCTACCAGCTTTAATATGCTTCTAGGGGCTGCAGCCAAAGCAATGGCACTGACTGTTGAACCAGTGGCTAATCTAGTGGGTGCATCAGAAAACAAGAGATATGGTAAGAACTTACCTTTGTTATCTCTGTTTCTACGAGGTCCTTAGGGTCCACAGGGCATTTACCTTGGGGGTATAGGCAGGCTGGGCAACGAGACCGGGCACCACACAGTTAACTTCTTGATCCTCCCAGGAGGCAGCAGGCTCCCCTCCTATACCCCGCCCCCGGCCAAGGCACCCTCAGTTACATTACCAAGCCAATGGCCGGAGGAGGAGAAAATAGAAAGGAGAACGTCCGGCACACACAAGAATTCCATACTCACAGAAAAGAGAAAGAAAACTGGCGACCAGATCAACACCCTTCTGAAACTCAGGGCGTCAGGGCGGGTGCCCTGTGGACCTTAAGGACCTCGTAGAAACAGAGATAACAAAGGTAAGTTCTTACAATATCTCTTGTTTTCTACTTCAGGGTCCTTAGGGTCCACAGGGCATTTACCTTGGGGATGTCCCAAAGCAGTACCCTTCAAGGGTGGGGATGCTCCTGTGTAGAAAGGAGAATCTGCCGCCCGAAGGAAGCATCCTGAGAGGCGAAGGTATCGAAAGCATAATACCTCACAAAGGTCAGAACCGTAGACCACGTGGCTGCCTTACACAGCTGAACAGACGAGGCACCACGCCAAGCTGCACATTAGGGACCAACGGACCTCGTAGAATGAGAAGTGACAGAGGGTGGAACAGGAATGCCCTCATGAACATAGGCCTCGGAAATTGCCAAACAAATCCAAAGGGCCAAAGTTTGCTTATTGGCCTGAAAACCCTTTTTGCGAAAAACATACAACACAAACAAACAATCCGATTTCCGGAAAGAACAGGTGCGCTCCACATAAATGTGAAGAGCGCGAACCACATCCAAATGGCCTCACCCGTCGACAAGCCAGGAGAGTGAAAGGCCGGAACAATGATCTCCTCATTAATGTGGAAACTGGATACCACCTTAGGGAGAAAATCAGGGCGAGTCCGAAGAACCGCCCTATCCTGATGAAAAATGAAATAAGGGGGACGACAAGAAAGAGCCCCCAAATCCGATATTTATCTGGCAGATGCAATAGCCAAAAGAAAAACGACCTTAGCAGTAAGCCATTTGAGGTCCACTGAGCTCAGTGGTTCAAATGATGGACCCTGAAGAGCTTTCAGCACCACCGCCAAATCCCAAGGTGCCACCGGAGGGACAAAGGGAGGCTGAATGCAAAGAACCCCCTGCATAAAGGTGGGGACATCAGCCAGAAGAGCAATCCGATGCTGAAACCACACCGACAAAGTGGACACCTGCACCTTCAAAGAAGCAAGGTGCAGACCCTTAGCCAAGCCTGCCTGCAGAAAGGCAAGGACTCTAGAAACATGAAACACCAAAGGATCATATTTCTTAGGTCGGCACCACACAAAATAGGCATGCCAGACCCTGTGGTAAATCCTGGCCGAAGCTGACTTCCTAGCCCTGAGCATGGTATTAACCACTGAGCTTGAAAAACCTTTCGACCTCAAGAGGGATGACTCAAGAGCCATGCCATCTAAGACAGCTGACCCAGATCTGGGTAAAGACATGGACCCTGAGACAACAGGTCTGGATGCTGAGGGAGTAGCCACGGAGTGTCTATGGAAAGACTCTGAGTACCAGTGAGGTCTGGCCCACGCCGGAGCCACCAGTAGAATCATACCCCCATCCTGCTTGAACTTTCACAAAATGTGAGGAAGCAGAGAGAATGGAGGAAACAGGTACGTGAACTGGAAGGTCCATCGTACTGACAGAGCGTCTACCAGGAGAGATTCTGCGTCTCTTGTTCGGAAGCCGTACACCCGCAGCTTGCGGTTGTGTCTGGATGCCATGAGGCTTATTTCTGGAAGGCCCCACCTGTCCACTAGGAGCTGAAATACTTCCTAGTGAAGAGACCATTCCCCTGGATGCACGTCGTGATGGCTGAGGAAGTCCGCTTCCCAGGTGAGCACTCCTGGAATGAACACTGCCGAGATAGCCGGTAGATTGCCTTCCGCCCAAGTCAGAATGCGAGACACATCTCTTAGAGCTGCCTGACTTCGAGTTCCTCCTTGATGATTTATGTAAGCCACTATCGTAGCATTGCCTGACTGAATCTGTACAGGATGACCCTGTAGATACAGTTTCGCTTATTGTAAGGCACGAAAACCTGCCTGATGTTCTAAGATGTTGATTGGAATAGCAGACTCTGCCGAGGTCCACCGGCCCTGAAACACATGTGAACCCAACACAGCGCCCCACCCCTGAGACAGGCATCCGTCGTCAGGAGAATCCAATCCGTTATCCAGAAGAGGCGTCCCATGAGGAGATGAGACTTCTGAAGCCACCAGGTCAATGATAGACATACCTCCGGAGACAGCACCAGCGTCTGAACCTTTAGCCGAAGAGGTATCCTGTCCCAGTTGGATGGGATCAGTCTCTGTAGAGGTCTTGAGTGAAACTGGACATATTCCACCATGTCGAACGTCGACACCATGGACCCCAGTAACCTCATTACAGAATGGATAGAGATTCTGCGATTCCGCAGACAAGTGCTAATCCTTGCCTGTAACACTGAGATCTGTTGCTGAGTGTCCAGCAGAGCTCCGAGATGAAGCATCCTCTGAGCCGGCATTAGAGATGACTTCTTCCAATTTATCAGCCATACGTGATTCTGCAACACCGCTATAGTTAGTTGCAGGTGCTGGTGAAGTACCTCTGGACATCCTGCCAGAAGTAGCAGATCATCCAGGTAAGGTAGAAGGCGGACCCCCTGCAGGCACAGATGTGCCGCCATAACCTCCATGACCTTGGTAAACACCCTCGGGGCTGTAGAAAGGCCAAATGGTAAAGCCTGAAACTGATAATGCTGACTTGTCACCGCAAATCGGAGAAAGCGCTGATGAGAGACTGCTATTGGGACATGAAGGTAGGCATCCTGGATGTCCAGAGACACCATAAAGTCTGCAGGTTCCATAGTCAAGATAATAGAACACTGGGTCTCCATCCTGAACTGAGGCACCCTCAGATACTGTATTTGTTTAGGGACTTCAGGTTGAGGATAGGCCTGTACGATTCGTTTGGTTTTTGCACCAGGAAGAGATTGGAGTAATAACCCTTTCCCCTCTGGGGTAGCGGGACCAGTACAATAACTCCCTCCTGGAGCATGGATTGTACAATCTTGTGAACTTCCCGAGCCTTCTCTGGATTTGAATGAAGGTCCGTGGAAAAAAATTGATGGGGAGGCCTTCTCCGAAAGGAGAGGGCATACCCGTGAGAGACCACTTCCCTTACCCAACCTTACCCAAATGTCCAAGGTGGTCTAACACCAGCACTGGGTGAACTGAAGAAGTCGGCCTCCCACCTTGGGGTCCCCCAAGAGGAGGCCTGCCCCGTCAGGCTGTAGGCTTGTTGTCAGGCTTGGTAGTTGGATATCTGGTGCTCCAAGCCTGCTTTCCTAGGCTTAGAGGGCTTCTTGTTTCCTGATGACCTCAGAAAGGATTGGGCTTTTGACTTAACCTTAGGCCGATAGGAGCAAAAGGACGACGTCCCTGACCCAGAGGCAGACAGAGCTGAAGTCAAGCACGCAAATTTTGCTGCTGCCAGCGTGTCCACGATCTTATCTAGAGCCGGCCCAAACAGTACCTGTCCATTGTACGGAAGACATTCCAGGCCCTTCTTGGAATCTGCATCTGCTCTCCAAGACCGGAGCCACAAGGAACCATATGCAGACACCGCTGTCATAGAAATCCGGGAAGTAAGCAAACTGACATCCAACGCTACCTCATTTACATAAGTAGCCGAATCCCTGAGATTGCCTATCAGTATGATCTGCTCCCTGGTAGCCCCAGAAGATAGTGAAGCTTCCAAGGCATCAGCCCATTTTTCCATGGCCCTAGCCACCGAGCACACTGCCATTGCAGGTCTGGCGACCCCTCCAGCGAGAGAATAAATGGATTTTAGACATACGGTACCTCCACCTTGCGGTCCATAGGATCCTTTAGAGAAGACATGGATGGCATAGGCAGGGTCGCACTCTTCACTAAATGTGTCACATGAGAATCCACCCGAGGAGGAGACTCCCATTTAGAATATTAATTGTCCACAAAAGGGTATGCGTAAGCCAAACACTTTTACCAGGAGCCTTGAAACCTTTTACCAGGAGCCTTCCACGCTTCCTCTAGGTGATGAACTAACTGACCAGATAAAGGAAACACCGCATTAGTGTTCTTAACACTTTTGAAATAAGCATGTGTAAGCTCGATATCGGCAGAAATCTTGTCCTCAATCACCATGATCTCCTGGACCGCCTGTATAAGGCCCGGGATATATATAGATGACTTAGTCTCCGTCTCCTTGGTGGGAGCCTCAGTGTCAGACAAACCTAGGCTTTCCCCATCATCTGAGGTAACGTCATCATCGTTGTACTGACTGGGATGACAATAATGGCCTCTTCGTGGGCCTGAGCAGGGATTCCTGAGAATCCGTGAGGAAATTAACAGCCTTAGGAGAATTGTCCACCCAACTCGGGGCAGGGGACACCTGAGGCAAGTGGCGTAACTAGGGCAGGGCGAGCGGGGCACGTGCCCTAGGTGCCGTGGGAACGGCGGCATGTGGGGGTGTGTGTGTGCCGCTGGCCACAGTACCGGCCTGCCCTAGTTAGCCAGTGTAGCGCCGATCACAGTGAGTGCGGTCAGCGCTACACATTTACACAGGACTGGCGCTAGGCTTCCAGCGCTGGTCCTGTGCTCAACAGCCGAGCCCCTTTCCTCCCCCTGAGCGCTTGCCCAATAGCACCAGGAGGAGGGTGGCAGGTGGGCTCATGCTGTGCATAACACACAGCACCGCCAGTGCTGGCGGGGATGTGTGTGTTAAACAGCAGCCAATGAGAGTCAGACAGACTCTCATTGACTGCTGCAGGCCCACTGCAAGAGCCGGCTCCCTTCCGGCTCCTGCAGTGGGTAATGGGAGAGACGTGATGACGCCATGACGTCTCTCCCATAATGCAAAGCGCACCAGCCTGGGAGGACTGACATGCGGCGGAAGCAGTGGCCAGAGCTGGAGCATGGATTCAGGTAAGTGTATTTTTTTTTTAATGTGTAACTTGTGTGTCTGCACTATGGGGAACAGGGGAAGATACTACTACTGGGGACACCATTACTGGGGGGGATACTACTACTACTGGGGGGGGCTACTACCACTACTATTACTGGGGGCACCATTACTGGGGGGTAGATACTACTACTACTACTACTACTGGGGGCACCATTACTGAGGGGGGCTACTACCACTACTGCTACTGGGGGCACCATTACTGGGGGGGGAGATACTACTACTACTGGTGGCACCATTACTGGAGGGGAGCTACTACTACTACTGGGTGCATACCTCTACTGGGGGTGGGGCACTACTGGGGACAACAACTGGGGGGCTACTACTGGGGGCACTGCATCGGGAGGGGGAACCTCTACTGGGGACTACTACTGGGGGGAAACTACTACTTGGGGCACTATATAAGGGGCTTACTACTAGGGGACAACTACTGGGGGCACTAAATAGGGAGGACCACTACAGAGGGCACTGTATAAGGGCACTGGATAGGGGAGGATCACTACCGGGGGTGTGCATAAGGTGGACCACTACTGGGGGCACTGCATGGGGGACTAATACTGGGGGCACTATATAAGGGACTAGGGGCACTGCACTGGGGGGACCACTACTGGGGGCACTGTATAAGGGGCACTGGATAGGGGGGATCACTGCTGGGGGCCTGCATAATGGGGAGCACTACTGGGGTCACTGCATTGGGGGGACTGCTATTGGGGGCATTATATAAGGGGAACACTACTGGGGGCACTTCATAGGGGGGACCACTACATGGTGCACTGCATAAGTGTTATATCCTGATTAAACCTTGGTACAATCCTGCCTATAAACCTCTAAACATAGATGGCGCTAAGTAGCGCTATGACCAGTCTCACACCCCAATAAATGCCTTCAGATCGTGAATGTGGTTCCAACGCACAAAAGTTATTATAAAGAAAAGTACAGATAGTTACACGCTGTGATCTACATACAATAAGCACAAATAAATTTACACAATGACTAGGTACAGTTGATATACACATGCATAAAACAGTGATTAAACTTCAAAATACAACCATGCAATGAGAGAGAGAGAGAGATGTCTGCTGAGAGCACATGTCCAAGATGGCTGATGAGGGTGTGTGTGGGGGTGTGTGTGTGGGGTGGGGGGTTGGGAATGACACATGCCCTATTGTCCAAACTGCATGGTCTCTAGACAAACTCCATTTTGAAAACTCACATAATACACTCCATTTTGAAAGTAAGAAAACTCACATTATGTTGTAACTCTGTAAATCATATATCCATTAATGATCACAATTATAATAACTACAACAACCTATTTGTACTATACAACAACAAAACTGGGTAGAATTATAACTATAATCACAAGAATATTAATTCACAACTTCCATGAATCAAACACATGTTTCAAATGGGGGGAGGGGAGTATTACATGTAATGCCATTGTCTAACCCACTTGCTGGCATCCATCTTTAACAAAACTGCAGACTACCTTACACACGATTATTACTTATACCATTCAAAGCTGTTATTAATTAAACTTCCATGATATAACACCGATACCAGCCTAGGATTACATTCATGATACTATACAAACTAATTCAGATAGTAAGCACCATATAGTAGCCAAAATACCAGTACTCACAGTACACAATTCTATCATAACACTGAAATAACACCAAACCTATGCCAGTCTTATAGCCATGATCACACTACTAGTAATTCACCATTCCAATGAATCAAGTACTTGGTTCCAGACCCTAACACAGCTCACCTGCAGATCTCAAACAATTATACCAACCAGCACCAATCATTACAAATACCATAGTTCTGTTTCACATACTACAAAAAAACTCCATAATCAATCCCTTTCCTGCATGCTGATCTTACAGGCTAGATCACACTATATCATTCACTGTATGCTAACACAGACTTATGAATTCCTTTAACTACAAACTTGTTACATACAATCTTTATAAGCTACATTACAGATTAACACACAACTAGCTACAGAGACCCAAATAAACTAACTTCTGAACAGTTTAACAACAATATACTTAGCCATATTCCAGGGGTACAAAGTCACATTTTTGGTTGTCTTGTGAGAGGAAGACCTCTCTCTCTCTGGGCCTGATTCAGACCCACTCACAAACGCTGAGCACTTGCAAGCGGGTCGATGCTGACCCAGTGCGCATGCGCACGATGGAGGCGGCTCCGTCGTGTGCATGCGCGAGACCCGGATAGCGACGGGCAAGCCGTCGCACTGGGTCTCGCTACAAAGGGAGCGTGCTGTCGATGTTGAGTGACAGCACGCACACTTTGGTGGGTGTGCCAGGGGCATGGCTGCCCAGACGGAGGCGTTCCCATGGGAACGCCTACCGTCTGGGGCCGGCCCCACTGACATCACAAGTGATGTCAGCGGGAGTGCTCTCGGCTCTGATAGAGCCATAAGCACTCCAGGGCTTGCGGAAATGAGACCCTACCACAAGGGTCTCGTCTCAAGTCCGATGGTCGCAATGGTCTTGACCATCGCGACCATCTTCCTGGCCGCTCGCTATAGCTGTGGGTGGTCACCCACAGCTATACGAGCGGCCAGGAGGCCACTCTAAAAATGAAGGACGGCCCTGATTCAGAGCGAGCGCTCTGTCAGAGCGTCCGGCTCTAAATCAGGGCCACTGTTCCCTGCTCCAAGTGTGTCTGCCAGCATGTGTGTTCTCAGCCTATTTTCTCTGGGAGTGTCCCAGTGTGAATGCCATACTCCTCCCCTCACCTGTGAGGCCCTTTTCCATAAAAAGGGCATCCCAAACCCACACCTTGAAACTCCTGTCTCAACAGTGTGAGAGCAGGCCACTGGTATACAAATGCTAATTAGGTTGTAGTTTCAGTTAGTCATCTATTGATATGCTGATTTCTATGTAAACTTGTTCTGGGACCTGACTCTGGGATGTGATTACACCTATTTATATATTTGGTTCTAGTTGTATAAGGATTTGTTTTTAATATATTTTGGTCTTAATATATTGTATATTATATGGCGATATTGATATACCCTCTGTACAAAATGCAAACAGGCAAACACAATCTCATTGGAGTAGCATTCAGCAGTTTCTTGGTCTTCTGTTGCTGCTTGGTTTTCCCGCTCTTGGTTTGCTAATCTAAAGGGAAATACTAACATACATAGTACATTTCTATCACCTAATATCTTCATAATCCATAACTTGCAGACGCATGTTGCGATCTTCTCACCGATGATACCAGAAATCTGTTGAGACACAGTGAATCAGTACAACACCAAACATGGTCTGCTTACCATGTACTAAACCTTAGATATCAAATAATCTTTATTTCACAACATTAATAATTACTGAATAAACCTTGAATATTACACTTTAATACTAGGGAACCTTTTATGTAAGTGTGCAGTGTGTAAGTATTGGGGAATAGGGAAAAGACGCTAGTTAGCGCTGTGCGACGATGTGTTTTGTGGAGTATATTATGGTGCGTGTTATGCAGGGATAATAATTTTATATGTTTTAGCGACTGTCTGTATTTATGTGGTAAGGACTTTTAACTTCTTTCTATTGAGTGGGAATCGCACGATGCTAAATAATAGCATCGCCGAATGTACTTATAATTTCAGTAAAATGGCACTGGGCGGCCAGTCGCAAAATGGCGTCTCATTGCCATTCGCAAAAATGGCATCTCGCAGATCTAATTTTAAACCGATCCTGTCTCAGCCAATTATCCGGCTTTGACATAAGGTTGACCACTACTGGAGGCACTGAATAAGGGGAACTAATGAGGGTCTCCATAAGAGGGACCACAACTGGGGACATTGCATACTGGGGGTACTGTATAAGGAGCACTACTGGGGTTAAGGTGTATATGGAAAGGAATGTTCAGCGTGACGATAAAGGGGTGTGTGTCAATTTTAAGTGACCATGCCCAATTATTGCTGCGTGCACCTTTGGCGCACGCACATAGGGGGGAGGGTACTCCATTTTTACATTTGCCCTGGGCTCCAAATACCCTAGTTATGCCACTGCCTGAGGCGCAGGTAACGGCTGGCTCTGTGCCACTAGCATCTGACCTGGGCCCACCTGAGAAGGGCCCGGTACCATCGGCTGCTGTGTGAACTCCATTGGGGGGTACACAAGCAGAGCAGATAGCCGTCCTGCCAGGATGGACATAGCCTGAGCCAGGATTTTCGCCCAAGGGGGCTCTTGTAGAAAGCAGGCAACCTGAGGGCTAGGTAGCGTACATGTAGTACATAGGCCCCCTCTCTGCTTCTTCCTCCCCAATACCTGCCTTACATCTAATGCAGGAATGCAGGGCAGGTGCAGCAAGCTGCACAGGTTCATCATCACCAGACATGATAAACACAAAAGCAGACACAACTTTGTATGTGACACTTAAACACAGATTGTGCTCCAAATATCCCCACCCTCAAATAGCAACTGCACTGTAAGGGTCTATTTGAGAGAGAAAAACAGGGATAGGTAAAATGGCTGACAGTGAGAAACAGAAACAGGAAGCAGTACTAGCATAAATTCACAAAGACAGTGTCTATGAGTGCTATCCATCAACTACTCAGGCACAGGACCTGGTAGGACTGCGCTATTACCTGCACCTCTCACTCAGAGGGAGAGGTATGCAGGAGGGGGACCAGGCACCATCACTGATCTGAAGCCCCTGTGTGCTAAAATTGGCGGTGGAGCTGAGACAGAGGGTGGAGCCAAGCATAGAGCGTGCTTTCAGGCACTCAGCAGCAGGGGAGGAGCCGGCTGTTCAACAGGGAAGGCTTCTCCCCCGGCCTACAATAAACCCCAGGGACGCCGGAGCGGTACCGCTGCTGCTCCGGTCCACTGTACCTGGAGGTCAGGTGAAGCGCAGAACTCAGTGCCTGGCTCCACCTGCAGGCCAGCACCCCTGGGAGCCCCATCCCTGTGTGATGTAGATTGTGAAAGGCAGACGCCCACCACGGATGTCCGCCGTTTACTTACCATTCCCCCGTGCATCTTGCCACAGTCAGGGATCCTCCGGGGTCCCTGCTAGCTGGAAAAAAATCCCCGGAGGCCCGCCGAGATCCCCATATCAGCACTGGGGTCTCGGCACCGGTGGGGCGGTGATGCAGACGTCCATCGGACAGTCCGCATCACTGCTCATCGAATCTTCAGGGGTTGCAAACAGCCCCCCTTTGTGTGGACCACCCGACTCCGGCCGGGCACTGACGAAACTGAGGGTGCCTTGGCCGGGGGGCAGGGTATAGGAGGGGAGCCTGCTGCATCCTGGGAGGCTCAAGAAGTTAACTGTGTGGTGCCCGGTCTGGTTGCCCAGCCTGCCTATACCTCCAAGGTAAATGCCCTGTGGACCCTAAGGGCCCTGAAGTAGAAGGGTAGGGAATTAATTTAGCTTTGCTGCACCCCCTCCTGCATTTAGGGAACTGAACACAGCAATATAAAAATAATATACATACCAAGGAACTATACAATAAGGGTGTTGTGCAAAATGCAAACCAATCTCAAAAAATTAAACTAGTGTCCTTCATAAGTGCAATACCTAATCCTGAACAAATCTAGGCTTGTTCTACAGCCTTACTCACCTTGACTGCCTTGCAGCAAAGTCATCTATGACATCATCCTAGGACAGCATGAATAACACTAATGATGGAAAGTCCACAGAGCTGTTCTTGCTCCATAGTAGATCTCAGTTAGGTTTTATACAGTTTGAGCTTAGAGAAGCTCTGATCAGCAGCAGCCATTGTAACAGGAATAGCGGCAGAGATTCTCAGAGGTACCCACATGTTAAGGAACATTTCTTTCACATTCAAAACAGCATCAATTCTTCTAGGTACACTTGCACACAGTTTTTGAAGGAACTCGGCAGAGAGGTTGTTCCAAAGACCTTGGAGAACTAACCACAGATCTTCTGTGGATGTAGGTTTGCTCAAATCCTTCTGTCTCTTCATGTAATCCCAGACAGACTCGATGATGTTGAGATCAGGGCTCTGTGGGGGCCATATTATCACTTCCAGGAATCCTTGTTCTTTTTTACGCTGAAGATAGTTCTTAATGACATTGGCTGTATGTTTGGGGTCGTTGTCCTGCTGCTGAATAAATTTGGAGCCAATCAGACGCCTCCCTGATGGTACAGCATGATGGATACCTGCCTGTATTTCTCTGCATTGAGGACACCATTAATCCTGTTCAAGGAACCCCTACCATGCTTTACTGTTGCCTGTAGACACTCATTATTGTACAGGTCTCCAGCCCTTCAGTGAACTAACTGCCTTCTGTTACATTCAAATATTTAAAATTTTAACTCATCACTCCAGAAAACCTCCTGCCACTTTTCAGTATCCCAGTTCCTATGTTTTCGTGCTTAGTTGAGTCGTTTGGCCTTGTTTCCGCATCGAAGGTACGTGTAGTTTTTTGACCGCAATTCTTCCATGAAGACCACTTCTGGCCAGACTTCTTCAAATAGTAGATAGGTGTACCTGGGTCCTACTGGTTTCTGCCAGTTCTTAGCTGATGGCACTGCTGGACATCTTCTGATTTTGAAGGGAAGTAAGCATGATACTTACTGATGCACTCATTTTCCTTGGCAGACCACAAGCGTCTATGGTCCTAAATGTTGCCTGTTTCTTTGTACTTCTCCAAAAGAGCTTGAACAGCACATCTTGAAACCCCAGTCTGCTTTTAATTCTTTGCTTGGGAGAGACCTTGCTGATGCAGTATAACTACCTTCTGTCTTGTTGCTGTGCTCAGTCTTGCCATGGTGTATGACCTGTGACATGAAACTGTCTTCCACAACCTCACCTTTGTAGCAGAGTTTGGCTGTTCCTCACACACTTTAAGCCTCCTACACAGCTATTTCTGTTTCAGTTAATGACTGTGTTTCAACCTACATATGAAAATGATGATCATTATCACCTGTTTGATATGATTGGTTAATCATACACTTGACTATAATCCTACAAAATCCCTGACTTTGTGCAAGTGTACCTGGAAGATTTGATGCTGTTTGAAGGCAAAGGGTGGTCACACCAAATATTGATTTGATTTAGATTTCTCTTCTGTTTATTCACTTTGCATTTTGTTGATTGGTAAAAATTAACTATTAACACTTCTATTTTTGAAAGCAATCATACTTTGCAGCATTTTTCCACACCAGCCTAAAACTTTTGCACAATATTGCATCTGTCTATCTATCTATCTATCTATCTATCTATCTATCTATCTATCTATCTATCAATCTATCTATCTATCTATCCATCTATCTATCTAGGATGCAGTCAGGAAGCCAACGGTCGAAATGCCGACCGACGGCATCCCAACTGTCAAATCCCGGCAGGGTACTAATGACAAGCGTCGAAATCCTGATGCCTGTCATTATACCTACGCCGGGAGCCCGATGTCCAGCATACCAAACGAAGGTAAGCCAGGTGGCGGGCGCGGACAGTCGAGAGGTTTAGGTTAGGCACTCCCGGGGGGAGGTTAGGGTTAGGCACCCCCTTGGGAGACTTAGGTTTAGGCTGTGGGGACAGGGGGGGTTAGGTTTAGGCACTTAGGGGGGTTAGGGTTAGGCACTAGGGAGGGAGGTTAGGGTTAGGCACCCCTAAGGGAGGGTTAGGGGGGGTAGAGTTAGTTCTACTTACCTAAATCCCCTGTCAGGATTTTCACTGCTGTCGGTCTGCCGGCGTCGGGATTTGAACCACCGGCCCATCATTCATACTATCTATCTATCTATCTATCTATCTATCTATCTATCTATCTATCTATCTATCTATCTATCTATCTATCTATCTATCTACAATCCCACAAGTTGTGATGTGTTCTTTTTAATATAAGTGATTCACTACAAGTTCACAATATAGGACACCTGAAGCCCTGCAATATATAATGCAGTAAGACTAAGAGGAAGACATGATGAGGCACATACACGGCCAGTGCCAGTCCAGTGCCAGACGCAGCCGCTCGCTCCTGAGTCCTGACACCAGCGGCTGCCCTGTCCCTTCCTTTACCCTTCTCCCCTTTCCGGCTCCTGCACTGGTGGCTGCTGAGGGCGGAGCTGTCACTCACGTGTTCCTCAATGGCCCATGGGAGGGGCTGCTGTGAATGGGCATTCACTCCCGCTGCTATTTCACATTTACTGCTGAATGAGCTTCTGCACATGTGCAGAAGCCCATTCATGACCGCTGCTTGATCGGAGCTGAGCTTAGCCATGGCCTGCCCATCACTGCAAAGTGGCCCCATATACCTATGGGGAAACAAGTTACACAGGATTTAAGACTGTTACAGTAAAATATACAACTCAGCCTGTGACAGGGTGCACACACACACTGACAAAGACGCACGCACGCACACCTCTTTCACTTAAAAACATGAATACAGCAGGCATATAAATACAGCAAGCATAATTTATTAAAGACCCCCCCTCCCCACCACACTCTTGCGCCTGCCCCCGCTGGTACCCCTTGGGAATACAGAGTGAGTCATCCAGCGCCAGATCTCAGCAGCCTGTCACTGAATCCCCAATGGGAACTTCCTGGGAGGGGCTGTCCGCTGACATTCAGCCAGCCCAGCCAGTAGATAAAAGCAGGTAGCTGCCACGCGGCACAGTTGCATGAGCTGGCATTTAAAAACATATATATATATCACTCAGCTGCGCGGTGATGGATCGGCGGGCAGGGGGGATTTCTGGGTACTGCCACCTTAATGTCTCAATACTTTTGAACCTGCTTTCCGCCTGGTCTGACCATGATTTAAAGGTGGTTATGAGGATAGCCCATCTATGAGTGAAGTCTCAGAAGAGTGTGACTGCGGTGGTAGGTGGCAGCGGTGTGCAAATAGAGGTTAGTCTACATGGCAGATGACTTTACCAGAGGGTAGCAGGATAACACAGGGTTAATAGCAGGTACAGGTTACAAGGATTGTCCAGTTGCAGACAGGAGCTTTAGGGTTATGCTGGGTATTGTGGTGCGCCAGGTGTGTGCACAGTTGTATGTAGCTATATTGCACCCACTGTATGGAGTTTAATCAGTGGCAGGATGCTAAATATAGTAACGATGGTGATAATGTAATGATGGATCTGAAGGGGGGCTCTTTTTGTACAGACGCTGGAGAAGGAAGATGCGGTGTGAAGATGCGCATGCGCAGAAGGTGGAGAGCAGCTGGGTCCTAGTGCCCGACAGCAGTACCCGGTAAACAGAGGCAGCATGTACCAGCACAACTGCTCCAGTATTTGCTTCACAGCATTCATACTCAGTGTGTTCCAGCACGCCTGTCCCAGTATTTGCTTCATAGCATTCAGCCTCAGTGTGTTCATTAGCATTAGCGGCCGTTCATTGGCTGGGACCCACGTGGAGGAGCCGCTCATTGGCTAAGCCCACGTGGGTCCCAGCCAATGAGCGGCTGCTAATGTTAGCCGCCACTGATTGGCCGGCGGCCCGGGACTGAAGTGAACACGAGTAGACATTAGTGCAGTGTAATAGCATGCAGAAGCATGTTGTTACACTGTATCCAGAGCCCGTATTCGATTTCTGCGGAGAACATCGAGGGACATAAAGGTGGGTATTGGATCTTTTTTAAAATTGATGGGATACTTTACGTTGACAAGGGCACATGAACATCTGGAAACAGGTGAGTATGTGTAAGTATGTTTATGGATGCAATAAAGCTTTATTTTCACGGTGTGTTGTGTGTTTTATTAACCATTTCTTTACAGGTGACCTAGAGGTACCAGTGGGCCCTTAATGCCCCGCATGCTGGTACTTCTGGTTCTCCAAGTACCAGCATGCGGGGGAGGCTTGCTGGGACCTGTAGTTCCACTGTAAAGACAATGATGAAAAATATAATTTTTACACTACACCTAACACTATCAACCCGCCACCCACCACCCAGGGGTGGCGGGGATAGCCCCGGGCTATCAGCCTAGGCCAGGGTTACCCTGGAGAGGAGGACCCCTTTATTGGGGGGGTCCCCAACTCCCCAGGGATCCCTGGCCTGGGCTGACTAACGGTCAGGGCTGATACTGCGGCTGGGGGGCCCGGTGAAAGGGCACCCCTGGCTGTGGCATCAGTCCTCCGTTAGAAATGGTCCAGGGCTGGTTTTAAATATGCGGGGGACCTCACGTCATTTTTTTTTACATATTATCCCTATTTTCACCATTTACAGAAAGAAAAATACACAAATCATAATGATTTGTGTATGTTTCTGACCATCTTGCAGCTTGGGGGGTTGAGAGTTTGATAAGTGATTTTGTCAGAGAGTTTGCTCCTATCTCACCTGGAATATATGTTTTTGGTGAAAAGTACTTCCGATTTGGCCCGATGGCGATAAGATTCGAGATTGCTATCTCAGCCGAGTTTTACGAGTGAGATGAGAGATATCTCTCTCTAGCTCACCCGACTTTGCCTTTAGTAAATTTGCAAGCAAGGAAAAAATCAATAAATCACCTGAGATGGTCATCTCGACCTATCTCGATTGTTAGTAAATTTACCCCCTAGTGTCATGACACCCACCACAGCATAATGCCATGGAGCAGAGCAATGATGACATGATTTTCAGAACTTGTGAATGGAGCCTGATCCAGGTGGGTTTACTGCTCTCCAAGGAGTCAGGGAGAACTCCCTAAAATTCAAGAGTCTCCAGGACATTCTGAGAGAGATGCTATATATATTTTAATCTGCATGCTAGAAAATATGCTGCTTTGGAGGAGACACAAAATCTTGTTCATAAAAACCCTCTCAAAGATAGCAAATGCACATCCAGCTGTTAAAATAGTGGCATCATTGAGGCATGAGGTATTTTCTGTCTCATGCCTCATTGATGTCATTAGTTCCTATTCCTAATAAATTGATAGACTAGCCCAAAAATACTGGGCTCTGATGTTTGTAGGTGATAGGTTCACTTTAAATTCTGAGCAACAACCCAAAAAGAAAAGATACAGAGGATAAAAGCTGCCTTTTCTAAGCACAGCAAGCATTCATCATGATGTGTTGGTAAATGGAGCTGTCTGTTGTAAAAGTCAACCATCAAGATATTTAAGCAAGACAAATGTGCACTGATAAAAGACAACATGCTCTTTGCTATAATATTTAACGTTTTTGTCTCTTAAGAAGCTAAAAATGTAAAGATTGGCATTGAATCCAAGTAGTAACTCAGACACAGTAATTCATTTTTAATGTATGTAAAAATCATAATAAATGTTTAGCTCACAGGCTGGCTATAGCATCATGTAGTTCTGGGTTTTGCAGGCATGTTACATATGTAGCTGATGGTTGTTTTTATCACTAGAAATCCTTAGTTAATTGGGGGGTTCTGATGGTCAAGGAAAACTCAAAATGATGGTTGAAATGTTTCACTGGCAATAAAGAAGGGGAATGTTTCAAAACTGGCCAGTTCCTGGTTTAGTTATGGGATAAGCACAGATTTATACTTATCCAGGTTAAGAAGCAACTGCAGACTATCTCCATGAGACTTGCTTTGTATATGAGTTGTAAGCAGAGCAGCCAGGGCCGGTGCAAGGTTTCTCGGCACCCTAGCCAAAACGTCAGCCTACTGCCCCCAATTACCCCAATACACACATCCCAACCCCTCAGGTAAATGTGAGTCTTATAAGTTCCACAGCCACCGCCTGCATTAAGTACAACAAAAATGTCTCTTTCAGAGACATCCTTAATTTTGTGGTAGGCAGACTCAGTGGCGCCCCCCAGATCCTGGAGCCCTAGGCAGTTACCTAAAGCTGCCTAATCAGGGCCGGATTAAGGTCTGTGGGGGCCCCTGGGCAACAAACATGTGGGGGCCCCTTTTAAATGTGACAAACTGGGGGTATGCGCCATGGGGACCCCAGTAGTGTCAGTGGCCACAGTGGTAGTGCCCCGTATGCAGAGCCCACAGTAGTGGTGCCCTTTATGCAGTGCACCCAGTAGTAGTGCCCCCAGGAGTGGTGCCCCTTATGCAGTGCCCCCTATGCAATACTCCCATAAGTAGTGGCCCCAGTAGTCATGCCCCCTGTAGTAATGCCCCCAGTAGCAATGCCCCCTGTGGTTGTGTCTCCAATAGTAATGCCCCCTGTATAACTACCCCCAGTAGTAATACCCCTGTAGTTGTGCCCCCAGTAGTAATGCCCCCAGTAGTCATGCCCCCTGTGGTAGTGTCCCCAGTAGTAGTGTCCCCTGTAGTAGTGCACCCTGTAGTAGTGCCCCAGTAGTAATGCCCCGCCTTCAAGTAGTAGAGCCCCCAAGAGTAGAGCCCCCAATAGTAATGCCCCCTGACTAATGCCCCTAGAAGTGGTGCCACCAATAATAATGCCCCCCGAATAATGCCCCTAGTACTAAAGCTTCCCCCCCGAGTAATGCCCCTCCCCTGGTAATGCCCCAAGTAGTAATCCCCCCGAGTGATGCCCCCAGTAGAAAAGCCAATTGCACTAAAAAAAAAAAAAGCTAATACTTACCTTAAGCCCCGCTCCTCCCTCTGCCGTCCATGTCCATTCCGCCCGGCTGCTCCTCTGCACAATGGGAGAGACGTCATGACGTATCTCCCATAGTGCACTGCGTGAGCCGGAAGCCAGAGCTCACGAATGAGCTCCAGTCTCCGGCTCCGGCTGCCACTGCGGGGAGGGAGCCGGGCGCCCGCTGGTTACAATCTCAGCGGGCACCTGGCAAATGGTGCCTCCCTGCAGCGCCAGGGTTAAGTTGGCCAGAGGAGGCGGAACTGGTCTCCTCTGGTCCATGTTAACCTTAATGGGTGCCCCCGTTTATCCGGCCCTGTGCCTAATGGTAGAGCCGGCCCTGAGAGCAGCTATACTGCATTGATAAGCGGTTTGGCAAAGCCCAAGACAAGTTGCTTAAGGTTATGGGGCCTATTCATCATCGGAGGCCGTATGGCCCCTGATGATTAAGGAATGGTCTAGCTACAAGGGATACTTAAGTATCCAACTTGTAACGGGGGGAACGTAATATTGCTCCGGTGCAGGGACAGTAGCTCCGAAAAGCAGCTGTCCCCTCGGTTAGTATCGTAGCTACAAAAGTAAATAAATAGAACGCATCTAGCGAGCGGGTCTGAATGAGCTCCGTTATTCCTTATGAATGCTGCAGGCACAGTTACAAAATACAAAATAATTTTTCTATCATCATCATCATCAAGGTATGTTTAAAAGGCTTTTTTAGAGCCCATGTTAATTACATTCAAATAATGGGCCTGATTCATTATGGATCGCACTTGCGATCACAGATGCGTAATTGCATGCAATGCAGCTACGAAAATATGATAATGTCTGCCACAGCTCAGCCGGCATAGAGACGCCCACTACTGCTTTCCCACATCCGTAAGACCTGCGTATACATCGGTACCATCAAAACACAACGGCCCGTCACGCACAATTACAGGAGGTCTGACCATTCGCAGAAAGTGCAAGTGAATACTCAAGCTGCATTTGCAATCGCAGTGGTTAATTTATACACGCCCATGCAACGGCGTTCAAACGGACAGACACACCTGCGTTTCAGCAACCACTCCCCTGTCACCACCCCCAAATGCTCACGGCCTATCACTCAATCTGCGATGGAATCATATGTGCATGTGTAATCGCAGTGCACTCGCGGTGCGGTGCACACGCATGTGCAGTGCTGAACAATCGGCACCCACCCCCAAGCAGTTGCCTTCAATGGTACCTATCCCCTTCAGAATACAGTTCAAACTTCTCACTGTAATCATTTTTCCTCAACCTCATCTCTGTCCATTTTCACCTCCATCTCTCTCCACCTCCTTCTCCAACTGCATCCTTACCTCCACTCTGGTCACTTCTTCCCATGACCACCACCAAGCTTCTCTTGCAGTGCCCCCCACCTCTGGAACATAGTGCCTCCACAAGTCCAACTTTCTTCTAGTCTCCCCAACTTTAACCGTTCCCTTAAGACGCAGCTTCCTACTATAGTCTACAAGCCCTCTTCTTAGCTTATCTCTTACTCCCGCCTCCTACTAACCTGGTCTCCTCCCCACTTCTACCTCTTCCATCTTGTTCTTACCTTGCACTATTTTTAACACCAGTGCTCTTTGGGCCCGGTTCAGACCCGGACGCAACGCTGTGTTCGCTTGTAGCTGGCCAATTTTTGCTTTCTGTACATGTGTATAAGCCGGAGTGCATGTGCGCAAGCCAGTCTTAGCGATCGGGAATTGGGCGCTCGAAGAGCCCGATTTAGACCTGAACGCAATGCTGCGTTCGCTTGTAGCTGGCCGATTTCTGTTATCTGTGCATGCGTATAAGCCAGTCTTAGCGATTGGGAATCGGGCGCTCGAATTACACAGACTGAGCGCTACTTTGAGTGACAGATAGAGCCGTTTGTGGGTGGTGTCAGGGGAAGGTCTATAAAAACGGAGGTGTGGATGTATGAACCCAGGCGTGCCTGTGTGTTCTAATGGCGTTTCATGGACGTGCATAATTATTATGGAGGCGTCATTGTACACGTCACCTGGTTGTATTTCAGCCTGCAGTGATCTCAGTGCTAGCGTCAGGATAGGGTCTACCTCAAGGGCTACGAGCAGCTCCGATGGCTCTCGATGTTACTGATATTACATACACTTCTTGGAGATGACGTGTGCTGCAAAGGAAAAGGGGGCGTCTTTAGACCAGCGTACGTTCGCTCTGCCGTCGCTCTCTAAGACATAGAGGGCGTCCTTAAGCCTTTCCATGCGATCGTGGAGTTTGCATACCTTGCCCCTGACGGCTGCGAAAGTGTGCGGCTTTATGTCCGGGTCTGAATCGCCCCCTTTGTCTTTTGTCTACTTTCTCAGCTTCATCAGCTCTGACACTGTCTGCTCGCCCATATGGTAAGCACAGGATTATTAAGAGCTGTTGTGCCTTACGCTGCAAGTTACTGTACCACTGCCTGCTGATGCTAGCTACAGTGAGTTACCTTCCCCTTTCTTTGTACATGTCACGCCCAGTCTGTGGGTTCACTGCAATGTTTGCATTTATGCTTTGTATTCTTGATTGTATTTATGCTGCTTACTGTATTTATATGGTCCCCTTTCTTCATGTATACCTTTTATATATCCCCATTTCCCTAGGTATATTATATTATACACAGGACGTTATGTTACACAACTTAATTTGCAACATACAACAATAACATCATGGGCCATGGGATAAGGCCCTCAGCCCAAGCTCACCTTCCCTTGTCAAGGTCATACCTGATTCCTAAAATAATAAAAGAGAAGCCCTGGGCCCTGGGCTGCCACCCAATCCACCGCTTTTATCACCTAACACTGGGGAGTTCCTAAATTAAGGTTGAACCAAATCCAGGTTTCAGTTCATGATTTTATGTAAACCTATAGTTTCATTCTAGCAAGATTTAGTTTCAAGAGTAAGAAATGTAACATTTAGGAAAGCATAGTGATGTGCAGTATAAATACTGTACATACCTTCCATTACTGTAATGAAAGAAAAATAATTACTGAGCTCTCCGCTAGTCTAGCGAAGGTGAAAAAAGAGACGGGGCAATTACTAAGTGACATTGAACGCTCTAGAAACATTCTTGGCTAAATATCTTGTTTTACACAGTAAACCTGCTGCTAAAATTTTAATGGACTTCATAAAGTTCTCACATAGAACAAACAAAGCAGCAAAATACACACCAAGCAATGTGCCTGCTGAAATATTGGCAGCCTCGCAGGAAAACAGATACATATGGTTTCATTTAATTATCACCCCCATTTCATAAGGTAGGGGAGTGTGGTAGAAAATTTAAAATAAAATTATAAGTGTTGATTCATTATACCGTGCAAAATAGAATCCTGGTAAAAGCATGGTTGGAAGCATGGTTGTACAGTAGAGTACATTGATTTCAATGACCCCATACCACTTGCAGGAATTTTGGACTCTGGCCCTGATTCAGAGCCGGACGCTCTGACAGAGCGCTCGCTCTGAATCAGGGCCGTCCTTCCTGATTTTAGAGCGGCCTATAGCGAGTGGCCAAAAAGATGGTCGCGATCAAGACCATCGCGACCATCGGGCTTGCGTCGAGACCCTTTGTGGTAGGGTCTCGTCTGCCGCAAGCCCTGGAGTGCTTTTGGCTCTATCAGAGCCAAAAGCACTCCCACTGACACCAATTGTGATGTCAGTGGGGCTGGCCCCAGACGGTAGGCGTTCCCATGGTAATGCCTCCGACTAGCCAGCCACTCCCCTGGCACGCCCACCAAAGGGGGCGTGCTGTCACTCACCATTGACAGCATGCCCCCTTTGTAGCGAGACCCATAGCGACGGCTTGCCCGTTGCTACCTGGGTCTCACCCATGTGCACGACGGAGCCGGGTCCGTCATGTGCATGCGCACTGGCCCAACATCGACCCGCTTGCGAGCGCTCAGCGCTCGCGAGCGGGTCTGAATCAGGCCCTCTCTTTGCTCTTTTTAATTTAGTCACTGCAAATTATTACATTGGGGTTACGGACATATCTGCCTTGAGTACTGCTGGTTTCCATCGCAAAAACGGTTATTTTAAAAATGCAGTGTCACTGGCGTTTTCCTATATATAATATTTGCATATAGTATATTGAGTACAATATTCAAAACATGCGAATTATATATACTAGGGCGAAGCAGTAGTGTATTTTACATAGTGGCTGCAGGGCTGCAGCTCCCCCAGTAAAATCTGCTAACCCCAGTTAAGTTAACCAGCAAGTCTGTGCACTGGGAGTCTTTCATGGAAGTGGAAAAGGCTTCCCATTGGAAGCACTACCTGCTAATCAAACACCAGACAGGCAGTCCCAGGGGAGGTGTTCTCTTCCCCTGGGACTTCCAGTCTGGACTGCGATTAGCAGTGACAGCTTCCAATAGAAACTCATTCTACTGCTTTTCCGTCATTCCTTACCTGACCTCTAGGGGCTGCAGTCCCTAAAAGCTGGTGTTTGTGCGCATATGCCAGTTGGGTGCCTGCTAGATCTATTACACACTACAACAGTCCGAACCGCAGCTCCGACCAGACTGCAGCGCAGGTATGCTCCGTAGGCAGGTGAACACATCTACGTGAGATTCTGAGTTATACGTATCTTAGTCACATCTCCACTTAAGGCTAAGTCGAGGTCATATAGATGCATACAACTCGATCTACAGGTGAATATTTAATTTAGTTCTGAGCAGTCAGGGTGAGTGTAATTTTCAGAGAACATGTGTGCAATCATCCTGATCTGAACCCACTATGAATATCATGGTGAAAGACAAAATGTGGAATCCACCCAGTGAAAATTCTGCCAATGGTTTAGTTTTAATAAAAGATAATATACTTACCTCATAGCTAACAGTAAAGCAGCTAAAATTAAATTCCTTTTTCATTGGAAACAGAAGTATGGGTATTACAGTTAACTCCAAAATCATACACTGGACTCTTGCCGGAAAAAGGTGAAAGCGCATGTGTTGTAGCTTTTCAATGCTTTATTACCCAGTCGCACTGCTGAAGCAAATTATGAATTATGGTTTTCCAGTATCTGATTAATTGCATTTTTATGCATATTGGTTCAGCCCAGAAACAGCTTCCTCCACTACCTGGAAATGCTCTATAGGAGACTCTGATCTAAAGGTCACAGTAAGGAATTGCATTTAGAGGAACATGAGTTAGTTAATCATCAGCAAAAGGCATTTGGTATGTACTCATTTAGGGGGTGATTCAATTCAGGGCAAGATGAATAGCGTCAGGAAGTTGGCCCTGGATCTATTCAATTCAGCGACCTGTTTACTGACTATTACAACTTAAATTGGAAAATGCCGGTTCTTGCGACTTAACCTGGGTGTTTAGTCGGGTTAGGTATGGGAAGCCGGTGCTCAGGATCTCGGCGAGCAGAAACCCAACACCGGCATCCCGACAGGGTTAGGATACCGCCACCTGCAGGTGGCTATCCTAACCTTACCCCTAAACCTAACCCTCCCTCCTCGCAGCCTAAACCTAACCCCCCCGCCCCCGCAGCCTAAACCTAACCTTCCCCCTAGTGCCTCAACCTACCTCCGAAACCTAAACCTAACGCCAATACTTACCAGCGGGATGCCTACAGTCTGGATGCTGGTGCCGGGATTCTGACTGGTCTCTGGATTCCGGCGCTGGCATGAGCTCCAGCATCCTGAAAGCCAGGAAATAAACGACATCCCGTTTAGTCACGAGAAACGGCATTCTCTGACTAAACTGTCGGCCACGAGGCTGCTAGTGCCTCGCTAAGCTGGCAAACAGCCTTGGCGTTGGCAATTTAATTGAATTTCTGCTCACACCCTCATGAAGGTGCGAGAAGAAATCCTGTAGTCGACTTACTATAACAGCACGCTGAATTGAATAGCTCCGAGACCAACTTCCCGGCGCTATTCAACACTCACTGAATTGAAACGCCCCCTTAGAGTCAGGATGTACCTGGGCACAGTATTTAGTGCATCCTGCATTTAAAGCCGGACTACTACCTATGAAAATATTTGTCAAGATGCTCCCTCTACCTAGCTGGAGGCTTGGAGGCTTCATGGGTTCCATGGACTTTTTTTCCCAGGGGTCCACCTACCACCTCCAAGCCCCAGATGAAAATGGATGAGGGTGTGATAAAGAAGATCAACAGACAGGCCTCTAATTGGTCTCCTACTCATACTCCCCCATGCCACCTCCATTTAGAGATGGTGAACTTTATTGTTTTGCTGGTTCTGTATTACAGAAATATCAGTGAACCACAAAAAAAACAACTACAATGAGCAGATCCAAGGCCTCTTTTGAATGGGGCATGCTCCAAAGAGGCCACCAGGGAGCCAAAATTTGCTTCAGGGCTCCTCGCCTACTCTTTCACAATGTCCGGGAGGCTCACAAATTTCTGGGTCCTCTCCTAAACTTCAAGGGAGAGCAGGCCACCTGTCCGTGTCCCGTCTTCTGCTCCAGTAAAACTGGCAAATTGCATCATTTTGCACCTGGGTCAGGGCCACGATGGCATAAATCATGCCGTCACACACCCTGAAATGTCCCCTGAGTCCCCCTATGGGTTAGATAAGGTAAGCAGGTATGTACCACAAGTGTTTTTACTTAGGCTGTAGTATTAACATTTACTTATATAGCGTCTGCATATGCTGTTGCATATAATAATAAGAATGGAATTATTATTATTATTATTATTATTATTATTATTATTATTATTATTATTATTATTATTATTATGTTATTTACATGGTACTTTTCTCCAAAAGGGCTCAAGGCACTTTACAATTGTATAAGCCAGAGGTTCCCAAACCTTTTTGAATCACCCTAGTTGAATCAGAATCGGCATGACATACCATCGGACGTGAGCCCGGCGGATGAAATACCAATGCCGGAAAGCAGAAGAGTGAAGATCCCGACAAGGTAACTATACTATTCCTAACCTTCTCCCCACCTAACCCTATCTCTCCCTTAAGGGTGCCTAACCCTAACCTCCCCCCCTAGTGCCTAACCCTAACCTACCCTCAGGGGTGCCTAAACCTAATCCTCCCTCTCCGCACCCTAAACCTAACCTGGGGGGGGTGCCTAACACTAACCTCCCCCCAGGGGTGCCTAACCCTCCCAGGGGGGTGCCAAACCCTAAGTACACCTGGGAGCCTCTAAACCTAAATCTCGCCCAAACGGCTGTCCGCTCCCAATGCCCGGCTTACCTTTGTTCGTTATGCTGGGCGTCGGGATTTCGGCGGGGGGATAATGATAGGCGTCGGGATTTCGACGCCTATCATTAGTCCCATGCTCAGATTTGACAGTTGGGAAGCCGGCGGTAGGCATTTCGACCGCCGGCTTCCTGACCGCATACAGTTGAATCACGGCGGATTGTTTTCATGGCACCCTTAAGCCAAAAGTTTGTTATTGAGAAATTCTGAAAAAAATTTAGTGAAGTAGTAAAGGGAAGTAAACTGTACTCACCTGTCATCCTTAGGTCCAGTTATGTGATGGGGACAGGTTTGTGCTTCTGTTTGTCCACATATTTACATTACATTGAGCATAAATAATGTGACTTGGTGCTGGACCACCAACCTGAGGCACCCCTGCAATTGTCCGGAGCCACCCCAGGGTGCCGTGGCGCATAGTTTGGGAACCACTGGTATAAGCCCTTAATCAGGCAGTGTTAATTACATTTATCAAACTCTGAAAAGCCCTACCTTTAAGAAGCTTTATTCCAGTTGTTGGAGCTGCCGCCTGATTTAGCTTTAATCATCTCCCACCAGGAAAGCAGGGCATTTTATTTTTAGGAATTACAAATTGTACAGGAGAGTGAATGGCTTTCTCATTTGCTCTTTATCCTCTAATAAAACGGCTCACTTTGGAGTTTATATGTGAGCGGCTCCGCATATGAGATGTAAGATGTCTGTGTGTCAGATCTGTACTCTGCCATACTATCAAAGGCCTACACAATTCTTTCCAGGCCAAAACTGATGCAAAATACATCAGGGTGGAAAACATCAAAAAAGAAGGGTGAAAAAGAGAGAGAGCGAGAGAGCAAGCGAGGAGAGAGGAGAGAGAGAGAGAGCAGAGAGGAGAGAGAAGAGAGAGAGCGCGCTCCGGTACCTACTGGGAGCCCCAAAAAAACATTTTAAACCGTGTGAGCCGGAGGACATTTATGTGTAATAGCAGTGTGCAGTTTCATCATTACTTGTTAAATGATTTTTTCTCTATCTCTTTTTTGATTCATAAGTACCGCAGCAGGATTATTGTGCTCATTTATAACTGCTCCCTTTTTTGTATCTAGTTCAATGTTAGATGTACAGTATTACACTTTTTTCATTATTATTTTTTTTTTCCTATGTAGAGATTAGTACCATACAAAGCCAGAAAGTATGTCATCCCTGTCTTGAGTGATGTTCAATGGAAAAGACAGTTTGACCTTCTACTCAACTAATATTACAGCTGAGGAAATTTATGGTCTCATATTTTGTCACTTCCCGGTAGGGACAGTTTCATCCGTACTCCTGCTCTCCTTTTCGCTGTGGTTAAACTAGCAGTAAAATGTTTTACGACCACACACCAGAAATTAAATGACCGTCTGATGTTTTGCCGACACCAAAGAAAATGAAATGACAGAATAGGTTACGGCATTGCTTAGAATGTTGGTGATTTACAAAGAAGGATAACAACAGTGTCAAAATGGGGAAATTGTGTCACAGATTTGAAAATAATAGTTTGTCAAAAAACAGGTGCACTGCATGTTACAGTTTACACTGCTTCCAGGATCTGGGATATGCAAGGGGACGAAGTTTATAATAATTTGAGAGCTGCATAATCTGAGACCTCTTGTCTGAAAATTCACGGGCCTATTCTAACTGTTCATTTTCCCGGCATTTTGCGTATGCGCAGTGGGGAAATTGCCGGTAAATATGGCTGCCGCACCATTTCTCCGGTGACCTGTGCATGTGCAGTAGACTCTAGCACAGCATTAGGGTCTACTAGTACCTGGGGTCTTCTGCTGCGCTCAGTGCGCTGCCAGATAGAGAAGAGGGGTCCCGGATGGGGACTGCACACTGACCCCCTCCTCTTTTAATACACCCCTGCAACCAATCAGATTCTGTCTATCGTTTTCTAGGCTGCAACGGAGAAATGATAGCTAGAATGTAATTGGTGGCTGTTAATCAAAAATGAAAGGGTTTACTGTATCTGGTTGCTGTAGGCAAAATAAAACAACAATTGTTCCCATTCTGGTGCTAACCAGGACTGTGAGCAGTGTGCCAGTAATACCCCTTTCACACTGCCAGCAATAACCCAGGTTATTTTGCATGAACGTGCAGCAACCCGAGTTGCTGTGCAGTGTGAAAGGACTCAGTTGAAATAACCCGGGTTGAGTGACCCGACATTTCAACCTGGGTAACGAGCAGGCTCGCGATGCAGTGTGAAAGAGTAACCTGGGTTGATGAGACCCAGGATCCGCTCAGAAGAGCTGGCTCTTGGATATGATCTCATCTCCAAGTACTGGTTCAGCATGTGATGGTGGTGATGTCATCGACCCAGCAATAAGACGGGTAGGGCCGCCAGTCTGAAAGGGGTCGTGTACAATAACCTGGGTGCGAACTGGGGGCTCGATTCAGACCCACTCACTAGATGCATTTGCTTGCTAGATGCTTATGCAAATTTCGTCAAGGTAGGCGATCGCATGGCAAGGCATTAGCACACCCACTATGTCTTAGTGTGTGATCGCACGGCAAGGCATTAGCACACCCACTATGTCTTAGTGTGTGATCGCACGGCAAGGCATTAGCACACCCACTATGTCTTAGTGTGTGATCGCACGGCAAGGCATTAGCACACCCACTATGTCTTAGTGTGCGATCGCATTGTGTATGCAGACGCCCACCAGCCTATTCCTAAGATGCCCACTTGCGCACGACATGTCCAGGAAGTGTATGCAACCATCGGTACATATCTGACCATACCCTGCTGCAAGCACTGCAAGTGATTCAGTGTAAATTTCAGCCAAGTGACGTGTACTATGACCTCTTAATTATACATGCCTCTGAAACAGCGTTGAGACGATCAGGCATGCCTGCGTTCGCACCTCCACTCCCCCGTTTTTAGGGGCCAGTCCCTGTCACAACCCACAAACGGCTACTCCTGTCACTCATTTAGCTGGGCAGAGTGCAAAAAAATCATCTGGCTGTTCGCGCACAGCCTAGCGAGCAGGTCTGAATCAGGCCCTGGGTTTGCAGTGTGAAAGGGGTATTAGTGGCAGTATAGTATTATGGCCATGTCACGTGCGCAGGAGTCTGCAGCAATAGAGATCTAGAATACAGAATGTGTTCCAGAACAGATCAGTTGTGGTGATTCTGATTTCTAAACGGCAATGTTATTTATATAAAGTATCATTTAAAAAGCTATTTATAGTTAATGAACTGGTTTGATGTATAATGCCTTTTACTTCAATCTCATCTCAGTGGTTTTACTCAAAGCTACTGTATCAAAAGATAAAGTAATCAAAAGAGATGAATAGTTATCAACAGCGCACGCTAAAAGGAACATTATCTGAGAAAATTAACTATTGTTTAAAGATAATTGAGTCTTGTTTTGTTATAAAGTATGGATGTATTTGAGAGCATGAAAACTCTTTCACATAAAACAACTTGTTATATGTATAATTTCATTTGAAGGGGCTAGGAGGACTTTCCAAATCAGATGCAGCACAAATTGATTGATGATAATATACGTCCTGCTTAACCAGCGTGTGACTGGAAGTGCAGACTGTGCTCCGGGAAATCCGGGGAGTGGGAGGTTCACGTGGGGTCAGCTGGACCAGCTTCATGGGGTGGCTAGGCCATGATGAATTGAGACAAAGTGAATCGCGTCATGATGCCCCTGCCATACCCACTTCATGGAAGAAGTAGGTAGGGTCCTGGGGGTGACAGTGGGGTAGACTACATGAATTCTGGAGACTCAAGGAAATTCTGGGAGAGAAGGCAACTATGCCCATGCACTCAGGACCAGCGCTAGGCTTCCCCGCACCCAGCACCATCCTATGCTGCACAGCCATGCCCCTTCTCTCCCCCTGAGCGCTTATCCAATAGCATCAGAGGGAGGGGCAGGCTTTTCTACTGCAACAAGCGATGGCGAGCTCAGGCAGGGAGCAGGGCTGCGCCCTGGGTGATGGCCCTGCTAGCCCGTGCCTAGAGCTGCCACTGCATGCATTAAAGATGCAACATACTTAAGCCTAAAAACTAAAGGACTACTAATACATTTCAGATTTTTTTAAATAAATGACAGCTGCTATTATTGTTTTCCACTAAGTGACTTTTGCAGGGGCTTATCTACCACTTGGCCAGGATGGTACTCAGCAGGGGCACCGGCCAGGAGGGGGGCACCGGCCGGCGGTGCCACCCACAGCCAAGGGCTAGTATCAAGACATGAATGCCAGGTCTGGAGTCTCGGGTATGCCCATGTCTCCTAGATGTCCAGGGCCAGGCACCAACTGGCGCTTGCCGGCGACTGCCTGGTACAATGAATGAATATAGGGTTTGTTTTTAGATAAGGCTCGCGTGATGCCATGATGTCACACGCGCCACATTGCTGCACTGAGGAGTTCGAGGGCTGGCTTGGAAGACAGAAGGGGGTGGCTGGGGAGTCATAAGGGGGATGGCTGGGGAGACAGAAGGACGGCTGGCTGGGGAGACAGAAGGGGGCCTGGCTGGGGAGACAGAAGGGGGACTGGCTGGGGAGTCAGAAGGGGGACTGGCTGGTGAGTCAGAAGGGGGATGGCTGGGGAGACAGAAGGGGGTGGCTGGGGAGTCAGAAGGGGGATGGCTGGGGAGACAGAAGGGGGGCTGGCTGGGGAGACAGAAGGGGGACTGACTGGGGAGACAAAAGGAGGACAGCTAGGGAGACAGAAGGGGGAGACAAAAGGGGGATGGCTGATGAGACAGAAGGGCGGCTTACTGGGAGACAGAAGGGGATGGCTGGGGAGACAGAAGGGGGATGGCTGGGGAGACAGAAGGGAGACTGGCTGTGGATACAGAAGGGGGGTGGCTGGGGAGACAGAAGGAGTATGGCTGGGGTGTCAGAAGGGGATGACTGGGGAGACAGAAGGGGGTCAGCTGGGGATACAATAGGGGGATAGCTGGGGAGGCAGAAGGGGGGCTGACTGGGAGACAGAAGGGGATGGCTGGGGAGACAGAAGGGGGATGGCTGGGAAACAGAAGGGGGATTGCTGGGAGACAGAAGGGGGATGGCTGGGGAGACAGAAGGGAGATGGCTGGGGAGACAGAAGGAGGATGGTTGGGGAGACAGAATGGGGACAGCTGCGGAGACAAAAGGGGGATGGCTGGGGAGACAGAAGGGCGGCTTACTGGGAGACAGAAGGGGATGGCTGGGGAGACAGAAGGGGGATGGCTGGGGAGACAGAAGGGAGATGGCTGGGGAGACAGAAGGAGGATGGTTGGGGAGACAGAATGGGGACAGCTGCGGAGACAAAAGGGGGATGGCTGGGGAGACAGAAGGGGGGCTGGCTAGGAGACAGAAGGGGGATGGCTGGGGAGACAGAAGGGGGATGGCTGGGGAGACAGATGGGGACTAGCTGAGAGAGAAGGAGGATGACTTGGGAGACAAAAGGGGGATGGCTGGGGAGACAAATAGGGGGTGGCTGGGGAGACAGAAGGGGGATGGCTGGGGAGACAGAAGGGGGTGGCTGGGGAGTCAGAAGGGGGATGGCTGTGGAGACAGAAGGGGGGTGGCTAGGGAGAGAGATGGGGGATGGCTAGGGAGACAGATGGGGACTGGCTGGGGAGACAGAAGGAGGATGACTGGGGAGACAAAAGGGGGGTGGCTGGGGAGACAAATGGGGGGTGGCTGTGGAGACAGAAGGGGGCTGGTTGGGAGACAGAAGGGGATGGCTGTGGAGACAGAAGGGGGATGGCTAGGGAGACAGATGGGGACTGGCTGGGGAGACAGATGGGGACTGGCTGGGGAGACAGAAGGAGGATGACTGGGGAGACAGAAGGAGGATGACTGGGGAGACAAATGGGGGGTGGCTGGGAGACAAGGGGGGCTGGCTAGGAGACTTAAGGGGTGTGGCTAGGGAGATAGATGGGGGCTGGCTGGGAAAACAGAAGGGGATGGCTGGGGAGACAAAAGGGGTATGGCTGGGGAGACGTTATAAGTACAGAGTGTAATTATTCAGAATATATGGGGGGGGGAGTCCATTACTTTGCCAGGGGCGCTTGGAGCCCTAGATACACCCTTGTGATACATTTACATTTCTGTGCTTGTATTTGAGTTGCTAGAATTTAAAAAAATGTGCAATGTCATATCTCGTGTTTTGATACATTGGGCCTGATTCCGAGGTGGACGCAATTGCAGCCGCGACTGTGTTGTTATGTTAATGCTGTGATGATGGTCTTTCTACTAAGACACCCACTGGCAGCAGTGCTAATCCATCGCTGTGCATATTAAGCTGCACCGTCAGAGAATGCACCAGCTCTATGGAGGCGCAGATTCTCCATCTGAACATAGGGTCTGATTTATTACGGATCGCTAATGCGATCACAGCTACGATTACGCACGCACTCCCACTGCAAAAATATGATAATTAATGGTATCGCAATGCCATTGCAGCCTAACATAAGGACGCCAACTTCACCTTACACACATACGTCATGCCTTGCAAATCTGTGAAACCATTGGTAACATTGAGTAACATCGCAGCCCCATGCACACTTGCACAAGTTCTGACCTTGCTCAGAAATTGCTAACCTCATCGCACACCTGAGTTTCACCGACCACCAGGGCCGCTATCAGGGGGGGACTGTCAGGACTGGAGTCCCAGGCCCGGACACTGTCAGAACGGGGGGGGGGGGGGCACCCGCTCCTACAGCCGTTAAACAGCCCACAACCAGGACTGCCTCCTTGAGTTAAAGAGGGGGGCTTGCTGGCTGCTGCTACCGCCTGCCACAGACCCACACTTCCCACTCCCCACTCCCCATTAAAGGAGGAGGGTCCGCCCAGGCCACTCCACTAACCTACAGCGCTGTTAAAGGAGCGCATGACATCATGACGTTACGCGGCTGCGCCACATGAGGGTGAGGACAGAGCTAGGACTCGTCGGCGCGTGAGGAGCCTAGGAGAGGAAGAAAAGAAGTCAGAAGAAAGCAGTGGACTCTTCAAGGAAGGAGATAACTTAAGGTAAGAAGGTGGGAACAAGCTGGGCTGGGCAGACGGGAGATGGCACTGATCTGGTGCAGTCTGCCAGTAATCTAATAAACCAGGGCAAAGGGTAGAAGGGACAACGCTGAGCAGGGCAGATGGCAGAGTACTGGTCTGGCACAGACTGTCACTGCCAGTGATATAATAAACCAGGGGAAAAAGGGAACAAGCTGGACAGGGCAGATGCCGCCTTGAAGTGGTGGTAGGCTTTATAATTTGTGGCCAAAAACTTATTTTTCTAGGAAAAAGGCAGCAAACAAATGAGGGGTGTGGGGGGGATGGGGAGGGAAGAACCCTGCCTATTTTGCCAGTCCCGGGCCCCACAATTTCTGATGGCAGCCCTGCCAACCACCCACCCCTGTCACCACCTCCAAATGCTCACTTCCTGTCAATCACTCTGCGACGGGTCTGATTAGTTGCTGAGATCGCAGTGAAGCCTTCGCGCACTCGCACTGCGATGCATGCACAGTACATAACAATCGCCCATATGCATGCGTAATCACAGTTGCGATCGGTAATTAATCAGGCCCCTAGTCACCTTTGCCAGTGAATCTGTGGGGTTTTTTTTGCCACAGTCTCTGACCAGGACACGCCCGTCTCTGGCTAGCCACAATTCTGTAGCCACCCAGAAACGCCAAACAAAATGGGATTTCTCTATGTGTTATTTCAATCTGCGTCTCAGTGTGGTAACCATCGGGAGCCGTCCAGTGTGGGACTCAGACATATGCCCAGACTGAAAACAACGGCCACATGCATTTGGCATCGACACTACACACAGAGCTGTAGCAGCACTAAATCAAGCCCATAGGGTGCAAAACATCTAGCAGTTACCACTAACTGGGAAATGTGAAGTGCCAGTGGAACATAAAAGATTGCACCTCCAGCCTCCAATAAAGGAGTAAAACTAAGACGTGCAAGTCAGAATATGAAAGCATACTTGTCTACTCTCCTGTAACGGCTAGAAGGCTCCCAAAAATCGAGTGGTGCTCCCAATTACCTGAGAAGTGTCCCGGCAGGCCACATACCCCCAGACCCCTCCTCACACCCCCTCCCGCAGCGGGGGGGAGGGGGCCATTTGCAGTGAATTGTGTCAACATGGCTCTACCCCCTGCTTCACAATGAGCGTGATTCAGCAAGGAACACACAGGAGAGAACGCACGCACTTGGCCGATGTTTTTGCTGTGCGCACGCATCGCACTGCTCGTGTGCGAATTTACCAGTGCCATTAGATTATGTTACACAGACTACAGGCAGTGTGTACGCAGACCCTTCCAAAAATTATTGACTGGAAGTGCCGTTTGTGGGTGGTGATGGAGGATGGTCAGGCGAACGCAGGCGTTATAACGCTGTTATAGGGGTGTGCATAATTAAGGCAGTGCGGCGGCATACGCAGCCGTCCAGTAAGCTGTACACAGGTAGCGGCCAAATTCCTGCGGCAGGTCAGGTCAACCACTATTATGCTAATGGGTCCGATGGTTCTCTATGTTACCGATGTTCACGCTATCTTGCGTGCTGATCAGGCTGTGAGTAAAGGGAGATAGGCGACTTAATATGGGGCTGGGCGTCTGCATCTTGGTGCTGTGGTCTCCGTGTGTATGCATTGATTAGCATATTCTCGCAGCGGAAGGCCGTGTGCGTCTGCTTCCGTGCGTTCCTTGCTGAATCAGGCCCAATGTCGGTAATCACTGCATTGTGTAGTAGGGGTGGGGCCACGATGGCGCAATCAATTAGTCACAACCCCACTCAGCGCCTAATAATGGATAATGTCCCCGGCTGCGCCCCCCCTTCCCTCGCTATGCCACTCTGGCTGCCCCCTTCCGGAGGTGGCAGTCTCAATGTTGGCAAGTGTGTTTAAAAGGTGTATATTTAAATTGTGTCTCCATACTCTTTCTGTAACGGACTTTGATGTGAGCACCCCACAATTTCAAAGTGTAAATGGAAACAAATACACCCAACTCGAAACACCAATGCAAGCTTTTTACATATGCTGTGTGTCACATTTTATGCAGATCACCCCCCTTATGGTAATGGATAGAGATGAGCGGGTCCGGTTCTCCGGGAAACGGAACCACCCGAATTTCAGGGGGTCTGGGGGATCTCTCTACCTGCCCTGTATTCCTAATCGAGGCAAAACCTCAGAATCCCACTGTCGGATCTCGAAGTTTTGCCTTGTGCGGCCAATTTAGAAAGTCCCATTAAATTCAATGGGTTTAACGCTTATTGGCTGAGAGAGCCGCCTGTCACGGCTCTCAGCCAATCAGCGTTAAGCCTATTGAATTCAATGGGCACAGGAAGGTAGGAAGATGCCACCCATCCCGCTTGCCTGCTCTTCCCGCTGCCGAACCCCCACTGGTGGCACCTCACGCTGCCGACACCCCCGCTGCCGATACTGCTGGCACCCTGCATTGAGGACACCACCAGCACCCATGCACTGCCGACATCATTAGGACCCCCACAATGAGGACACCGCTGGCACTCCCGCTCTGCCGACATAGCCGGCACCCTGCCCTGAGGACACTGCCAGCAGCCCCGCACTCCCCATGTACTGAGGACACCATCAGCAACCCCACACTGCCGACACTCCTACACTGAGGACACCACCGACACCCCCGCAGTGTCGACACCCTACACTGAGGACACTGCCACTTGAGCTGACAATTTGCTTTCTAACAAGCTCTTTGCATCTCTTCAGATCTGTGTCCGTTGGGAAGAAGAACACAACAAATGACTAAGGGGTCTGTCATTTTTCAAACACAGCCAGTGAGATGGCAGTTGGGAGCTGATTGGCTGGCACCTGATCACTGACTTATCACTTATCACTCTGTCTCCTAACACTGCTTAGTAAATAGACCCCTATATCTTAAATCTTGCGTTTGCAAGTGGTTGTTTTGGCAAAACCAAAACCAGATACCAAACACAAGGAGATACAGATCCAAAACCAAAACCAAAACACGGGGGTCGGCGCACATCCCTAGTCGGCGCACATCCCTTTTAATGGACTTATGCCTGACTCTAAAGCTAGCCCTAAGTGATTAATTAGCTGTTGTATCTAGCACAGGTGCAGCACTGCTACTACCAGAGATTTAGGCCCAGATTTGAGGCGAAAACCCGTCATTTTCGCCTGTTTCAATTATGCCCGTAAATTTTTATTTTGTACGTTCATAAATGTCCTTTAAGACCTGTTTACAAGGCTTGTAGTTTGTCCTCACTTCTTTAACATAATTTAACATAGTTTACAAAGTGTATTCTCAAAGCTACCCTACAGCATACTGTACTAAGGGGGATACGTATCTAGCTTTGGGTAGAGATTAAGTGGACAGAGAAAGTAGCAACCAATCAGCCCCTGTCATTTTACAGGCAGTGGGCCTGATTCAGATACAGATGGCAATGTAAATGCAACGGCATACTCTTATGGATCACAATTGCTAAAATACACTAATACCTTCCAAAAGGAATCAGTATGAATCACCGCCGGACCTAAGCCCGGCGGATGAAATGCCGACGCTGGAAGGCCGGCAGCTGAAGAACCCGACTAAGGTAAGTAACACCCCTAACCCTTCCCTTCCCCCCCCCCTAACCCTCCCTCAGAGGGCCTAACTGCACAACGGGCAGTCACGTAGCATGTAAGTTAAGTCTGACCAGCAGCAAACACTGCAGCTCTCCTGACACGCAGAGAGCTCTCATGCTGCACAGGAGATCACAATGACTAAGTTATGCACGTCCACGAAACAGCGTTTAAATGGTCAGACAGACCTGCGTTCTTATACCCCCCCCCTTTACCACCTCCAATCATTGATTACCTGTCACTCACTTTCCGAATGGGTCCTCTATGCACAGTGAGGCATTCGCGCATGTTCATTAGCAAGCAATCGCTCAATCTGCGTAAAAATCACCATTGCGCCCGTCTCTGAATCAGGCCCAATGTTTGTTAAATGCCAGTTAGGAGCTGATTAGTTGGTACTTTATCTCTCTCCATTTTATCTCTCTTACGGGGAGAGGCTTGATACATCTCCCCGTAAGTATTTAATGAGCATTATCTTGGAATTACTTTGGATTAAAGTACGTGAAGGCTGTAAGCATTTAAATGGACAAAAATAAAGCTGAGACAGAAACGCGCGTCAGAAAGTGTTTGTGTACAAGTCCGTTTGCGTACATCATTTACTGGACCATCAGCATGTCTAACAGGCTTTAATAAGATTATTTCAATGTCCATGTATTGTTATTAGGTCACCATCTGGAAAAACTACTGTATTGGCAATGGCATATACATTTTTGCATGAGTGGCAAGTCCTATATAGAATTACACAGAGGATTGGCTAAAACAATTGTCACTCAAACATACTTAGTCATGCTCAGCTCCTTTACTGTAAAGGAGACCCTGGAAATCACCAGACAGCAACAGGAAACCAATGGGCTGTACACTCCATCAGAGTCATACACTGGGGAAACCAGATGTCTCCGCTTTGAATGGTTTGTTCCCACCGGAAACATATCCCTAGATCTGTAAAAGTGCAGCTCAGTTCTCAGGGCCTGATTCAGAGCTGGACACAGTGGCGATTGTGGACTCAGTGGAGCAATGTTTTGCTACTATGCATGTGCCAAAGCCGTTCTGTGCACGCGCAGCGATGGAGTAGCGATGGAGGACGCAGAGAGCGTTAGTTCTCATAGTGGACGGGAGGCAGCAATGTGAGAAATGCGGTCAAACACCTGAAAATGCAATTTTTGGGGGTTTGACCGCATTTTTCATATGCACCAAGCCCCGGAATGCATTGCATTGGATGCAGTAGGCAGTGGCATAACTAGGGGTGGTTGAGCTGATAACGTGCCATGAATGCTATTGGGGAAGGCCGGCGGCGGCACCCACTCTGCCGCCAGGTCCAACAGCGGCACTGAGCAAACACACCCTGCTGCCGGGTAGTACTGTACAGAACATTCACTGACAGTGACTGTACTACCCGGCGGCGGTGTGTTTGTTTTAGCAGCCAATAAGAGTCAGACAGACTCTTATTGGCTGCTGCACCCTGGGCCAGCACCGAGCTGGAGCTCACTCATGAGCTCCGCCTTCCAGCTTCTGTAGTGGGTCAAGGGAGAAACGTCATGATGTCTCTCCCATAGTGCCAAGTGGGACGGAAGGAGCAGGAATTTGGAGATAATTTTGTGTGTGTCTGTGTGTTTTATGTGTAAGGGGGACCTGTTTAAGTGGCACTTCTGGGGCACTGCATAAGGGGCATAACTGCGGGCACTGCATAAGGGGCATAACTGGGGCACTACATAAGGGGCACTACTGGAGGCACTGCATAAGGGGCACTACTACAGGGGGCACTGCATAAGGGGCACTACTACAGGGGGCACTGCATAAGGGGCTCTGCTACTGGGGGCACTGAATAAAGAACACTAATACTGGGGGCATTGCATAAGAGGCACTGCTATTGTGGACATTGCATAAGGATCACTACTACAGTGGCATTGCATAAGGGACACTATTACTAGGGGCATTGCATAAGGGACACTATTACTAGGGGCATTGCATAAGGGACACTATTACTAGGGGCATTGCATAAGGGGCACTACTATTAGGGGCATTAAGGTGCATATGGAATGGAAGGAATGTTCCCAGAGTGACAAGAAACGGTGGCGTGTCATATTGACACGCCCCCATTTTTCAGTGACTCCATATGGTATGTGGTCACGCCCACTTTTTTGGCACGCACACAGTTGGGAGGGCACCATTTTTCATCTTACCCATGGGCACAAAATACTCTAGTTACGTCACTGGTGGTGGGTAACGCCATCTTCAGATGGTTGCCAGGTTTGCTGGGCTGCACATTTTTTATATATGACGGTGATCGTTACGTCATTCATTAAGGTCATCCAGTGTGGATGCACAATCACTGTTGACGGGCATTCGTTCTGATGTGGGAAAGAATGCCGTCACTCCAGTATGTGCATAGCCTTACTCTAGCACAAGATGGCTTATAAAAGGAAACTCTTTAACGGTCACAGAAAGAATTAAACGAGAGGACATGTACTGTATCAGGTGCTAGAAGGCTGTAAGGACAGAGGGACTGATTTAGCCGTGCAATACAGAACACAGATACACGATTATCGGGAATCTGTGTGTGCGCAGGACCTGTTCTGCGAATGTGCAGAATGGGTCCTGCGTAATCGCACGCATCCCCTTTGATCATTTAAAGGGTGGTGTGGGGGCGTTGTCAACCAGCATTCCGGGAAACTGGGCGTGTCCGCCCTGTTTTACAGGAGTGGCAAGGCCAGGGAGTGCATCAAAGGAGGCAGTTTCCTGGTCTCGCAAGCCGGCCAGCCTCTGTAAGCTGCTGGTGGCGGTGATGATCCCAGCCTGCGACCTCGGTCGCAGTCCTGGGATCGCAAATGCAGCAGGGGGTATCATACACCTCCTGTTGCAATTGCATATTTGCAAGGACAGAATTGCAAAGCTGCCTGCGTGAGTGTGTGCGTGCGTGCGTGCCTGCGTGCCGCTTTGCAATTCCGTCCACTGCTGAATCACCCCCAGGGATAAGTAATATGCAGTCGAGTAGCACAGATGACACAAAGCAGAAATCACAATTTCTAAAGCATTAAACCATGATGGAATTTGAAAAAATATACATTGCTATTTTATAATTTCAGTAATGCAAAGGCAATAAGCAATAAACTATGCTTGAATTTAATAAAAGTAAGTTGATGCAGCCAAACCCAGATCAATACTATTATCTGCTACTAATGCCATTGCCAGGCATGTAACAATCTATAATGAAATGGTTATGCTTATTGTAGATTGGCTGCTCCATTCACAAGCACTGATAACCGAGAGAGAGGAAGAGGCAACCAATGAGATTAAAAATGTAATTCTTCTACTGTAGTTCAGAAAATTTAAATTAACATCTCATTGGTTGCTATGGACAACACAACCTTTTTTCCTTTGCACCATGTCAAAAACAAGTCTGAGCAGGGGCGGTTTATGAGAGGAGGGGGCCCATGTGCCTACTTGCGGGTCCCCTCCTCTCCGGCAAGTGCATTGTGCCAGAGTCTACTGCACATGCGCAGGTGTCTGGTAACAGAGGACCTGTGCCATGGTCCCGGAGACACCTCTACTACTGCACATGCACAGGTGTCCGGTAACACAGGACCCGTGCCATGGTCCCGGAGACACCTCTACTACTGCACATGCCCAGGTGTCCGGTAACACAGGACCCGTGCCATGGTCCCGGAGACACCTCTACTACTACACATGCGCAGGTGTCCGGTAACACAGGACCCGTGCCATGGTCCCGGAGACACCTCTACTACTGCACATGCGCAGGTGTCCGGTAACACAGGACCCGTGCCATGGTCCCGGAGACACCTCTACTACTGCACATGCGCAGGTGTCCGGTAACACAGGACCCGTGCCATGGTCCCGGAGACACCTCTACTACTGCACATGCGCAGGTGTCCGGTAACACAGGACCCGTGCCATGGTCCCGGAGACACCTCAACTACTGCACATGCGTAGGTGTCCGGTAACACAGGACCCGTGCCATGGTCCCGGAGACACCTCTACTACTGCACATGCGCAGGTGTCCGGTAACACAGGACCCGTGCCATGGTCCCGGAGACACCTCTACTCCTGCACATGCGCAGGTGTCCGGTAACCACAGGACCCATGCCATGGCCCCGGAGACACCTACTACTGCACATGCGCAGGTGTCCGGTAACACAGGACCCGTGCCATGGTCCCGGAGACACCTCTACTACTGCACATGCGCAGGTGTCCGGTAACACAGGACCCATGCCATGGTCCCGGAGACACCTCTACTACTGCACATGGGCAGGTGTCCGGTAACACAGGACCCGTGCCATGGTCCCGGAGACACCTCTACTACTGCACATGCGCAGGTGTCCGGTAACACAGGACCCGTGCCATGGTCCCGGAGACACCTCTACTACTGCACATGCGCAGGTGTCCGGTAATACAGGACCCGTGCCATGGTCCCGGAGACACCTCTACTACTGCACATGCGCAGGTGTCCGGTAACACAGGACCCGTGCCATGGTCCCGGAGACACCTCTACTACTGCACATGCGCAGGTGTCCGGTAACACAGGACCCGTGCCATGGTCCCGGAGACACCTCTACTACTGCACATGCGCAGGTGTCCGGTAACACAGGACCCGTGCCATGGTCCCGGAGACACCTCTACTACTGCACATGCGCAGGTGTCCGGTAACACAGGACCCGTGCCATGGTCCCGGAGACACCTCTACTACTGCACATGCGCAGGTGTCCGGTAACACAGGACCCGTGCCATGGTCCCGGAGACACCTCTACTACTGCACATGCGCATGTGTCCGGTAACACAGGACCCGTGCCATGGTCCCGGAGACACCTCTACTACTGCACATGCGCATGTGTCCGGTAACACAGGACCCGTGCCATGGTCCCGGAGACACCTCTACTACTGCACATGCGCAGGTGCCCGGTAACACAGGACCCGTGCCATGGTCCCGGAGACACCTCTACTACTGCACATGCGCAGGTGCCCGGTAACACAGGACCCGTGCCATGGTCCCGGAGACACCTCTACTACTGCACATGCGCAGGTGTCCGGTAACACAGGACCCGTGCCATGGTCCCGGAGACACCTCTACTACTGCACATGCGCAGGTGTCCGGTAACACAGGACCCGTGCCATGGTCCCGGAGACACCTCTACTACTGCACATGCGCAGGTGTCCGGTAACACAGGACCCGTGCCATGGTCCCGGAGACACCTCTACTACTGCACATGCGCAGGTGTCCGGTAACATAGGACCCGTGCCATGGTCCCGGAGACACCTCTACTACTGCACATGCGCAGGTGTCCGGTAACACAGGACCCGTGCCATGGTCCCGGAGACACCTCTACTCCTGCACATGCGCAGGTGTCCGGTAACCACAGGACCCATGCCATGGCCCCGGAGACACCTACTACTGCACATGCGCAGGTGTCCGGTAACATAGGACCCGTGCCATGGTCCCGGAGACACCTCTACTACTGCACATGGGCAGGTGTCCGGTAACACAGGACCCGTGCCATGGTCCCGGAGACACCTCTACTACTGCACATGCGCAGGTGTCCGGTAACACAGGACCCGTGCAATGGTCCCCGGAGACACCTCTACTACTGTACATGCGCAGGTGTCCGGTAACACAGGACCCGTGCCATGGTCCCGGAGACACCTCTACTACTGCACATGCGCAGGTGTCCGGTAACACAGGACCCGTGCCATGGTCCCGGAGACACCTCTACTACTGCACATGCGCAGGTGTCCGGTAACACAGGACCCGTGCCATGGTCCCGGAGACACCTCTACTACTGCACATGCACAGGTGTCCGGTAACACAGGACCCGTGCCATGGTCCCGGAGACACCTCTACTACTGCACATGCGCAGGTGTCCGGTAACACAGGACCCGTGCCATGGTCCCGGAGACACCTCTACTACTGCACATGCGCAGGTGTCCGGTAACACAGGACCCGTGCCATGGTCCCGGAGACACCTCTACTACTGCACATGCGCAGGTGTCCGGTAACACAGGACCCGTGCCATGGTCCCGGAGACACCTCTACTACTGCACATGCGCATGTGTCCGGTAACACAGGACCCGTGCCATGGTCCCGGAGACACCTCTACTACTGCACATGCGCATGTGTCCGGTAACACAGGACCCGTGCCATGGTCCCGGAGACACCTCTACTACTGCACATGCGCAGGTGCCCGGTAACACAGGACCCGTGCCATGGTCCCGGAGACACCTCTACTACTGCACATGCGCAGGTGCCCGGTAACACAGGACCCGTGCCATGGTCCCGGAGACACCTCTACTACTGCACATGCGCAGGTGTCCGGTAACACAGGACCCGTGCCATGGTCCCGGAGACACCTCTACTACTGCACATGCGCAGGTGTCCGGTAACACAGGACCCGTGCCATGGTCCCGGAGACACCTCTACTACTGCACATGCGCAGGTGTCCGGTAACACAGGACCCGTGCCATGGTCCCGGAGACACCTCTACTACAGCACATGCGCAGGTGTCCGGTAACACAGGACCCGTGCCATGGTCCCGGAGACACCTCTACTCCTGCATATGCGCAGGTGTCCGGTAACACAGGACCCGTGCCATGGTCCCGGAGACACCTCTACTACTGCACATGCGCAGGTGTCCGGTAACACAGGACCCGTGCCATGGTCCCGGGGAGACACCTCTACTATTGCACATGCGCAGGTGTCTGGTAACACAGGACCCGTGCCATGGTCCCGGAGACACCTCTACTACTGCACATGCGCAGGTGTCCGGTAACACAGGACCCGTGCCATGGTCCCGGAGACACCTCTACTACTGCACATGCGCAGGTGTCTGGTAACATAGGACCCGTGCCATGGTCCCGGAGACACCTCTACTACTGCACATGTGCAAATCTCCGAGCTGAGGGAAGCTACCCAGATGGCATGGGTCACATCTCTCCCGTCCACTTGTGGAATGGATGCTATGTCGAGTTGTTGGGCTAGAGGGGGTCCTACACAATACTAATATATAAATAAATCTATATCTATCTATATATATATATATATTAGGGATGTGCAGGCTCGGATAGTTTCGAGTTTGCACGTGGAGTTCGGATTTTTCCCTCCAAAAAAACGGAACTCAGAACGAGGCAAAACATCATCTTACATGGACGAACATCATCATTCCTGGACAAAAGACCAGGAATGATGATGTTCGTCCATGTAAGATGACGTTTTGCCTCGTTCTGAGTTCCGTTTTTTTGGAGGGAAAAATCCGAACTCCACGTGCAAACTCGAACCTATCCGAGCCTGCACATCCCTAATATATATATATATATATATATACATACATATATATACATATATATATATAAATTTACGAGATGTAGTTGAAATGCCATCTGCCGAGATGCCGGCGCTCAGAATGTCGGCACCAGAATGCCAACACCAGTCAGAATCCCAGCGCAGCATCTCGACTGCCGGCATCCCGACTGTAAGTAGTAGGAGGAGGGTTAGGGTTAGTGTTTGGGGTTAGGCACTAGGGGAGGATGGTTAGGTTTAGGCACTAGGGGGGACGTTTAGGGTGCAGGGAAGGAGGGGTGGGGTTATGATACTTACCGACAGGTGTCGGTAACCTAACGCTGTCGGGATGCCGGTGTCTTGATTCCGACCTCCAGGATCCCATACCCAACCCCTCCATATATATGTGTGTATGTTTGTGTGTTTTTCATTTATTTTTAATAATCTGTAATTCATATACTCACATACATTTATATTATTGTAATAGTGGTAACTCTAATTATCAGATTCAAATTCATAAAAAAAAAACCTCTAAAACAATACACATCACGCCAAATGAGAATGATTGATTTGGTTTGATGCATAAATATGCTTTAATGTATCACACATGATTCTGTTGTGCTTGTGCCTTCCAGGAGACATTCTTACAATTTCTGCTTTCCAGACAAGTCAATAGAAATAAGAAACAGTTGTATGGTGTGGTGTGATACAATTGTAGTAGTCACAGGTCAGGGCGATAATAAGCACAACTGTAAGATGCTGTATAATAGTATTTTACCGACCAATGATGTAGGAGTAGGTGGGAGGAACACAGAGTGATGGGGAAAGGAGGAGGTGAGTGAGACATGTAGTGTGCAGCTGACAGGCACACAGAGCCTAACACACTTTCCCATTACAACTTTCCCCCTGCACTCTAGCTCTGATAAACTTTCACTCACAGGTCACTTGTCTTTCTGGCAGCTGGTTGCAGGAAAGTGACATCATTTTATGTGAAACCATCATTATAATCAGAGAGCTTGGAGACAGCCATGCATGCCTCCTGGTCACTTATTTAATGACAGATAACACATCTCCTGGATGCCTGAAGATGTCCTAACATGGATTATACTCAGCTGCTGCTGCTGCTCTGCTGCTCTCTGTTATCAGTCCCTGCACGCAGCTTGCATCATGACAGCAGGAACTGCCCGGACCTCATCACTGACAGCTGCCTGTGCGATGTGGAGCGGTCCAAGGGGCTGGGGAGGCAGAAACTCATCCACGTCAAAGTGGTCTGCAGTGGAGGGGAGCTGGTGGAAACTTTGCAGCCTACACTGCTGCCTAACACCACAGTCACCCTGTGAGTACCCAGTGCACGGCACTGCAGCTCCTACACTGTATGTGATCAGGTGTAAATAAAAGTGTCAGTTCTGTGTATCCTGCAGTCTACAAAGCAATGCAACATTTTATATTATACAGTTTATTCTGCAGTCTTAAGCAGTCATGCAACAATTTATTTTATATGGTTGTTGTTATTTATTTTATTTGCTTATGTAGCACCATTCTGTTGTGCTTCACAACTGGAAACAAAGCAATAATTTAATAAAACAAGAATGGGTAATCGCTATCGGACTTAAGGTGTGTATCCACTACGCGACCTTACTGAGCGATTGCACGATTACGACATCGTAAATCATGCAATAGCTCAGTAATCGGCTGCAAATCGGGCATTTAAATGTCAAAAACGACCAGCGATGCGCATGCCCGCTGGTCGTTTTTGACATCTATCATCGCCCGAGGCACATAACAGACTGTGAAACTACTGCACGATTACAATGTCGTAATCGTTCACTCGTTTCTGTCTATTAGTGGATACGCACTTAGTGGTAAGAAGGTAAGAGGGCCCTGCTCACAGGTTTACAATCTATAGGGAAATAGGCATTAACACACAGTGATAAGTACTAATTCTGCAGTCTAAAAATCCATGCAACAATTTAATTTACATAGTTTATTCTGCAGTCCTAAAAAGCCATGAAACAATTTATTTGATAGAATTAATTTTATTCTACAGTCTTAAAAGCGATGCAGCAATTTATTTTATAGTTTATTAATTCTGCAGTCTTAAAAAGCCACGCAACAATTTATTTTATAGCGTTTATTTTCTCTACAGTGTCATAAGGCCATGCAACAATTAATCAGGCTGAAGTATGAAGATACAGTATACAGTACTTTATAAAAAGAGAAATATGCCAATGCAGGCTTGGGCAATTTGTAACCCTACAGTCTTTGTAAAACAACATGTCCCAGCATGCCCTGCCAGATTGTTAAACAGGCTGGGACTTGCAGTTCCACATTATATGGAGCACCACAGGGTACAGAAAGTTTATCAAGGCCAGACAGGATTTGGCTGTAAAGGTGCATACACACACAACGATTTTTTTGAACGATTATCGTTAATGATATCATTTATCATTCAATCGTTGAAAAAATCGTTCACTTTCTAAGTTAAAACGATGAACGATTATCGTTCATGCACGTTCACGTTTGTAGTTTGTAGTTCAGTCAGACTGACCAACTCAACGATTTTCATTAAGGGAATATGCAAAAATCATTTGTAGTTCAAAAAAATCGTTCATTACATTTAGTAAATGAACGATTTTAGTAAACGATTTTGGTTCATTTTTCCCTTGAAAAAATGAACGAAAATCGTTTACTAAAATCGTTCATTTACAAAATTGTTGTGTGTGTATGCAGCTTCACACAGATCAGATCTAATACAATGTGCATCAATACCAGGTATGTGAGACTAGTTGGTAGGTGTTTTAGTAGGGAGTGATCGAGTAAATTCATACACTTCAGCCAGTGCTTATCTCCATCTTGTTCAATTAGATGTGGGAGGAATAATCTGATTATCCCCCTTCCCCCTCACATCTAACAGGAAATTCTATCTATTAATCTGTTAATATTATTATTATTATTATTATTAATAACAGTTTCTTATGTAGTGCAGAATATTACATTGAGCTTTACAATTGGAAGCAACATTGATAGAACAAAACTGGGTAGTAACAGACAGACATAAAGGTAAGATTAATAATACCCCATTTACACACCAGAGCAAATACCTGGGTTTTTGCTGGGTCTACCCGGGTCGCAGCTCAGTAAAAGGGTCCCTGAAAAATAACCCGGGTCAAGTGACCTGGCAATCCAACCCAGGTAGCTACCAGGGTCAGACCCAGGATGGACCTGGGTAATGGTGCAGTGTAAACGGCGCAACCCGGGTTATCTGACCTGGGTCATGCCTAAAATGAGCTGATTGGTGGTTGTGGAGCAGTCACCTCCCACTGTTTATGACCTCACAAATTTAGCAGGGCAGACCCAGGTTCAGTGTGAACGGGGCTGAGCTGAGTATAACCCAGATCGATGGTGCTGTGTAAATGGGTCTGACCTGGGTTTTTGGTGGAAAAGAGGTATTATGGTGTCTGACCTGGGTTGGAACCATGTCTGAGAACCCAGGTAGGACCCAGGTTTTTGATGCAAAAGAGGTATTAGAGATGTGCGCGGACCCCAGTGTTTTGGTTATGAATCATTCTCGTGTTTTGTTTTGGCAAAACCACGCTCAAATTATTTGGGTCGGTTTTGGTTTTCTTTACAACTTGAGTTAAACAGCTAAAATCATGTAACGTGGACCTGTTTTGTTCTTATAGTATTATAACATTCATTTCTAGTCATTTCCAGTCAATTTTGACCACCTCACAGCACCTGAAATCACTAGGAAGGGACTTAAATGCAATCCAAACCACGAGATATCCAGTTGGCAAACATTTTTTATTTGGACTCGGAAGCCTAAAGTTTTGGCGTGTTCGGTTTTCATCAACCGCTCATCTCTAATTTAATATATTTACCTCTATTTAATGATGCAAACCTACACCTATTGCATTATCACAGTCACTTGCTTTCTAAACAGATCCTGCATTTCCTGGGCAACAACTGCCCTCAACAGGGTTCTCGAATAAAAAAACTACCTATTACATTTGTATAAAAATTTATATATTCATATACAAAAGGAGGTTAGGCTGCATCAGGTTGACAGTGTCAGCCATGATCATATTTTATCCTCCAAACCTACCTACTGTATGATAGCAATAGGACAGATATTTTTTCTTCCTTCTTTTCCTGGCTAGAAAATAGTGCGTATGAATCTCACCTCTGTCAGATTTAGGAGTCTATTTATCCAGCCACCACCAGGAGAGGAGGAGGACAGTTACCCGCAAGCTGCAGGGAGTTGTAGTTTGGAGTAGGATTAGGTGCTTTTTGCTACAGTGCACAGAGCCTTGCTCTAGAACTACAAAGAACATCATACAATGTGAGTTCACGTGAGAATGTCTTGCTGGATCCTACTTGCACCCAGGGCCGTTGAGAGCGCCGCGGGGCCCCGGTAAAGAGGGGGCGTGTCCTAATTGCGGGAGCCGTGGCCACGCCCCCTTGAAGAAAAAAGAACACAAAAAACATACTTTTGCAGGCGTTGTAGGCCCCTCAGCCCGGCGCAATGCCGGGGGGGGGGCACGTTCAGTGTGATCGCTCCCCCCCCTCAGGCATAGGAGATTGCTTGCGGCTGCTAAGCAGCAGCCACAGCAATCTCCCACTGCAACCCAGCACACGCTGTGTACTGGGATGCTGCAAGATAATAAGGAGGGAGGATGGGGCCTGGCGCCGGACTCGGGTCCCCGCCAGTCCCCTCCGGAAGCCACGGCAAATTGTACCCACCCCTCTTGGCGCCCCTGCTTGCAGCCAACAGGATGGAGCCCAGTGTATGCACCCTGCTATTCCCTGTACTATACACACACAAACCACTGCAAACATTCTGTAGGTTTAAGACAAGAAAAAAATTCAAGGATGAAAAACAAATCTACATAACATAGACCAAAAACTTTGCTCCATCTGACTGTTTTAGTAAGTAAAACACCAGACTCCCCCCAAATGCAGACATAGGGATTTCCAATCCCTCCAATCCAGAAATTCATGCAACAAATAATAATGCATTAAGTTTAGCACAATAGGCGCAGTACACATTGCATTCATACCACACATGGGAATTATTATCAGGCACCTCTACACACACTATGCTGGGCTGGGTACACCCAGAGGAGGAAAACATGCTCAGACTGCACCTTATAATGACCAAAAACCATCAACAGCAAAAACGTCCTTATTAAATAATAAAAAAACACAGATTTCAGTAGGATATAAATAGCTGCAAATTTAAGTTGTTTTTGTATCGTTCTAATACTATAGGAGGTGTCAAAGGTATGTATCGTGAGTTGCTAATATGGTCAAAAATAAACAAATATTCAGTTTCGCTAAACTGTATCCTCTGATAAGTCACACTTGTTACATACAGCTGTAAAAATGTTTCCAACATAGTAATTACCTCTGTTCATTACAAGGGCTCCATTCTTTACTCAGTATTCAGTGACGGTTACACAGACCCAGCAGGTGCTGCCTGGTTCTGATGAATCATGGATCAGAGAAGCACCTCCAATCAGAGCTCAGCACATGCCTCTCTGATCCTTTTGTGGTGTCTCATGGGACTTACTTAGCTCTCATTAATGTACTCAGTGTGCCCCTCACAAATTTTTTTTGTGGGGTGATTTCCCCCCCCCCCATTCCAGTGCCTATGGCTTCGGGCAAAGGGTTAAGGGGAAGCATGCATGGCTAATGCTGGTCTCCATTGCTACTGTACGTTTGCCATTGGCGTTAGCTTGCGGTCACCATTTCTTAAATTAAGTGAGGCCGCTGTCCAGGGGCGGATTGGGATGGAAAATCAGCCCGGGAAGTTTATGGAAGCAGCCCTAATGGGGGTGGGGTCTATCAAGAGGGGTGGGATACTCCCTCGTCATAGGTCCTGATTTTTAGTTGGAGGCAGTCGCGGCCTTGCTTGCTTCTTTTGATGCAGTTGCATCTGCGACTTTATGCTAATGCAGCTACAGTGCTGAGACGCTCACTGACAGTGTCTACAGATACTGTAATCATGTTATGTGTGTCTTTAGACGCCACCAGCAGTCGCACCATTGAAACTTTCACCAGCCCTATGATAGGTGCAGATCATCCGTCTGTGTATGGCCTCCAATGTTAGCAAATCAGTGTCGCAACCACTTTCAGCAACACGCCCATGTCACTCCAATGACACGCCCATACTAAGTTACATCTGTGTCTAATTAGCCAACCTCCTATGAATGCTCAACACATTTCTAATACACTACACTACTTGGTGTGTGCATCTGAAGAAGTACTGCAACTCTGTACAAACACCATTGGGATGCATGCACATGCAACTCAGTCGCATGCGCATACGAAACTAAAAACTTTGGCTCCCACAGAAAAAAACAAATACATTGGGCTCGATTCAATTTAGCGCAATGCTGAACAGCCCCAGGAGGGAGCTCCCGGAGCTATTAAATCCACTGCGCTGTTTGGTCCGAATAAAGGATTTCTTCTCGCACCCTCATGAGGGTGCGAGGAGAAATACGACTAAAGTGCCATCCATGAGGCTGTTTTCCGGCTTAGTGTGGTGCTAACAGCCTCGCGGCCATAGCTTTAGTCAGAGAATTCGGTTATCGCGACTAAACACCCAAATTAAGTCACGGGAAACGGCATTCTCTAACAACTGGTAACTGTCGGACCAAACAACGTAGTGAATTTAGTAGCTCGGGGATTTCCCTACCGGGGCTATTCAGCATTGCGCTGAATTGAATTGAGCCCACTGGCCCCTAAAGGAAAACAAACACAAACACATTGACCTCAATAGGAAAACAAACACTGGCCCCCAGGGGAAAAAAAATAACACACAACAGCCCCCACAGCGAAAATGCACACACTTACACACTGGCTTACACATAAAAAAATAAAACACATTAATTCAATGATTGCTCCCACAGGGAAAAAAATAAATAACACAAACAATGATTCCCTCCAGGCCCTCAGCACCTCATCACCACCTTCAGCCCTTGTCACCTCATCATAATCTTCTGCTCCTCAGCCCCTCACCCCCATCCTCAGCCCCTCACCCCCACTCATAGTCCCTCGCCATTCCCCAGCCCGTCTCTCACCCTCAACATTCCCCAGATTCCCCAGCCCTGTATCTTAAGCTCCAAACCCCCCCTCCCCCTTCCATTCTCCCCCACCCCACACTAAGCAGACAGATTTATTAGATCACGTTTACTTACTGAATATTGACTGTCACACTACTGTGACTCGGGGTCATTCAGACCCACTCGCAAGCGGCAGTATGCTCGCAAGTGGGTCGATGTTCCCCACTGCGCATGCGCACGACGGAGGGAGCTCCGTCTTGCGCATGCGCGAGACCCAGACTGCGACAGCCAAGCTGTCGCTCGGGGTCTCGCACCAAAGGGGCGTGCTGTCGATGGTGACTGACAGCACGCCCCCTTTGGTGGGCGTGACGGGGGCGTGGCTGCCAGACGGAGGCGTTCCCACCTCTGATAGAGCCAAAATCACTCCAGGACTTGTGGCTGGGAGACCCTACCGCAGGGTTTCCGTCGCAAGTCCGATGGTCGCGATGGTCAAGACCATCGCGACCATCTTTTTGGATGCTCGTATATGCTGTGGGTGGTCACCCACAGCTATACGAGCGTCCAGGAGGACGCTACATTTTAATGGAGGAGGGCCCTGATTCAGAGCGAGCGCTCTGGTCAGAGTGTCCGGCTCTGAATCAGGCCCTCAGTCAGAACTGGTGGGACGGCGCTGGCTCTTTGTCCTCCTTCACTTCTACAACAGTGTACACTAACTGAGCAGGGCTGCAGGCTGCTGTTGTGCAGTGAAGGCTGGAGGGTGATGGAGGCGGGCCGCGGACGGGTTGGTGGAGGAACCGTCAGTGGTGACTGACGGCTCCGCAAAGGCTTATGGGAGGAGCTGCTGCGGGTGGGCATGCGCAGCAGCTCCCCCGTCGGCCATTTTTATTTAACTACATCTCGTAAACGCTGCCCGATTGGAGCCGATCGCGCCAGCAGCCAGCAGAGCAGGAGACTGAAGGGTGGCCACACACACAGGGACCGGCCCAGCGGGAAACGGCCCGGTGTCCCGGCGGCCCAATCCGCCCCTGCCGCTGTCCCTATTAAGGTCTGTGGGGACAGCAGTATCTGGCGCAAAGAGAGTTATCACAGCAGAAATCAGTGAATTCTTCAGGGTTTACCTCTTGGTAATTTGTGAAAAACTGAGATAAGCACTTTGGCATTTATTCCGGAGACGGGCTTATCTCAGCTTCTTCAATAAATACCTTAGACTAAAACAGTGTATTTTCATTTGAAAGTTTAAGGTCTATGTGATAAGTTAACCAGTTGGTTTGCATGCAAATGGATTGGACATTGTTTTTGAAGTTGACCTTATAAAGTATTTAAATTCTTTGTGGGCAGCTTTGCCATGGGTAGTCTACTATACTAGAGAAAATAGTCAAACAAGCTGGGAGTTATACTGCAGTTCTACAAAAGCTTTAAATACTGTACATGCAGGGGGAGATGATGCATCAAAGCTTGGAGAGAGATAAAGTGGAGAGAGATTAAGGGCCTCATTTACTAACGAGTTTTATCACTAAAAGGAGTGATAAATGTCACTGTGTATGATAAATGGTGCTCCAGCCAATCAGCACCCAACTGTCATCTGTAAGAAAAATGACAGTTGGGAGCTGATTGGCTGGAGCACCATTTATCATACACAGTGACATTTATCGCTCGTTTTTGTGATTAAACTCTTTAGTAAATGGGGGCCTAAGTACTAACCAATCAGCTCCTGTCATTTTTCAAACACTGCCTGTGGTACTTTATGTCTCTCCACTTTCTCTATCACCAAGGTTTGATACCTTTTCCCAAAGTCTGTTGCTTGAGGTAAATAATATTTTCATTTCATTTGGATTTTTGAATATATTTTTATATATTAAAACTTTGTTGTTCAGCAAAAAATATGCCGTAATACATACAGGGGAGATGTATCAAGCCTTCTAAAAAGTGGACAGCTGAAGAAATTGCCCATGGCAACCAATCAGCTTCAAGGTTGCATTTATGGTGTACAGTGTATAAAATGTTATGCAGAAGCTGATTGGTTGCTATGGAGAACTTCTCCATTTGTCTGCTTCTCCATTTTTTAGAAGCCTTTATGCATCTCCCCGCAAAGAGGCATGACTTTATTTGACTTTTTCTCCCGTGGTGCAGTCGGTACAAAAATATTTCTGATAACATTGAACAAATCTTGGTCATCTAGAGATAGCAAACCGTTGTGGTTTCTCAGACACACCACATAAGGCTTTGTCTGGATCACCTGATCATTTTTCCTACCAAAGCTGACAGGAAACATTTCTCTTGTGAAGGCTTTGTTCATATGTGTCTTGTTCTTTAGAAAGCATAAAAACCATGCTGACAGGAAAATTCCTCCTTTATCAAATATCTGTTACAAAGTGAAAATATGGCCAAGAAATGAGTGTGTTTTATTACTATGATCATAGAAATAGCTTTTGTAGGAGTTTCTGTGAATCAAAGTAGAAGTTCGCTGGCCTGAGTTTTCTAGAAGCAGAGGGATCAGGCAAGACAGCCCCAAGGTTGTGCAGAGGTTTCTGTTATAGAGCAACCAAGTAAAGCAGTCAAATTCCACAGGCGGCCACACATATTTTACATATAAGCTCACAAGTACCTATAGTTGTCTATTCTGCAGGAGTGTCAGGGATGTTTCCGAATCAGGTGGGTGAGCCAGGAAACAAAGTGCAAAATCAAGTTGCTTCCATCCAGTAAAGGATTAGGGGGAGATGTATCAATCATTGGAGAGGATAAAGTGGAGAGAGAGAAAATACCAACCAATCAGCTCCTAACTGTCCTTTTACAGCAGGGATGGGAAACCTCCTGCCCGGGGGCCTTATAAGGCCCTCGGTACCATTTGGTCTGCCCCTCAGAGCTTTTGTCTGCTAGCCTCATTTGGCTAGCAGGGTGCCTCGAATGGCACACTGCAGCCAGCTTCTATGGAGCAGTGCCACCTGGAGCATCCTTAAGATGCTTCAGACGGTCACACCGCTGCCCTTACAGCTCCCCGGAACATCCTCAGGATGCTCCGGGCATTGCTGTAATCACTGGTGATTGTGGCCCCGCCCCCCTTGTGATGTCGCATGGGGGGCATGGCCTAAACCAGGCTTGCAAATAATGTTATATGTCAAAATGTTACTCAGCAGAAAAAAGGTTCCCCAAGCCTGTTTTACAGGTTGTGTTTGAAAAATGGCAGATAGGAGCTGATTGGCTGGTACTTTATCTCTCGCCACTTTATCTCTCACAAAGGTTTGATACATCTCCCCCCCCAAGGTTGTGGTGAACCACGCCTATACGAAAATGCCCTGTTAAAACCCACTGGCAACTCTTGTAAGGTTAGAAAAGTTTACAACTAAGCATGGTCCTTATTCGTGTGTGCTTAGTATTGAAGCCTACTCATGGGGATTATTTATCAAGCAGTGAAAAGCGTGGGGAAGTGGATTAGTGGCGAAGTTGAACATAGCAAGCAGGATATTGTCAGGTTGAACATGTTCAGGGATGAGGGAGGGAGACCGGCACTGAACAAAATCGTTCTTGATTTCTTTGAGTGTTTGTGCTCAGTGTCATTAAAAACACTGAGCACCCCCTTGCCGGGGACACACAGGACGATTTCGTTCTGGGAGAAAATCGTCCCATGTGTATGCACCTTTACACCAGCAGCAGTGTGCTCCTGTATCCAATATGAGCCGTGTACAGTACCTGTAGCAATCCTCCCTCGCAGTGCGGGCGGTCTTGGGGTGATGACCAGTCCTAGAAGTTCAAACCGCCAGTAGCAGGTACCTGTGAGCAGCCGCGGTAAATGGGCAGAGAGTCAGTATTAGAAGCCCGTGGTTAGCAGCATTGGCATCTCCAGGGGTGGGGCAGTCCAAAATTCAAATAGGGGAGCCACACCAACTGCCAATGAGTCCCAGCCAGTGATGTTTGGCAGCATTTGACCGCGCTGCAGCCCCACCTCTAGAGCCGCCACTGATTAGCAGCTATAAGCAGGCGGGCAACTGACGAGTAAGCAGCTAGATACCAGTGTGGTATGAGATGCAGTAGAAATATTCACCTCACGGTTTCATCAGACGATAAGGTGTTTGGACCTCCATTGAATTATTTCATTGAAGCCACAAAATGTAAAGTGGTGTTATCCTTTCAGTTTTGTTTTACTTACATGTAACATATTTTCAGAAATATTTTCAATTAGCATTAACGTGTTTTAATACCTTCATATAAGTCATGTAATCATCAAGGCCATAGCAACCAATCAGCTTCTACTATACAGCAACTAGCATTTATCTAGGACATTTTATAAAATGCTAGTTGATTGGTTGCTATGGGCAACTTCTCCACTCCCCCTTAATCGTGTCCCTGTCACGATGATGTCATCAATCCCCACCTCCCTGCAATAGCAACTATTAGGGGGCACTTTTAGGTAAGTCTCCCCTCCCATCCTTAGCACTGAAAGGGTTGAACAGACAGAGGGGGAGATGTATGAAGCCCAGAAGCGGTATCAGCGCACGTTATGTGCGCTGATACCGCTTCTCCCAGATGTATGCTTGGGGGTTTGGGCGGTAAATGACAGGGGCGCTATGCGCCCCTGTCATTATTGGCGCTGCTATCTACAAGATAGCAGCGCCGAGAGGCAGGGCTATGTACGAACGGTCATACTGCATGACCATTCGGCTGGCTGTAGCTGTCATTATCGACAGCTACAGCCTGGCGCTAGCCTATCCCCACAGCAGGGACAGCGCTGTCCCTGCTGGGGGGGCTGCCGGCTCCAGGACTGCACGCGGGGATCTCGAGATACTTGCAAGATCCCGCGCATGCTCAGTGGAGCCGGCCGGAACAGAGACACAGTGCATCAGCACTAGGCTTACGCGCTGCTGTCACTAGCGGGTAGTGCCGGAGGGGGAGTTAACGCTCCCCCTCTCCGGCCGATGAGATGTTCTTACATCTCATCGGTAGTGCTTCCTGCTGCGCCTCGGTAAAGAGGCGAAGCAGGAAGCGATATAGCTACACGTTAAGTGCCGCTATCATACATCTACCCCAGTAAATGATATGTGTAGCTGAGTGAGGCTGTTGAATGCACAAAAGCAGTTTATGTTATGGAGCAAACATTTGTAGAACAGTGATATATTACATGCCTCATTTCACCTTTTTGCTCATTATCAACAGAAATCAGTCATCAAATTGTCTCTGATAGGCCCCAGAGCTAGTCACATCACCCTTAGCCCCATACTTACATTAGTTTAGCAAATCAATTTCATTGATAGTGAATGAAAATAGAGTATTCTTTCATGCACGTTAAGTAGAAGAGACTTGGCTAAAAAGGATATCGTGCAACAAAACCATATTATTCAAATACAAAGTTTAATCTGCAGAATCTCAGTAAGAGAAGCATGAATCAGATTTACCCCTGAGATTTAAAAACATTTGCTGTAAATTTTAGAAGATAAAGATAATTGCAGAAGATATTGCACTCTGTAAAACATTTGCCTGGAATTTGAAAACCGCTGTTTGTTTCATGAACTATTAATGGAAGAGGGAAAGTAAATATCTTACTATTTAGTACTATTTAACAATACTAACTAACAATTTAATAACATGCTATTACAGTGGGAAAACCCCCATTAAAGGTAAATCACATATAATTTGTCTTTACATCCTCCTTAATTGGGTGTGATACAAAATGTCGACATAGATGGGATGTCGACATGTCAAATGTCGACATTCACAATATCGTTTATTTCAGCATGTCAGTTGGCATGTCAGCCATGCGGCTGTCCATTGCTGAGGTGACCCTAACCCTTGCTACAACTCTTACTGGGATGATATTTATGCAAAACTTACTTGTAAGTTTGCAGAGTCTAACCTAATAGTGGTGCCGGGTCTATTGCATCTGTGGCCTTCAGAAGGGACCACCGCAAGGGGGTTTGGACTTTGCTGCACATGATACGCAGGTCATGGCCCTTTGACTGGCATCCTAGTGTATGGGCAGGAGAGAGTAAGGACAGGCAGTAGAACTGGTCGTTATGAGGTGTACTGGGTAGAGGTGGTCAGACACGAGTCAGAACCAGTTGGGCAACACGGTACCAGGGGACCGGTTGAAACAAGTTAGGAGGAAGCAAAAGTCAAAATCAGAAAGTCACGAGAAGCAGTACCAAGGGAGCAGGTAAGAAGAATCATCAGAACAGGCCGGATCATAATGCAGGTAAGTACACTGGAATCTGAGGCAGAACAGAAGCTGGAGTACTGGTGTGAGTCTAATAATCTGGCTCTGAATAGTGTCAAGAGCCTTCCTTATATAGGGAAGGGATTTGAAATTGGCGTCAACATGACATCACATTTGCTCGTGTCTGTACCTTTAAAAATGGAGAAGAGTGGGGCATGCCCACTCATCTTATGTCACTGGAGGAAGGAGCCATCCGCACATTACTGATGGGAAATCTATTTCATTTTGGTGAGTAGGTCATTATGATCTAGTTCACTCAAAAGAGTAGTTCAAAAGATCAGTTCATTTAGGTCATTGCATCGCTGGCTCTGATACACTGCTGATAGAAGTGATTGGAAACAGAACTAGTCTATTACACATAGAGTACAGCATGTCTACTAGATGAGTCTTGTTCAAATGATCAGTCTGATCTTTTAATATTTAAAAAAGCAATCACTTATACAGCAAAGTAGTAGTGACATGTTTAGCTCTGCAATGTTAATTATTTTTGAGAAAAACCCAAATTAAGAATATTGTGACGTGTCACTTTTTCTTGTTTTTGAAACACAGTAATTTGGAAGAAAAAACAGTAATTGGAAAAAACCCTTACCTTTACCCCATCTAATTTTTTAATTATACCCATTAATGTCACTGAATGCACACCTGGACTAGATTAAAAATGGGGTGGATAGGACTACAGCTCCAGGCCTCCACATAAACAGAGGCCCATCATCATTACAGAATTATGATACCCAGCTGCCTCGCTGGCACACAGTTTGCTATAAATCATAAGTATTCTAATTGCATTTCTGTTTTCCTCTCAAAAAATATAAAATGTTTCTATTTTTCAGTATTTAGGGAGATAATGAGTCTGATAGTGTATTGGGTGTATATGCCAGCTTCTGTTATTTATCTAGCACTTTCTATAAAAGGACAGAAGCTGATTTGGTTGCTATGGGCAACTTTTCCATTTGATCACATCTCCCCCTACGTCTTGTGGAATAAACAAAACTACAGTGTATAGCATGCAGCACTCAGCACTATGTCTTGAGCTGATGGGAAATGTATTATGTGACTTGTGAGCTACTAGCCTAAGTGAACTACTGACCTATATGCCAGGAAAATAACTCATGAGCTCTACAGAATGATAATCCTCACAATGTCTGAGCATAGCAGTGCCAACTGTGGTAGTTTAGCAGTACTGACTCATGATGAATGTATGAGAGAGCTGATGGGGAATGTATCATGTGACTTAGATGAGTCACTGGCCTAATTGAACTAGTGAACTAGATGCCAGGAGAATGACTCATGAATCATCATGACAATCAGTTCAATCAGATGCACATAGCCCTCACTAAGCAGTGCCACCTGTTGTCATTTAGCAGTACTGACTCATGCCTAACGGGGCTGCTGTGCTCTCACTGTCACTGTGTCTAACTCCTCCCACTTGTTTTAGCTCCTGATGAACTGATCTTTGCCAGAGCTGTGAACTGAGTGAACTACTTGATTTTGAAGATCAGTTCATTTGAACTGATCATATGTGAACTACCCATCACTACCGCATGTCGACCGGGGACAGGAGACACTGACAGCCCCACAGCAGCTGGGGAGAGAGGACACCGGCAAAGGGGATGCAGATTACTGAGGCAGGTGGCAGATAACTGCACCCATCAGTTTTCTGCACCCATCAGCAACAGAGCCACAGCTGCCTGGGAGGAACCAGCACCGTCCGACCCAGTAAGGAGAAGCCGGGTACCGATACGCTCTGACAACCCTAAATCTAAGCTTTGCTATAGCCTAATCCTGATACTAATCGCAGCCTGACACTAAAATCATTAGAAAATCGTTTATCGACTTTAGGAATGCATATCCTTTAATTACGCTGTAGAGAACATAAGGCAAGATGACGAATAAAGTGTATGTATGGTTACCATTTTGGAGGAGGCACAATAGAGAACATATTGAGCCATGAAGCCAGAGCAGCAAGTTTTTAGCCTTTTTACTTATTCCGTTGCTTTTGTTAGCCAAGTCATAACCACAAAACAATGGCAATGTGGTAAGAATATTATTTACATATGCATGGCCAGGGGAATAGCGAAAACAAACAATATTACCCCAAGAGCTAAAAAGGTGGACATTTCTTTGAGAATGGGAGCTGTTCCTGAAAAAAGACATTTATCTTAAATCCAATGACATTTACACAACACAGAGTCCATCTGATGCAGAGCATAATGTGATGAAGATTATACAGTACGGAGCCTCAAGAGATCCTGTATAATCTGGATCTAATCGTAGCTGGCATACAAGCTATTATTAGATCATTGCTACTCAGAATCCATTAGTGCTGTCACAAGGAGTACACATAGCAGTCTTTCCTGAATCATTTCCCATGTACAAAATTAAATGCATGTCTCTGTTTGTTTCTTTTTACTCTGTTCCAGTATTGAACCTTGTGTAAAAAAACTATAATTTGATATAAGATTAGAGGTTTGTCCTGGCAAAGGTGTCAGAGTTAACCCAGTACTTTGATTGGTGGATAAAGCCTCCATTCAGAGTTTTGGGAGGTCCCAAAGGAGCAGTAAGTAATCTATTTTTGTTTTCTTTGTGTCATTACCAGAGATCTGGGGGCTGCACTGTGTCCCTGTAAGAAATGTGCCCGAGGCCTGCATTCTAGAAACACCATAGACTTGGAGGTTCTTCATTGCAAGGCCACCAGAGAATTGGGGAATATGCAGTAAGCTTGGTTGTGTGTAGGGGTTGCTAGTATGCTTTCAGTTTTTTATGTCAGTTACTTGACATGCTCGCTGTATTGTATGTTCGTTCATAACAATGCTCTCTGTATTATTATGCAAGTCACTAGAATACTCCCTCTATAGAAGTAACTCAATGAGCTTGCTCATCATCCATCCTTTTTGCTAGGTGAAATCAGTCTCATGAGTCCCCATGTAACTACATATCAGGTTCATGTCCACTTTGGATCCACCTAACATACAACTTTTAATCACAATCATACAAAACATCTTATTTCAGGATTTATAAATCTGGTAATGTGACTCTCATTTCCAATTGACTCTTGTTCCCCAAAATCAGATATCAAATATTGACAAAGATTAGTGAAAGCGTTAACAAGATTTAACTTTTTCAGCGCTCCAACCCAGGCAATAGCTGCACAGCGTTGAACAGAAACCTTAATGTAATCATTCTATCTTTTTCTGAGTGTACAGTAATTTGGTTATCTGGATTCCTGTAGACCTTTTCTATGAAATGGTTCAATATGTTCCTCTAACCAAATTGTCTACAGCAAAAATCTTCCTGCATTTTTCATGTCATGGGTTACCACAGATCATCATTTCTACAGGGCAGCACAGTTTTTCGGCTCCTGCGGATGAGTTTTACTGCCGCTAGAAGTATGCTGAAGACCAGAGATTGGGCGCCTGTGCAGTAGGAGCCGCTCAAACCTCCGTTACAAGTTTTCCTTTTCATAGTATGTAACACAGATCCACCTAACAACAGATGTTAGGTGTTTAGTCTACTTTCTGACAGGTGGACTACATGTGCCAGCAAGCCTGCCCCGGCATGCCCGCACTTGTGGAACACCAAGTGCCAGCAAGCCCGGACATTAAAGACTCACTGGCACCTCTAGTCCAACTGTAATGAAAATATTAAAATAAAGGCAGTACTCGCCATACTTACCTACTTTTGAAAAAGCATTTGAGGGAGATTGTGAAAGCAGCACCTATGAGCGTGGCGGTAAAGTAGGCGTGTAATGCTACATCTGAGAGGTGTGTCATGAAATTGTTTTACATCCAAATGTAAATGAGCCTATTGATTCTTAATAGTCGCTAGTTACTATTTAGCGCTGCAAGCCGCTTAATAAAGAATTGCTTTCCAGTCCAATCATGTGGTTCCAAAGCACAAAATGTTATTTATGTAAAGAAAAAGTAACACGGTGAAAGATTTAACAACTAGAGTAAAAAGCAATCAATAATAGTACAAGCCGATACATTCGCATGTGCACTAGTCCCAGTATACAGTCATCAATCCAGAAGTCTGTGATCATTAAAGAGGATGTCCGTACACTGGGATCGGGTCACTGCTTATATACCTTACAGAGTTCTACGTTAACAAACAAACTAGTTTACAGGTTTCCATTGGTTCTGGCTTCTGGATAATCTGGTCATTGGTTGATTCATACGTTGTCAGCAGGGGCATGGCTCAGTTCTCCAACGGTCTATTTGTGTAGTTTCCCGCTGATCAACTGGCTAATACTGGCTACAACACTGCATACAGATAATAACATTCTATGCAATAAATCCCTATCATCCATAACTTGCGGACACAAGATGCGACCCCTTTGCCGATAGGAACGGGAGTCTGCAAATAAACAGGGATCTATAGGGGTATTCAATATGGGTGCGATAACATCGTTTTTTGCGTTAATATCGCACTTTTTAAAATTTTTGCGTTAATATCACTTCTTTTACTTTTACACCCTATTCAATTTCAAAGACTTATCACAGTTTTGACAAGTCTTTGATAAAAAACGGTGATAACTTTTCACCATTGAATAGGTGTCGAAAAAAAGTGCAGAATTGGGGTTTAGGGGTGCAGGCTTAAAAAAAATAGCCTGCACCCCTGAGATTGACATTTAAAAAAGAACTGTGTCAAAAAAAGTTTTAAAAAAAATAGGGACACCCCAAAAAATTTATTTAAAAATTGGGGTGCAAAAAAAAAAAAATGGGAAAAAATTGTTAAATAATAGGGAAATAGGTTCAGGGCTATTCTGCAAGTATGCGGCAGGTGTTTTCTAGAATAGAATTATAGCGGCAGGTGCACAAATGCAGAATTTTTAAAAAATTACTTTAGGGACACCAAAATATGCTAGTACCCATTTTCATATACCCCAAATTTGATGGGACCACTTAAAAAAACGAAAAAAATAACCTAAGTGCTCTTCTGCATCACTTCTTCAATGTCGGGAAAAAAGCACCTGCTGCGGCTATTTAAATCCCCGACTTTCAATTAAAGGCTAAAACGGGGGTACCCATAGTGATCCCCCATGTTTTTACAACTTTAGGGGGTCTTACAATTATTTTAAGGAAAAATTCGTAACTTTACGCAAATCCAACTTCGGAGTTTCCCGTTTTCGTTAACTTGATATTGAATACGGGGATAAGCGGGAGCGCGCACCATACCTTTACGCAGAAAAAAACTCCGATATGAAACGTTAACTTCGCCAGGGAAGTTAACCTTTCATATTGAATACCCCTCTTAGTATGATACCAAGCATGACACGTCCACTATGTTCTAAACTTTAGATCTTGCTTAAGTACATATTACATCATAATTATTAGCTAAAAAATACCTTTAATAACACTGGTTATTAACTATAATGTGTGGGAACCATCTTGCACATATGCGTCCACATATGTGCGTCTGTGTGTTGAATTAGCAACTATATACAAATGAGCGTCCATGTGTAAGTATGTGCATACGCATATGAGCATCTGTGTTTAAAAGTATATATACATTTATATGTGTGTGCGTTATGTGCATCAGTGTATGTGTGAGTTGTGAATACGCAGTTTAGTGCATCGTATTGTGCGACGCAAAGTAGCGTCGTGGTTTACTCGACATCAGACTATAGACGACCTGATCGTCAGATAATAATTGTGGGTGATCATATTCAATTATTTGACTTCGACAAGCCCCAAAGCTAGTAAGATCTATTTGTTGATAAAACTACACTGATACTTTCCAGAAAATGCATGTAGCCATGGGGATCATTGGGAATCTATATGAAATACAGATGGCTGAATAACCATCGGTTCTCATATCGATGCTGGGAGCCCAATGAAGACATATCCTGACAGGGAATCACATATACAAAGAAGAAAAGTAAGTAGCTTTAATGGGTGCACTGGGACCCACGTTGGTAATTTAAAATGTAATATTTTTAATAGGTATGCATAAAAATCTCACTATATTAAATTTGCTAAGATGGTGAAATATGAAAAGATAGAATTGTGCAAAAGAGATGAAAATTAATGTGTACAATAAAATATGCAAAACAAAACCATTGTCAATTTGTCATTATTTTAATATAATCAGTGTTTAGTAGCACAGTGGTTCATTACTTATTATTGTTTATTCTGTTATTTATGTTGCAAATAATTATTTCTTAAGGTTAGTTTCCTTCATCAGTTCCTAGAAGGAAGTAGCAAATTGTATCAAACAATGCAGTGACTAATATTGTGTATAGTCAGTTTTCCAAACTGATACAATGTCTTCTCTTCCTATACTTAGATGCCTTATCCTTATGTATTGCCATACAATGCTTATAGTGAATATTTGTTAGCTATGCAGTATACATAAATATATGTTGTAGTTCTGAGTCTCTTAACTGTAAGGTTAAATCCCACACAGCAGGTATATGTTAGTATATTATTGGTCAACACCTAGTATTAATGGGTCTCCACTACATGTATATAATAGTAGTAGTTCCCATTATATCATGTGTGTGTGAATCACATACCATAAAAAAAGATTTTATAGGCAAAAATGTTAACCTTTGCAGCTCTGGGTATTCATGTATACAATAGTACAGCTGAACCTTTAGGCAATTGCAATCATTCCCAGCACTGCGTATAGTACATATATCATTTTATATATCAGTAGCTGGAGCATAGGCCTCATATATTTAGCATAGCTTTCAATAATCGTAGTTAATAGCAATTAGTCTCAGCACTATGTATAGTGCATATATCATTTTAACTTAGACATCAATGGCTGGGATTTATATCCATTTAGCAACATATTTAACATTGAATTTTAATTACATGACATTGAGAATCAGTTACAGATAGCCTACAGCCGTTTCACCAGTCAGGCTTTCTCAAGGCATCACCTGTCATGTAATTTTCTTTTCCTTAAATCCCCTTTCCTAAGTTCTGATTGGTTGTCAGCAAATCAATCATGTTTAATATTATTTGAATGGTAGTATAATCTTAATAGTAATCCACCAACATCCACTTCTTAAAACATAAATATGAACAATTTATTTAATTATATTAAATATAATGTTAAAACACATTCTCTGATGTTTTTATTTGTGATTTCTCAGACAGATATTCTATATAAAATTTGATTTTGAGTTTATCCATTATATACATGTGAATGATTCCTTTATGTCAGATTTTCTATATCTTTCCATTTGATGTCCAATTTAATCAGATATTTTTATATCTCTCTCTCATAGGGGGTGATGATATTTCTATCATGATGGAAAGAAGTATGCATAGTGACAGTGATTTATGTTCTCTAAATTCTGATTGGTTGTCAGCAAATCAATCATGTTTAATATTATTTGAATGGTAGTATAATCTTAATAGTAATCCAATAACATCCACTTCTTAAAACACAAATATGAACAATTTACTTCATAATATTAAGTATAATGTTAAAAAACATCCTCTGATGTTTTTATTTATGATTTCTCAGACAGATATCCTATATAAAATTTGATTTTGAGTTTAGCCATTATAAACATATAAATTATTCCTTTATGTCAGATCTTCTATATCTTTCCATTTGATGTCCAAATTAATCAGACATTATTTTTATATTTATACATATCTCTCATAGGGATGATGATATTTCTATCATGATGAAAAGAAATATACATAGGGACAGTGACATATAAGACACATATATATCCAAGGTATATCACCATCTAGCATTATCATGGTACATTTTATAACAATGCTCAACATTCATTGTGTTTGACTTTTAGATCACTTCATTTCAGTATTATTATCTTTTAGGTAGTGATCACATTATTAGAATGGTGGTATAGTGTTAATAGCAATCCACTAACATCTACTTCCTAAAACATAATATTGGAAGTAACATTAAAACACATCCTTTGATGTTTTCATTTGTTGTTTAATGGCCCGATGTCCTTTATAAAATTTGTTTTTAAGTTATCCATTATATCTATATGAATTAATGCTTTTTACCAGATCTTCTATATCTTTTCCATTTGATGTCTAATATAATATCCAATCATGTATCTTTTATTAATTAATATCACAGGGAGTGGTGATATATGTTATGAGAAAAGTAATAGCATATGTGACATACATTTCACATATGTATAAGGTGTATCACAATCCATCTTCATCTATCTAATGTTACCAATTATCATAGTAGAGTTAGTGACAGTGATTTAGATTTATTATAATCGAATTTTAGAGAGCTTCATTTCATTATTATTACTACCATTTCAGGTGATGTTATCATCTTAATCATGTTTAACATGGTTTGAATGGTTGTATAGTCCTAACTAATTCAAAATGATTATAATAAAGTTTTCTAATTAGGGGGGGATCTTAGCCTCAGTTATTTTCTGCTCTTCTAAAAGGATTAAACAATGTGCTTAAACTAGGGGTGAGCGGGCTCGGATTTCTGAAATCCGAACCCCCCCGAGCCCCCCCGATCCGAGTCAGGCTCGACTTTTCCCGCCTGACTCGGATCTGAAATCGAGGCAAAACGTCATCATACCGCCTTCCGAGTCTCGCGGGTTTTGGATCCTATATAAGGTACCCGCGTCGGCGCCATTTTCTCACTCGGCTGTGGACAGTGAAGAGGGAGGGTGGGAGTTAGGGCTGTGTAGTGTAGTGTAGTGTAGTGCTGCTGTTGTCCACTACTTCAAAGTCCATAGGGGCTGGCTGTGTTGTGCTGTGCTGCTGTTGTTAATAGGGGCTGTGTCCACTACTTCAAAGTCCATAGGGGCTGGCTGGACTGTGTTGTGCAGTCAGTTCTCCATAGGGGCTGTGTCCACTCCAAAGTCCTGTGCAGTGTCCCAGTCCTAAAGGGGTGCTGTAGTGTTGTCCAGGGGGTGCTCTGTCCATCAGGGGTGCTCCCCCCAAGTGCTAAAAAAATAATATATTTTCTGTGTTTGTGAATTGTGTGCGCAGTAGCCGCACGTGCATCAACAAAGTAGTGCCAAGCGTGCGCCTGTGTCATAAGTAAAGGGCCGGCTGGCTTGACCGTTAAGGGTGCTATAACCCCCGAAAGTACACTCCAGTCCAAAAAAAAAAAAAATTGTTTTCTGTGTTTGTGAATTGTGTGCGCAGTAGCCGCACTAGCATCAACAAAGTAGTGCCAAGCGTGCGCCTGTGTCATAAGTAAAGGGCCGGCTGGCTTGACCGTTAAGGGTGCTGTAACCCCCGAAAGTACACTCCAGTCCAAACCAAAAAAAAAATAATTTTCTGTGTTTGTGAATTGTGTGCGCAGTAGCCGCACGTGCATCAACAAAGTAGTGCCAAGCGTGCGCCTGTGTCATAAGTAAAGGGCCGGCTGGCTCATTTCTTAAAGGCTGGTGTAACCCACAAAGTGCACTACTCTCCAGCTAAAATAAAAAAATATTTTCTGTGTTTAGCCGCACGTATATATCAAATCGATATAACATAAATGGAGGACCAAACTTTCTCCGATAAAAATAAAATAGAGAAAGATCAAGAACCACTTCCTCCTAGTGCTGAAGCTGCTGCCACTAGTCATGACATAGACGATAACATGCCATCAACGTCGTCTGCCAAGGCGATGCCCAATGTCATAGTAGAGGGCACATATAATCCCAAATGACAAAGTTCAGGAAAATGACCTTGAAAAAAACATTTAAATCAGCTGAAGAGAAACGTAAACTTGCCAATATGCCATTTACGACACGGAGTGGCAAGGAACGGCTAAGGTCGATCCCTAGTATGTTCATGACTAGTGGTTCAGCTTCACATGATGATGGAAGCCCTCCTCCCACTAAAAAAATCAAAAGAGTTAAGCTGGCAAAAGCACAGCGAAGAACTGTGCTTTCTAAGAAGATATCACAAATCCCCAAGGAGAGTCCAAGTGTGGTGGTGGTTGCGATGCCTGACCTTCCCAGCACTGGATGGGAAGAGGTGGCTCTTTCCACCATTTGCACGCCCCCTGCAAGTGCTGAAAGGAGCACCCACAGTCCACTTGCTGATATGCAAATTGAAGATGTCACTGTTGAAGTACAACAGGATGAGGATACTGGTGTAGCTGGCGCTGAGGAGGAAGTTGGCGAGGAGGATTCTGATGGTGATGTGGTTTGTTTAAATCAGGCTCCGGGGGAGACAGTTGTTGTCCATGGGATGAAAAAGCCCATCACGGTCATGCCTAGGCAGAAGACCAAACATTCAACCTCTTTGGTCTGGCAATATTTCTATCCAAATCCAGACAACAACTGTCTTGCCATATGTACCATATGTAAAGGTGAAATAAGTAGGGGAAGGGACGTCAACCACCTAGGAACATCCTCCCTTATACGGCACCTGCAGCGCGTTCATAAAAAGTTACTGTCAAGTTCAGAAACTTTGGCTAAGACCGTAAGCAGTCCAGGGACACCTAAATCCCGTTGTCCTGTTGTATCCAAGCGCCTGCAAACCACACCGTCAACTCCCTCCTCGTCAATTTCCTCCTTAGTCAGGATCGGAAGTAGTCCTGCAGGCCATGTCACTGGCATGACTAACTCTCCTATCCGGGATTCCTCCAGAGGATCCTGCATTGCTACGCCTACTGCTGCCGCTGCTGCTGTTGCTACTGCTGGGAGTCGTTCATCATCCCAGAGAGGAAGTAGGAACACCACTACTTTTACTAAACAATTGACCCTCCAACAGTCCTTAGCGAGGAGGATGAAGTACGACAGCAGTCATCCTGAAGCAAAACGTATAACTGAGGCCTTGACTGCTATGTTGGTGTTAAACGTGCGTCCGGTATCCGCCATTAGTGCAGTGGGATTTAGACAATTGATGGAGGTAGTGTGTCCCCGGTTCCAAATCCCGTCTAGATTCCACTTCACTAGGCAGGCGATACCGAGACTGTACAGAAACGTCAGAAAAAGTGTCCTCAGTGTCCTGAAAAATGCCGTTGTACACAATGTCCACTTAACCACGGACATGTGGACAAGTGGAACAGGGCAGACTAAGGACTATATGACTGTGACAGCCCACTGGGTAGATGTATCACCTTACGCAGCAACAGCAGCAATGTCACCAGTAGCAGCATCTCAGAAACGCCAGCTCGTTACAAGGCAGGCTACGCTGTGTATCACCGGTTTCAGTAAGAGGCACACCGCCGACAACCTCTTAGAGAAACTGATGGGAAATCATCGCCCAGTGGCTTACCCCACTTAGACTCTCCTGGGGATTTGTGATATCTGACAACGCCACCAATATTGTGCGGGCATTACATCTGGGCAAATTCCAGCACGTCCCATGTTTTGCTCACACAATAAACTTGGTGGTGCAGAATTTTCTGAAAAGCGACGGGAGTGCAGGAGACGCTTTGGGTGGCCCGAAAAATTTCTGGCCACTTTCGCCATTCAGCGACTGCGTGCTGAAGACTGGAGCGCCAGCAAACACTCTTGAACCTGCCCCGCCATCACCTGAAGCAAGAGGTTGTGACGCGGTGGAACTCAACCCTCTATATGCTTCAGAGGATGGAGGAGCAGCAAAAGGCCATACAAGCCTATACATCCACCTATGACATAGGCAAAGGAGGGGGTATGCACCTGACTCAAGCGCAGTGGAGAATGATTTCCGTGTTGTGCAAGGTTCTCCAGCCCTTCGAACTTGCCACACGTGAAGTCAGTTCAGACACTGCCAGCTTGAGTCAGGTCATTCCCCTCATCAGGCTTTTGCAGAAGCAGCTGGAGAAAGTGAAGGAGGAGCTAAGACGGAGCAATTCCGCTCGGCATGTGGGTCTTGTGGATGAAGCCCTTCATTCGCTTTGCCAGGATTCCAGGGTTGTCAATCTGTTGAAATCAGACCACTACATTTTGGCCACCATGCTCGATCCTAGTTTTAAAGCCTATGTGGTGTCTTTCTTTCCGGCCGACACAAGCCTGCAGAGGTGCAAAGACCTGCTGGTGAACACACTGTCAGCTGAAGCGGAACGTGACACGTCAACGGCTCCTTCTTCATTTTCTCCCGCAACTGGGGCTGCCAGGAAAAAACTTAGGTATCCTAAGCAACCTGCTGGCGGTGATGCAGGGCAGGCAGGACCAAGTTTGGACATCTGGTCCAGACTGAAGGACCTGGCAACAATTTCTGACATGTCTACTGTCACTGCATATGATACTGTCACCATTGACAGAATGGTGGAGGATTACATCGGTGACAGCATCCAAGTAGGCATGTCAGACAGTCCATACCTGTACTGGCAGGAAAAAGAGGCAATTTGGAGGCCCCTGTACAAACTGGCTCTATTTTACCTGAGTTGCCCCCCCTCCAGTGTGTACTCCGAAAGAGTGTTTAGTGCAGCCGGGAACCTTGTCAGCGAAAGGCGTAGGAGGTTGCTTCCACAGAATGTGGAGAAGATGATGTTCATCAAAATGAATTATCAGCTCTTCCAGGGAGACCAGCCTCCAGAAGGTACAGAGGGACATGTGGTGGTGGATTCAAGTGGGGACGAGTTAATACTTTGTGAGGATGAGGATGTACACACTGAAGAGGGTGAGGAATCGGTGGATGAGGAGGATGAGGATGACATCTTGCCTCCGTAGAGCCAGTTTGTGCAGGGACACATTAATTGCCAGCTTGTTTTGTGGGGGCCCAAACGAACCAATCATTTCAGCCACAGTTGTGTGGCAGACCCTGGCGCTGAAATGATTGGTTTGTAAAAGTGTGCATGTCCTGTTTATACAACATAAGGGTGGGTAGGAGGGCCCAAGGACAATTCCATCTTGTACTCTTTTTTTTCTTTGCATTATGTACAGTTTGGGGCCTAGTTTTTCTAACTGTCATCCTGTCTGCCACTGCAGTGTCACTCCTAGATGGGTCACGTGTTTGTGCCACCCACTCGTGTCACTTAGCATAGTCATCCAGCTACCTCGGTGCAACCTTTTGGACATAAAAACACTATTGTGAGGTGTGAGGTGTTCAGAATAGACTGGAAATTAGTGAAAATTAAGGTTATTGAGGTTCATAATAGCATAGGAGCAGAAAAACCTACAAATTCTGTGATTTTAGCTGTTTTTATGCTTTTTTTAAAAAAAATACAGTTCCAAAACACAAAACCCAGAACCCAAAACACGGAAGGGTGGTTTTGGCAAAACCAATCCAGATCCAAAACACGAAGAAAGATCCAGATCCAAAACCAAAACACAAAACACGAAAAGTGGCCGTTGCACACCCCTAGCTTAAACTACCAAATAAACCCTTCTATTGATAAAAGTGATAGAAATTATCACTATTAAATACTGTGCACTGCAAATGTGTTACTATCTCAAAAAATGCTAATTCAACGTGTTTGTGCAGTTCTAATACACATATGTACTAAAATATATAAGTATATTAATGTGAATATTTAAGAATTATCTGTGCTCTTATAAAAGTGAAGTGATTGAGTGAATACAGTTATCACTTTTATAATCTCCTACAAGTATTTAAATAAGTGATCATATTATGAATTTATCTTGAGGCTAACCTATAATATGATGTACTGTAATATCTGGTAAGTACAAGGTGTGACAGATGATGTATTGTCTATATCACTCTTGTCCTCTAATCCCCTAATAATATCCTATCTTAGATCTAATAATTATCCTTATTGATGTGTTGTTTCCCCCTTATTATTAGGGGATTTGTATATTCTCCATACTCTCCAGTTATTTGATATCAGTTTACACAGACTCTGTCCTCGAGTTTGTATCTTTGTGGGGATAATCCATTTATTTAAAGGGATCAGAGAAAGGCAGCAAATTGGTTATTTTCATTCATTCCCTTTGGTTCAATACTGTCCATAAGGAAGATCCATCTTGCCTCCTTACGGAGAAGTTCTTGCGTCATATTCCCTCATCTGATTCCCAGATATATTTTTTCCATTCCAAATGCTGTCAATAACTCAGAATTTCCATTATGTGCTTTCAAAAGGTGTCTGGTCACACTAGTCAGGGTTTTCAACCTTTCACGGTCCAGCTTGGCATTTTTAATGCTCCTCAAATGTTCCATCACCCTAATTCTCATGGCTCTGCTGCTCCTCAAATGTTCCAATTCTCATGGCTCTGCTGGTCATTCCTATGTACAATTTCCCACAAGGGCATGAGAGACAGTATATTACTCCAATGGATCTACAATTAATGTAATTTTTAATTACATGGTTATTACCAAATTGGTCCTGAAATTGTTGCATAGGTGTTATATACTTGCATGTATTGCAGTGTCCACATTTGTGGCATCCAACAAGTATCTCTTTTTGTTAATAATTAATGAGAAATGGCTATGCACCAAGATGTTCCTAAGGTTGGGTGATTTTCTCCAACTTATATATATATGATTCCTCAGTACCTCTTTTAGATCTTTATCTGTTGTTAAGATATTCCATTGTTTTTGGAGAATGTTCTGTATGTCCCTCCATTCTGTGCAAAAGGTGCCTATAAACCTTATTTTTTCTTCCATTTTGTCATGTGTTTTCTTTTTACTTCTCAGGGTCTCTCTCTCTTACTGTTCTTAGCCGCTCTTTATCCCTTCTTAATGATCTTTCTACTATATCATCTCTGCTCTAATCTAAGACTCAGTTCCCTGGCTCTGTGATCAAATTTTTCTTCAGTTGAGCAGTTCTGTCGCATCCGGAGGAATTCTCCTTTTGGAACTCCTTTTATGGTGGTGGAGAGATGTGCACTTCCAGTGCAGAATACTGTTCGTTGCTGTTGGTTTTCTAAAGAGATCTGTAGTGACTCTTCCATCTTTCTCAACTTCAATTGTCAGGTCTAAAAATGTCACCGATGTCTGGCTCATCTCTGAAGTCAGTCTCAGGTTCAATTAATTCATATTTAGGATGTTAAGGAAGTCTTGTAGTATCTTCTGTTCTCCTTCCCATATTATCAGTACGTCATCAATGTACCTGTACCAACTTATGATGTGATTGGTATAGTACTCATTGTCTTCTGAGAAGACCAGTTCTTTTTCCCACCACCCAAGGTATAGATTGGCATATGTGGGCGCGCACGTACTGCCCATCACTGTACTTCGGGTCTGTAGGTAGAAACGCTCGTTAAATATAAAAAATTTTGTGAGTACAAATTCCAGAAGTTGGAGGATAAAGTTGTCAAATGTCTCCTTTCCTTTCATTTTGAGGAAGTACTCCACGGCTATCTTTTCTTTGGTGTGGTCAATACTTGTATAAAGCGACTCAATATCGCAGGTGCAGAGTCACGTATTGGAGGTCAGTGTAAGATTTTCCAATTTCCCCAAGATATCCAGAGTATCCCTTGTGTATAAGGATAATTGGAGGACACATTCTCTAAGTTGTTTGTCTACAAATTTACTTGCCTTTTCTGTAAGTCCTCCAATTCCCGATACAATGGGTCTTCCTGAAGGTTTTTCCTTGTTTTTATCTATCTTTGGTAATATGTAAAATGTGGGTATTTTCAGATGCTCTACCCATAGGTAATCCCTTTCTCTTTGTATGATAACATTGTTTTTGAAGTTTTCTTCAATCATATTTTGATATTGTTTTCAGAAAGTTAGCTGTAGGGTTGAATATCAGTTGTTGATATCATTCTTTATGATTTAGCTGTCTCATCACTTCCTCCAAATACAGTTCTTTCTTCCAAAGGACCACATTGCCTCCTTTGTCGGACGGTTTCACTTCAATATCTTCCCATGTTTCTATCTATCGTAAGGCTTTATACTCTTCGGTAGTAAGGTTATAGTGTTTATTTCTCCTTTGCATGAAAAGGACATCAAGATCTTTTGAAACTAGATCGAGGTATATTTTCGCTTGAGGACATATCTGGAAACTGGGAACAAAGGTAGACTTCTTTTTCAATGTCTTATCTCTATTGTAAAGGTTTTCACTTGGAGTTGATTCCACATTCTCTGTGAGTAGTTCTTCTAAAGTATTGATAGCTTCTTCATCCATGTTATGCAGAGAAGGGCCCTCTGAAATCAGGAAATCCTGATTTACTTTGTTAGTATAAAACTTTTTTACCAGGATTTTAATCACAAACAGGTTGAGGTCTTTCTCAATGAAAAACTTATCCATTGGTCTTGTAGGGGAGAATGATAATCCTTTAGCTAATACACTACAGTGATGTTCATTTAGAACCCTGTCAGTGAGATTGACAATTTTCAGGTTGTCATCTGGTATCATCTCCTGAAGCTGTTGTATTTCTTTTGTGGGTTCATTCCCCAATCTCCCCTTTCCCTTTTGTTTCTTATTATTTCGTCCCCTCTTGGTTCTCTTAAAGGTCCTGGGTCTCCTTGTGTGGCTAGGCCTAACCCTAAAAAATTTTGTCTTCTATCCTTACTTTGGTTGCCTCCTGTTGGCTGATCAGACATCTCACTTTCTGAGGTTTCAAATTCAGATGTGGAATATTTTTGTTCCCTTCTTCTATCTGTCTTGTATTGTCTTTTAATATTCCACTTGAACATATTTCCTTGCAAATAATCATTTTTATCCCTAATGAATTTTTGATGTTTACGTTCTATAATTTTCTTTTCAGCAATTTCCACTTTATTTTTGTATTTGAGGTATGTTTTCTGGAATAGTTCTATACTTTCAAATTGTTTCAGACATTTCCTTATCTTCGAGATCTCATTTGTATACATTTTGTAACTTAATCTCGTCATGTCTGATTAGAATATTCATGAGATTTTTAGAGCAGGTGAGTAATGTATCTTCCCACTCCTTTCTCAAACCTTCCTCCAACTCAAATGTTGGGTAGATTTTGGGCCGCAAACCTTTGGGTGTCAGATTATTCTTCTGGTAGCTGTCAAACATGGTTTTGTTCCATAATGTTTTTGTTTGTTTTAATAATACATTTTTAAAATCCAATAAACCACTTGACCAGTTAGCACCCAATTTTCCACTCTTTTCCATCAATATCTCTCCAAAAGTGGTTGCAATGTTGGTCTGCCATTTTTCTTGTCTACTATTAAGATCCTGATTTAGATTGAATCAAAAACAGTAGTATTCAGATAAGTATTTATAAGGGTGATTTCAATAAGTATTTCAGTTAAATGGGAATGTCAGTATTCAGATGAATATTTATCCTGACAGGGACATGTAAGTACTCTAACCCTCTCGTGGTGGTGCCTAACCGTAACCTCCTTAGGGGGTTTCTAACCCTAACCTCCCCCTGGTATGCCTAATCCTAACCCCCCCAGGGGGTGCCTAATCCTTCCCCCCACCTGCAGCTAACAATCCCGCTTACCTTTGTTCAGGATGCCGGCCGTCGGGATTTCGTCGTCGGGTTAAAGATAAGCATCGTGATTTCGGCCTCCCATTGTCGGGATTCAGACGGCTGGCATTCCGGGGAGATGGTAATATAACTACATCCAGACTATTGTGCTTTATAACCAATGCAGGGAAATTATACTAATGATCCCATTTGAATGTATATCTCTTTTTTTTTTTTTTAATATAACAGCTTCATAATGGGGTAAGGTGCAATCAGAGAGATTGCTAGTCTCTTCAGGGAGACAGGTAGATTGCTACTATTTCAGGGAGTCTCCCTGACAATGAGGGAGAGTTGGCAAGTATGGTACTCGCTCACCGAAAGCTGAAATCCTGTATTAAAAAAAAATTCATACTCATTAAAATCTTTTTTTTGCTGGCTCCTCTTCTGTCCATGTGTAATGCTCCAGAGGTCAGCAGCAGGTCACATGGGCAGTGTGGTCAGGCCAGTGATGGTTGGTGGTGTGTGGCAGGTGGTCAGAGCAGAGCTGAGGTCACTGACCTGGCGAGCAGCTTGTATTCTGCGCAGCTCCTCAGAGCACCTCCGAGTGTGACAGAGGATTGAAGTTCTCTGCAGCAGCAGATGGGGGATAGAAGAATACCCACAGAGGACAGAGGGAGGAGTTGGAAAGCAAGGGAGGTCCAGACCCAAGCTCCTTGCTCCATCCATTTGGCTGTTCTTGTGCCTCCATCCACCTCTAAGCCTGGACTGATGGGCTGGAAGAGTGTTTGAGTCGGAGTTGATCATAGGACCAGGTACTGACCCCTGCACTCAGCATAGTCTCTGTCCTGCAGCATGCTGCACCATCCACAATCAGCAAATAAAGACTTCTCTCCCATCGTCTCTCCTAATTGGTATGTTAACAATAGTTTTTTGACAGCTCCATACAGATCATGGCTTTACTTGGGTGCAGGGGGGGTATTATCAAACCTTCTAAAGAGAACAAATAGAGGCATTGCCAATAGCAACCTATCAGATAACAGCTATCATTTATCTAGTACATTATATAAAATAACTATAATCTGATTGGTTGATATGGAAAGCATCTCCACTTGTACAAGTGTGTAGCGAGCCGGCCTGGGGGAAGGCGGGGGCGTGACCTAACTGCGGGTGCTGTGTCGCCATGCCCCCTTCAAGAAAAATACACAAAACATTTTTTGTGGAGCTGCGCGCTGGGGAGGAGGGCGCTGTGAGCCCTGCAGCCTGGTGCAAATCCGGGGTGGGGGGCACAATCAGTTTGATCGTTTCCAGGCATAGAAGAGGAGACTGCTGCTGCTAATCACAATCACTTTCAATGCTGGCAGGTGTTTGTTAATTACCTTTGAACATGATTTTGAATGGGGTGGGTTCATTGGCAGCTCCATTAAGAAAGGGTGTGTACACTAATACAATTATAGTTGCTGATTTTCTGGCTGGGGGAAACCAGTCGGCATTGTGGCGGCATAGTTGGACTGCGTGGGGTGTGATGTCATTGCGGCCCCACACCTGCTATACAATGCCAGGTAAGTAGGGTGAAGTGCGCAGGTTGGGTGCGGGTAGGTGTGGGGGGGTGGTGGCCAGTCCCGGAAACTTGCCCCATCTTGCAGCTGGCCGGAAGCAAAGGTAAGTATCCTACATCTATGGTTTTGTATTTAACAAATTTTAAATACTAAAACTGTCTATTTGTTTTTACTTTAATGTAGACCAATGTCTGACATGATTTACCCTGATTTCAATATACAATTTCAATATGGATGTGTAGACTTATTTTATCTACTGTACGCGGTTCATCAAAGCGACGTGTCACGGTCGGTGTAGTTCCTCCTCCCTACCTCTGGTGTCACTCTTTGCCTAAGGCCTGTCTAGCCCATTCCACCATGGCTAGTCTTTGATTGCAGACCTGATTGCCTACTCAAGCAGCTGCAGGTGGCACCTGGGAACTAGCTTTATATTCCCTCAGAACTAGGAACGAGCGAGTTCGGATTTCTGAAATCTGAACCCCCCCGTGCCCTCCCGATCCAAGCCGGATCCGAGTCAGTTTCGAGTTTTTCCATCTGACTCGGATCTGAAATCGAGCCAAAACGTCATCATTCCACTGTCAGATTCTTGGGGGTTTTGGATTCAATAAAAGGTCCCCATGTCGGCGCCATTTTTCACTCCGGCTGGGGACTGTAAAACAGGAGGGTGGGAGTTGTGCCGCTGTTGTCATCCATAGGGGCTGTGTCCACTCCAAAGTCCATAGGGGCTGGCTGGGCTGTGTTGTGCAGTCTATTGTCCATAGGGGCTGTGTCCACTCCAAAGTCCATAGGGGCTGGCTGGGCTGTGTTGTGCAGTCTGTTGTCCATAGGGGCTGTGTCCACTCCAAAGTCCATAGAGGCTGGCTGGGCTGTGTTGTGCAGTGTCCCATAAAGGATGTTGTCCTAAAGGGGTGCTGTAGTGTTGTCCAGGGGGTGCTCTGTCCATCGGGGGTGCTCCCCCCAAGTGCAAAAAATTTTTTTTTTCTATTTGTGTGCACTGTAGCTGCATGCTCCAAAAAAAAATAATATATTTTTCTGTGTTTGTGAGTTGTGTGCGCTGTTGCCGCATGTGCATCAACAAAGTAGCGCCAAGCATGCGCCTGTGTCATAAGTAAAGGGCCGGCTGGCTCGTCTGTTGAAGGGTGGTGTAACCCCAAAGTGCCTGAAAAAAAATAAATATATTTTTCTGTGTTTGTGACTTGTGTGTGCTGTAGCCTCATGTGCAACAACAAAGTAGCGCCAAGCGTGCGCCTTTGTCTTAAGTAAAGGGCCGGATGGCTTGTCTGTTGAAGGGTGGTGTAACCCCCAAAGTGCCTGAAAAAAATTTGTTTTTTTCTGTGTTAGTGACTTGTGTGCACTGTAGCCGCACGTGCATCAACAAAGTAGCGCCAAGCGTGCGCCTGTGTCATAAGTAAATGGCCGGCTGGCTCGTCTGTTGAAGGGTGGTGTAACCCCAAAGTGCCTGAAAAAAAATAAATATATTTTTCTGTGTTTGTGACTTGTGCGTGCTGTAGCCTCATGTGCAACAACAAAGTAGCGCCAAGCGTGCGCCTTTGTCTTAAGTAAAGGGCCGGATGGCTTGTCTGTTGAAGGGTGGTGTAACCCCCAAAGTGCCTAAAAAAATAAAATAATTTTCTGTGTTTGTGACTTGTGTGCACTGTAGATGCACGTGCATCGACAAAGTAGCAGCGCCAAGTGTGTGCCTGTGTCATAAGTCAAGAGCCAGCTGGCTCATTTGTTGAAGGGTTGTGTAACCCCCAAAACGCGCTTCAAAAAAAATAAGAAAATCTTTTTCTGTGTTTGTGACTTGTGTGCGCTGTAGCCACACATGCATCAACAAAGTAGTGGCAAGCGTGCGCCTGTGTCATAAGTAAAGGGCCGGCTAGCTCATCTGTTGAAGCCCTCAACCCCCAAAGTGCCTGAAAAAAAAAATCAAAATATTTTTCTATGTTTGTATGCGCCTTTGCCGCATGTGTATCAATATCAATTAAATGGAGGCCAAAAATTTGTCCGATAAAAATAAAATAGGGAAAGATCAACTACCACTTCCTCCTAGTGCTGAAGCTGCTGCCACTAGTCATGACATAGACGATGAAATGCCATCCATGTTGTCTACCAAGGCCGATGCCCAATGTCATAATAGAGGGCATATAAAATCCCAAATGGCAAAGTTCAGGAAAATGACCTTAAAAAATAAATTTAACTCATCTGATAAGAAACGTAAACTTGCCAATAAGCCATTTACGACACGGAGTGGCAAGGAACGGCTAAGGTCCTCCCCAATTTTCATGACTAGTGGTTCAGCTTCACATTACGATGGAAGCCCTCCTCCTGCTACAAAAATCAAACGAGTTAAGATGGCAAAAGCACAGCAAAGAACTGTGCGTTCTAAGAAGATATCACAAATCCCCATGGAGAGTCCAAGTGTGGCGACGGTTGCGATGCCTGACCTTCCCAACATTGGATGGGAAGAGGTGGTTCCTTCCACCATTTGCACGCCCTCTGCAAGTGCTGAAAGGAGCACCCACAGTCCACTTGCTGATATTCAAATTGAAGATGTCACTGTTGAAGTACAACAGGATAAGGATATTGGTGTAACTGGCGCTGAGGAGCAAGTTGACAAGGAGGATTCTGATGGTGAGGTGGTTTGTTTAAATCAGGCAGCAGGGGAGACAGTTTTTGTCCGTGGGATGAAAAAGCCTATCATGGTCATCACTGGGCAGAAGACCAAACATTCCACCTCTTTGGTCTGGAAATATTTCTATCCAAATCCAGACAACTGTCTTGCCATATGTACCATATGTAAAGGTACAATAAGTAAGGGTAGGGACGTTAACCACCTAGGAACATACTCCCTTATACGTCACCTGCAGCGTATTGATAAATAGTTACTGTCAAGTTCAGAAACTGTGGCTAAGACAGAAAGCAGTCCAGGGACACCTAAATCCCTTTTTCCTGTTGTATCCAAGTGCCTGCAAACCACAACGTCAACTCCCTCCTCATCAATTTCCTCCTCAGTCAGGATCGGAAGTAGTCCTGCAGGTCATGTCACTGGCATGACTGACTCTCCTATCCGGGATTCCTCTGGAGGATCCTGCATTGCTACGCCAACTGCTGCCACTGCTGCTGTTGCTACTGGGAGTCATTCATCATCCCAGAGAGGAAGTAGGAACACCACTACTTCTTTTACTAAGCAATTGACCCTCCAACAGTCCTTAGCGAGGAGGATGAAGTACGACAGCAGTCATCCTGAACCAAAGCGGATAACTGAGGCCTTGACAGCTATGTTGGTATTAGACGTGCGTCTGGTATACGCCAATAGTGCAGTGGGATTTAGTCAGTTGATGGAGGTAGTGTGTCTCCGGTACCAAATCCCATCTAGATTCCACTTCACTAGGCAGGCGATACCGAGAATGTACAGAGACATCAGAAAAAGTCTCAGTGTCCTAAAATTGCGGTTGTACCACGGACATGTGGACAAGTGGAACAGGGCAGACTAAGAACTATATGACTGTGACAGTGCACTGGGTAGATGTATCGCTTTATGCAGTAACAACAGCAGCGTCACCAGTAGCAGCATCTCAAAAACACCAGCTCGTTCCAATGTAGGCTACGCTGTGTATCACCGGTTTTAGTAAGAGGCACACCGCCGACAACCTATTAGAGAAACTGAGGGAAATCATCGCCCAATGGCTTACCCCACTTAGACTCTCCTGGGGATTTGTGATATCTGACAATGCCACCAATATTGTGCGGGCATTATATCTGGGCAAATTCCAGCACGTCCCATGTTTTGCTCACACAATAAATTTGGTGATGCAGAATTTTCTGAAAAACATCAGGGGCATGCAGGAGAAGCTTTGGGTAGCCTGAAAAATTCCTGGCCACTTTCACCATTCAGCGACAGCGTGCTGAATACTGGAGCACCAGCAAACACTCTTGAATCTGCCCTGCCATCACCTGAAGCAAGAGGTTGTGACATGGTGGAACTCAACCCTATATGCTTCAGAGGGTGGAAGAGCAGCAAAAGGCCATTCAAGCCTATACATCCACCTATGACATAGGCAAAGGAGGGGGTATGCACCTAACTCAAGCGCAGTGGAGAATGATTTCAGTGTTGTGCAAGATTCTCCAGCCCTTCGAACCTGCCACACGTGATGTCAGTTCAGACACTGCTAGCTTGAGTCAGGTAATTCCCCTCATCAGGCTTTTGCAGAAGCAGCTGGAGAAAGTGAAGGAGGAGCTAAGATGGAGCGATTCCGCTCGGTATGCGGGACTTGTGGATGAAATCCTTCATTAGTTTTGCCAGGATTTGAGGGTGGTCAATCTGTCAATCAGACCAATACATTTTGGGCACCATGCTCGATCCTAGGTTTAAAGCCTATGTGGTGTCTCTCTTTCTGGCCGACACTAGCCTGCAGAGGTGCAAAGACCTGCTGGTGAAAACATTGTCAGCTGAAGTGGAATGTGACACGTCAAGAGCTCCTTCTTCATTTTCTCCCGAAACTGGGGCTGCCAGGAAACAACTTAGGTATCCTAAGAAACCCACTGGCGGTGATGCAGGGCAGACAGGACCAAGTTTGGACATCTGATCCGGACTGAAGGACCTGGCAACAATTTCTGACATGTCTACTGTTACTGTGTATGATACTGCCACCATTGACAGAATGGTGGAGGATTACATCGGTGACAGCATCCAAGTAGGTATGTCACTAGCAGGAAAAAGAGGCAATTTGGAGGCCCCTGTACAAACTGGCTCTATTTTACCTAAGTTTCCCCCCCTCCAGGGTGTACTCTGAAAAAGTGTTTAGTGCAGCCAGGAACCTTGTCAGAGAAAGGCGTAGGAGGTTGCTTCCACAAAATGTGGAGAAGATGATGTTTATCAAAATGAATTATCAATTATTCCAGGAAGATCAGCCTCCAGAAAGTACAGAGGGACCTGTGGTGGTGGATTCCAGCGGGGACGAATTAATACTCTGTGAGTATGAGGTTGTACACAACACTGACGAGTGTGAAGAATCGGTGGATGAGGAGGATGAGGACGACATCTTGCCTCCGTAGAGCCAGTTTATGCAGGGACAGATTAATTGCCAGCTTGTTTTGTGGGAGCCCAAACGAACCAATCATTTCAGCCACAGTCGTGAGGCAGACCCTGGTGCTGAAATGATTGGTTTGTTAAAGTGTGCATATCCTGTTTATACAACATAAGGGTGGGGGGAGGGCCCAAGACAATTCCATCTTGCACCTCTTTTTTTTCTTTGCATTATGTACTGATTAGGGCCTAGTTTTTCAAACTGCCATCCTGTCTGCCACTGCAGTGTGGGTCCTAGATGGGCCACGTGTTTGTGCTGCCCAATTGTGTTGCTTAGCATAGTCATCCAGCTACCTTGGTGCAACTTTTTGGCCTAAAAACAATATTGTGAGGTGTGAGGTGTTCAGAAAAGACTGGAAATGAGTGGCAACATTTTTTATTGAGGTTAATAATAGCATAGGAACAGAAAAATCCACAAATTCTGTGATTTTAGCTGGTTTTATGCTTTTTTCCAAAAAAATACAGATCGAAAATACAAAACCCAGAACCCAAAACATGGAAGGGTGGTTTTGGCAAAACCAATCCAGATCCAAAACACGAAGAAAGATCCAGATCGAAAACCAAAACACAAAACATGAAAAATGGCCGGTGCACACCCCTACTCAGAACTGAGCAATCCGGGCCAGGTCATCTAGTCTACCTATGTGACTGTGCTCCAAGTTCCCAGATAGCCTCTGCTTGTTTACTACTTGGGTTTTGTCTCGCTTCAACCAAGTTTTCTTCTGCTTCCTGTGTAAGTTATCCAGGACACTATTATTATTACATTGCACCAACTTACCTGGACTTGGTTTATCTGTATATCAGTTACTATGGACTTTATTATTTCTTCATCAGTATTAATATTACATTGCACCAACTTATCTGGACTTGTTTAACTGCATATCAGCAATTACCACATTTGCTTCACATCATCAGTATCTATTTATGCAGTGCATTGCTACATTTGGACTTTTGTATTTAACTTTGCATATCCAGTCCGGTTCCATCCGGTCCTGCCAGTTTACATGTGTTCATAGACTCCCTGTTAATAGTTCCGTTCTGAACTCAGTGATTGTTATCTACATCAGTAAACTGCACTTTGTCCATTCCCAGTGATTATCCATCTGCATTGCTCTGTTCTAACCTGACCATTTCAGAATTCATGAGTAAACCTTGTTTAATAAATCATTATTTCATTACACCTGACAGCTGTATTAACCTTATTTTGAATACTTCATGCACACGCACACACAAAGAACCTTGGATTGTGACATGACGGCAGTTGCAAAGAGTATTTCTTTGCATAGTGACTGACAGGTACAGTAGCCAGAATTTGGGGGAGGTAATGGGGGTGGTTAGAAAAAAATGTGTGTGGACCATTTTCTGGGCATGCACTAGTGAGCCTCTGCAAATTTGTTCACAATTGCAGAGGCCCCGGCATCTTAGACATCCTTGTTGTCTGAGACAGCATAGGCTTACACAGAAATTCGATGTGCAATTGATATATGATCGATGTTCCCACTTTTGTGTGAGTGGCAGATGTCAGATGCTGGAGGTGGGCATCTCAGTGCACAAGACAGCGGCTGAGTCATTAACATATTTTCACAAATCTGCTGTGTATGGAATTAGTGGCAACCAGATTTACATTGAATCAGGCCATTATTACACGCTTTTATTATTAGAACACTGGTTATGTGTAATATATTCTTATTGTGAAGTGCCAGTTTTTCTAAAAAATTTTTTATATTATCATTATTAACTAATACATGAGACACATTTATAAATAGACGCATTCTTCCGTTACTCTATGTTCAAGTTATTTTGCTTTTTAACTTCCACAAATTCCTCATGCATAAATGATTCCTAGGTTCTTTCATTATAAATAGTCTGCATTGTCATGAATATTGGTTCATCCACAAAATGGCTGCCTTTCCATCATGATTGCAACCATAGTGCTTTAAAGGAAAATATCCCTAACAGTTGCCAGCTTTTTTAAAATATATTTTTACATCAGTTTCCCCGTAATCATATTTTATTTTTAAAGCACTGACACGTCATCAAGGCTAACAAGACATTTTATGGACCTCAATACCATAGAGAAGTTGTAATTAAGCCTGGAGACAGGGCCACACTTGCTCGGCAAAACAACAACTGTGAGCAATGCACGTGCTGAAGTGGGGGAGTGGTTTACCTCCATGGATTGCCCACTTTTCTCCAGGCCCCACAGACAAGCCCAGGCCTGGATAATTAATACGGGATATGGTCAATATCCCGGCAAAGGGGATGCCGGCACTTAGAATACCAGTGCCGGAATCCCGACACCTGTCAGAATCCCGGTGCCAGCATCCTGACCGCCGGCAACCCGAAGGTAAGTCGGGGGGGAGGGCTAGTATTAGTGTTAGGCACTAGGGGAAGAGTTAGTGTTAGGCACAAAAGGGGGGTTGGGTATGGGAGCCTTGCGACCGGGATGCTGCCGGTAAAAATACCGACAGTGGCACCCCGTCAGAATCCCGACACCATGAGATAAGTAGCCTCCCCCCTATTGCCTAGACCTAAACTCCCTCTCCCCACACCCTAAACCTAACCCTCCCCCTAGTGCCTAACCCCAACCCTCCCCCTAGTGCCTAACCTCTAACCTTAAACCTAACCCTCTCCCTAACCCCAGATACTTACCTTTGGGATGCCGGCAGGCGGGATACTGGAGCCGTGATCCCGATGCTGTCTAGATTCTGGCGCCAGTATTTTGGCTATCATGCACACCTACCTCCCCTAAGGGGGGAGGGTTAGGTTTAGGGTGCAGGGAGGTATGGATACCCCTTAATCGCTAAACCTAAATATCGCTAGTTAGCGCTTCAAGTCGCTAAATTGAAATAATTGCTTTCCAATCCAATTGTGGTTCCAAAGCACAAAAAGTTATATTTTAAAAGAAAAAGTGTAACGCGCTGTGATCTAGACAATTAGCGCAAAAAGCAAGTAAATACACAGGTACAAGCCGATACATACGCGTGCGCACTGGTTCCAGTATACAGTCGTCTATCCAGAAGCCTGTGGTCATCCAAGGAGAATGGCTGAACACTAGAATCAGCATGCAGGTTATATACCTTACAGAGGTCAGCTCTAACAAAGAAACTAGTTGACAGATTTCCATTGGTTCTTGCTTCTGGACATTCTGGTACGATGCAGGTTATTGGATAGTTCATACAGCGTCACTAGAAGTATGTCCCAGTTCCTCAGACGTTGCTTTGTGTGGTTTTCCCGCCGAAGAACTGTTTTAAACTAGCTAAAGACACTACATACAGAGATATACCTTCTAATCACTAATTCCCTATAATTCATAACTTGCGGACGCATGATGCGATCTCCTTGCCGATAAAACCAGAGATCTGCGAATAAGCAGGGATTTAGAATGGTACCAAACAAGGCATGTCTACTATGTTTCTGTACCTTAAATATCATATGCATTACATTTCAAAACATAAGCATTTGCTAATAAAACCTCTAATATTAAGCTTAATGTGAGGGAACCTTTTTATAAGTGCGTGCATGTGTGAGTGTGAGAATATTGTGTTCTTTAGCTAGTATGTGTTGTGCGTCTTTGTTTTGTGTTTATCTGTAGGCTTTGATGTACAGCGCAAATGTGCGTTGTGCGTCTTGTATATTTTATCTGTATTATCTAATGTGTGTATAGGTTTTGATTGGACTTTCAACAATATGCAGTTGCAAAACAGACTCACAACGCTAATAACTCAGTATAGCGTCGTACAAAATGGTATCGTGCTGATGATGCAAAATTTTAAAAGATTTGGTCTCAGCCAATCATCCGGCTTTGACAGAGGTTAGGTTTAAGCACTAAGGGGGAGGTTAAGTTTAGGTACTGAGGAGGGAGGGTTAGGTGGAGGGAGAGAGGGAGGGTTAGGATACCTACCAACAGGTGTTGGTATCCTAACCTTGTCGGGATGCCATCATCGGGATTTTGACTGCTGGGATCCTGAATGCCAGCATCCCGTACCCAGCCCAATAATAGCCCACTCTTGACTTTCCTGAATGTCAAGCAGCACAGTAGAATGTATATATAACATACTTGCTTACTCTATATATGGGATGTAGTTATGAGACCGGCGGCCACAATGCCGCCAGTCTCAATCCCGACGCTGGAAGTCCGACACAGGACTTAAGATAGGCATCGAAATACCGATGCCTATCATAATCCCGGTGCCGGAACACAGCAGGACGCAAGCCTGAACGAGGTAAGTCTGGGGCGCCCTTACTGTTAGCCGCGGAGGAGAGGGTTAGGTTTAGATAGCATAGGGGGGGCTAGGGTTAGGCTACAAGAAGGGAGGGTTAGGGTTAGGAGGAGAAGGGGGGGTAAGTATATCCGACAGCCGGCATTACATACCAATTCCCTATATACTGTGACTCCCCTCCTGGGCTACCCAAAGGCAAAAATGCAGGTATGTGGAGAGGGGGCCTAGACTGCACACCCTGAATATATATATATATTAGGGGTGAGCGGGTTCGGATTTCTGAAATCCGAACCCCCCCGAGCCCCCCCGATCCGAGTCCGATCCGAGTCAGGCTCGACTTTTCCCGCCTGACTCGGATCTGAAATCGAGGCAAAACGTCATCTTCCCGCCTTCCGAGTCTCGCGGGTTTTGGATCCTATATAAGGTACACACGTCGGCGCCATTTTCTCACTCGGCTGTGGACAGTGAAGAGGGAGGGTGGGAGTTAGGGCTGTGTAGTGTAGTGTAGTGTAGTGCTGCTGTTGTCCACTACTTCAAAGTCCATAGGGGCTGGCTGTGTTGTGCTGTGCTGCTGTTGTTAATAGGGGCTGTGTCCACTACTTCAAAGTCCATAGGGGCTGGCTGGACTGTGTTGTGCAGTCAGTTCTCCATAGGGGCTGTGTCCACTCCAAAGTCCTGTGCAGTGTCCCAGTCCTAAAGGAGTGCTGTAGTGTTGTCCAGGGGGTGCTCTGTCCATCAGGGGTGCTCCCCCCAAGTGCTAAAAAAATAATATATTTTCTGTGTTTGTGAATTGTGTGCGCAGTAGCCGCACGTGCATCAACAAAGTAGTGCCAAGCGTGCGCCTGTGTCATAAGTAAAGGGCCGGCTGGCTTGACCGTTAAGGGTGCTGTAACCCCCGAAAGTACACTCCAGTCCAAACCAAAAAAAAAATTATTTTCTGTGTTTGTGAATTGTGTGCGCAGTAGCCGCACGTGCATCAACAAAGTAGTGCCAAGCGTGCGCCTGTGTCATAAGTAAAGGGCCGGCTGGCTTGACCGTTAAGGGTGCTGTAACCCCCGAAAGTACACTCCAGTCCAAACCAAAAAAAAAATTATTTTCTGTGTTTGTGAATTGTGTGCGCAGTAGCCGCACGTGCATCAACAAAGTAGTGCCAAGCGTGCGCCTGTGTCATAAGTAAAGGGCCGGCTGGCTTGACCGTTAAGGGTGCTGTAACCCCCGAAAGTACACTCCAGTCCAAACCAAAAAAAATATTATTTTCTGTGTTTGTGAATTGTGTGCGCAGTAGTCGCACGTGCATCAACAAAGTAGTGCCAAGCGTGCGCCTGTGTCATAAGTAAAGGGCCGGCTGGCTTGACCGTTAAGGGTGCTGTAACCCCCGAAAGTACACTCCAGTCCAAACCAAAAAAAAAATTATTTTCTGTGTTTGTGAATTGTGTGCGCAGTAGCCGCACGTGCATCAACAAAGTAGTGCCAAGCGTGCGCCTGTGTCATAAGTAAAGGGCCGGCTGGCTTGACCATTAAAGGGTGCTGTAACCCCCGAAAGTACACTCCAGTCCAAACCAAAAAAAAAATTATTTTCTGTGTTTGTGAATTGTGTGCGCAGTAGCCGCACGTGCATCAACAAAGTAGTGCCAAGCGTGCGCCTGTGTCATAAGTAAAGGGCCGGCTGGCTTGACCGTTAAGGGTGCTGTAACCCCCGAAAGTACACTCCAGTCCAAACCAAAAAAAAAATTATTTTCTGTGTTTGTGAATTGTGTGCGCAGTAGCCGCACGTGCATCAACAAAGTAGTGCCAAGCGTGCGCCTGTGTCATAAGTAAAGGGCCGGCTGGCTTGACCGTTAAGGGTGCTGTAACCCCCGAATGTACACTCCAGTCCAAACCAAAAAAAAAATTATTTTCTGTGTTTGTGAATTGTGTGCGCAGTAGCCGCACGTGCATCAACAAAGTAGTGCCAAGCGTGCGCCTGTGTCATAAGTAAAGGGCCGGCTGGCTTGACCGTTAAGGGTGCTGTAACCCCCGAAAGTACACTCCAGTCCAAACCAAAAAAAAAATTATTTTCTGTGTTTGTGAATTGTGTGCGCAGTAGCCGCACGTGCATCAACAAAGTAGTGCCAAGCGTGCGCCTGTGTCATAAGTAAAGGGCCGGCTGGCTTGACCGTTAAAGGGTTCTGTAACCCCCAAAGTACACTCCAAAACAAAAAAATATATATTTTCTGTGTTTGTGACTTGTGTGCACTGTGGCTGCACGTGCATCAACAAAGGAGCAGCGCCAAGCGTGCGCCTGTGTCCCATAAGTAAAGAGCCGGCTGGCTCATTTCTTAAAGGGTGGTGTAACCCACAAAGTGCACTACTCTCCAGCAAAAATAAAAAAATATTTTCTGTGTTTGTGTGCGCTTTAGCCGCACGTATATATATCAATATAACATAAATGGAGGACCAAACTTTCTCCGATAAAAATAAAATAGGGAAAGATCAAGAACCACTTCCTCCTAGTGCTGTTGCTGCTGCTCGGAGTTGTTCATCATCCCAGAGAGGAAGTAGGAACATCACTACTTTTACTAAACAATTGACCCTCCAACAGTCCCTAGCGATGAGGATGAAGTACAACAGCAGTCATCCTGAAGCAAAACGTATAACTGAGGCCTTGACTGCTATGTTGGTGTTAGACGTGCGTCCGGTATCCGACATTAGTGCAGTGGGATTTAGACAATTGATGGAGGTAGTGTGTCCTCGGTTCCAAATCCTGTCTAGATTCCACCTGCATCCTCAAAGCAGCAGCGACAAGCGTGCGTCTGTCTGTTAAAGGGTGGTGACACCCTCAAAGTGTGCTACACAAACAATTAAAATATTGTTCTTTTTTTTTCTGTCTTTGTGAATTGTGTGGGCTGTAGCCGCACTTGCATCCTCAAAGCAGCAGCGACAAGCGTGCGTCTGTCTGTTAAAGGGTGTTGTAACTCTCAAAGTGCTCCAAAAAATATATATTTTTTTTTAATGTGTTTGTGACTTGTGTGCGATGTAGCCACACTTGCATCCTCAAAGCAGCAGCGACAAGCGTGCATCTGTCTGTTAAAGGGTGGTGACACCCTCAAAGTGTGCTACACAAACAATTAAAATATTGTTCTTTTTTTTCTGTCTTTGTGAATTGTGTGGGCTGTAGCTGCACCTGCATCCTTATAGCAGCAGCGACAAGCGTGCGTCTGTCTGTTAAAGGGTGGTGACACCCTCAAAGTGTGCTACACAAACAATTAAAATATTGTTCTTTTTTTTTCTGTCTTTGTGAATTGTGTGGACTGTAGCCGCACTTGCATCCTCAAAGCAGCAGCGACAAGCGTGCGTCTGTCTGTTAAAGGGTGGTGTAACTCTCAAAGTGCTCCAAAAAATAAAAAACTATTTTTTTAATGTGTTTGTGACTTGTGTGCGATGTAGCCGCACTTGCATCCTCAAAGCAGCAGCGACAAGCGTGCGTCTGTCTGTTAAAGGATTACATCGGTGACAGCATCCAAGTAGGCATGTCAGACAGTCCGTACCTGTACTGGCAGGAAAAAGAAGCAATTTGGAGGTCCCTGTACAAACTGGCTCTATTTTACCTGAGTTGCCCCCCCTCCAGTGTGTACTCCGAAAGAGTGTTTAGTGCAGCCGGGAACCTTGTCAGCGAAAGGCGTAGGAGGTTGCTTCCACAAAATGTGAAGAAGATGATGTTCATAAAATGAATTATCAACTCTTCCAGGGAGACCAGCCTCCAGAACGTACAGAGGGACCTGTGGTTCCAGCAGGGACGAATTAATACTCTGTGAGGATGAGGATGTACACACTGAAGAGGGTGAGGAATCGGTGGATGAGGAGGATGAGGATGACATCTTGCCTCCGTAGAGCCAGTTTGTGCAGGGACAGATTAATTGCCAGCTTGTTTTGTGGGGGCCCAAACTAACCAATCATTTCAGCCACAGTTGTGTGGCAGACCCTGGTGCTGAAATGATTGGTTTGTTAAAGTGTGCATGTCCTGTTTATACAACATAAGGGTGGGTGGGAGGGCCCAAGGACAATTCCATCTTGCACCTCTTTTTTTTCTTTGCATTATGTACAGTTTGGGGCCTAGTTTTTCAAACTGCCATCCTGTCTGCAACTGCAGTTTCACGCCTAGATGGGTCACGTGTTTGTGCCGCCCACTCGTGTCGCTTAGCATAGTCATCCAGCTACCTCGGTGCAACCTTTTGGACATAAAAACACTATTGTGAGGTGTGAGGTGTTCAGAATAGACTGGAAATGAGTGGAAATTAAGGTTATTGAGGTTAATAATAGCATAGGAGCAGAAAAACCTACAAATTCTGTGATTTTAGCTGTTTTTATGCTTTTTTTCAAAAAAATACAGATCCAAAACACAAAACCCAGAACCCAAAACACGGAAGGGTGGTTTTGACAAAACCAATCCAGATCCAAAACACGAAGAAAGATCCAGATCCAAAACCAAAACCCAAAACACGAAAAGTGGCCGGTGCACACCCCTAATATATATATATATATATATATATATATATAACAAGAAACAATCCAGAACTCAAAAATATATATCTGAACAGACCCCGTTGCCCTCCGCAATTGGTGTAACATACCATTCCAACTATCAGCGGCACTCAGGGATTTTAAAGAAGAGACAACACAGCCATCATTTGGTCGACGTTTCAATGCAAACGCATTTTCCTGAGGAAAATGTCCTGAGGAAAATGCGTTTGCATTGAAATGTCACCCAATTGATGGCTGTGTCGTCTCTTCTTTAAAATCCCTGAGTGCTGCTGTTAGTTGGAATGATATATATATACATAAAATGGGAGGTGCTACCTGTGGAGACTATTGTTGTAAACACAAAAAGAAGAATAACAGATGCACAACTCCAACATTACTCATTATATATAGTGATACATATTGCAATAGAATTTTGAAAATAATAAAATAGAGGTTTTGGAATAATCATGACCATGGTTATGGGCCTACCCACCGCGCCCAGGTAACCTCTGAGGGTAGGTCCCTAACATGCAGGGGTTGAAATCCAGAGCACAGGACACCCCCAAATCAGCTCAGCTGAGCCACCCCAGGGCATCACTCTACACCACATGACTTATTGAGGCTTAGGTGTATGAGGACACATCTGTAAATGTTATCTTGTCCAAGTACGCTGATATGCTTCATACTTGTAGCATTATTGTCTCTTTAGCTGAGCTTATTATGTGTATAATTATTGTCAGTTTAAAAATATTTGATGCTTATTTACTCATCTAAATGTTCATGCAATGTGCCTCATGCCTCCAATAAAGAGATGGTAATATGAAACATAAATGTGTGGTTTACAGTAGACTGGAAATGCTAAATCCGCCTGTTTTGCGGTGAGAGAACACCCATTTGCCTGTCTGCGACACCAACTCAGCTGCCGAATGTAGAGTCTGGGAGCTGTTCTTTTCCTTATGTTTCATCCTTTAGCAGATTCGGAATTACAGGGGGAAAGAATTTCCTTGCAGACAACCAGTCTGTTTTCACTCTGTTTTATTAGTCCACGGAGAAAGTAGTTTTACCATATGGGATCTAATTGTTTATGCGCTTATTTGTCAAGGCAATGCAGAAAATAAAGAGCGGTATTGTTAAAAGTGCACTAACACACTGGTTATTAAAAGGGATTTTAGTTGTAACTTAATTTCATATAAACAATTTTCCAGCACCAAGGACACTTTCTATAGGAAACAAACCATGTTGCAATGAAAGGTGTGCACTACTTTTAAATTTTTTTTACATGCAGGGTAAATACTGGCTGCTTTTGCGTGTAGCCCACAAATGCTGGACAGCTTTATTATTACACTGCAATATAAATTTGAGTTTGGACATGTCCCTCTCACATCTAATGCCTCTATTCCACCAAAATCCCAGGTCCAGCCCGGGACACTGAACATTGGTTTCAAGCTGCGTAACAGCGGCTTGAACCCCATGTACACCATAGGCTGGACCCGGGATATTGCCAGGGCTTACCTTTGCAAGCGCTTGGAGATTACATCATTTCCAAGTGCCAGAAAATGTGGCACTCCCTATGCAGCTGTGAACGGAACCCAGGTCGGATGTCCTGGAATACCTGTTTCCAATGAGCCTTACCCATGTCTTATGTACATAAAATCCTGCTCAAGACCGGAAAGAAATGCCGGGTCAGTCGACCCGGGATTTCTTCCTAGGAGTCTTTATCAATGAACAGCCAACCCGGGTTGGCATGGCAATAACCCTGGTTTTAGCGGCAGTGGAATAGGGGTATACGTCTTTTGGCACATTTTACATTTGCCGCACCTGCAGTGTAACATGCTTTTGCCGAGGTGTAAAAATGACTTGCTCTTTTTAAATATTATGTTTAAACTTTTAGAATGTGGCATGGTCTACTTCTCACATTCTACCAGTACAATACAGGGGCAGAAGTATGGGAGACAATGGAGGCGCCTGCCGCTGGGCGCCAGCACTGAAGGGGCACCTCTTCCATCACCCACCATATATATTCACCCAACTTAGGGCTGTAAATATGCGGGATAGGGGGGCACTAAATGATAACTTGCCTTCGGGCGTCTGGGATGAACTTACACCACTGATACGATAGATTGTATTGATGAAAGCACAGCACATGAAAAGTGCAGGAAATGCATTAAAAAGCATGTCTAATAGCGTTTTTAAAGCTAAAAAATTAAACATCTGTTCACTTACTATTCCTGTAATTCTTCAGCAATCCATAACCTGATTTGGTGTTAATTCCTGAATTCTCAGGGCTCCTTTGTTCAGACTGTATGCAATTAGCACCATTCTAACAGAAGTATTGTATCATGTGAGGATTGCTTTAAATACTGTTAGAAGGTTTCATAAATAAAGAATACATGTTATATTTATTTTATTAATATAAAATAACAAACTGACCATAGCAATGTAATCACTTGCCTGGCGTGGTTGCATTATTTGCGGCCACACCAGCAACCACGCTAGATCACACCAGAAACCACGCCACACCAGCAATGCACACCAGGCTGTGCATTAACTGACATGGTCACAAACGATGTGACCTGTCAGATATGCGCAGTAGGTGGCTGCCAGAAGATAATATTACAGATAATATTACAGCAGCCGCCAAAAGCAGTGGGACCCAACGCGTGCTGATCACTGCTGACTGGTCAGCATGGCAGGACCCCCTACCCAGTGGCTGCAGAGATCAGCAGCTGCCAGAGAAATGTAAACTGAGCAGTTTTTTTTTTTTTTTAAAAGTCAGTTAAGTGGTTACATTTAGGTCAAGGACTATACTTATTACTTATTACATTTTAGTTGAAAAAAATACTGCATTTATTTTTCGCAATAATAAAAAAATATAGTGACTGACATTTTTATCGGAAATATGTCTAAACACGCAGAGTGCCATTGATAGACAGACATATATTAAGTTAAAATCAAGTTAATATTGAAATTAGAAGGTGCCACTAAGAATCCATTTTCACATATTGTACCAATTGTAAATGTCTATATTTTCTGGAGACATTTTGTCTGTCAACATTTTGACTTTATCAAAATAAAATATCAAAATTGAAAGACATGCTTATCTAGTCGACATTTCGATTGTCTATATTTTGATTAGGGATGAGCGGGTTCGGATTTTCGAAATCCGAACCCCCCTGACCTCCTGATCCGACCCGGGAACTGAGTCCGGCTCGAGTTTTCCCACAAAACTTGGTTCCCGGAACGAAGCAAAATGTCATCATCCTGGAGTCAGATTCTCGTGAGACCCGAACTTTGCACATTCCGCGCCTCCCGCCCCGCCATCTTCACTCCAGTCCTGGAGAGTGTAGTGAGAGGACGTGTAGTGTAGTGTCTGTGGGAAAGTGGCTCTGCTGTATCATATCAACATGCACTGCTGTATCAGTCCAGTCTAGTGATGCTGTGCTGCTGTATCAGTCTGGGCTGGGGGTGACCTGCTCTGCTGTATCAGTCCAGTCCAGTGGTGCTGTGCTGCTGTATCAGTCTGGGGGTGACCTGCTCTGCTGTATCAGTCCAGTCCAGTGGTGCTGTGCTGCTGTATCAGTCTGGGGGTGACCTGCTCTGCTGTATCAGTCCAGTCCAGTGGTGCTGTCCTATGCTGTATATCCAGTCCAAATAATTTATACAGGGGCTGTCCTGTGTGGTGTATACTGCCCTTCATCCAAATAATTTTTACAGGGGCTGTCCTGTGTGGTGTAAGCTGCCCTTCATCCAAATCATTTTTACAGGGGCTGTCCTGTGTGGTGTATGCTGCCCTTCATCCAAATATGTTGAATATATTCACTCCATAAAAATAATGTTCTCCATAAAAATAATGGAGGACAAAAATTTGGAGGATAAAATAGGGAAAGATCAAGAACCACTTCCTCCTAGTGTTGAAGCTGCTGCCACTAGTCATGACATAGACGATGAAATGCCATCAACGTCGTCTGCCAAGGCCGATGCCCAATGTCATAGCAGAAGGCATGTAAAATGCAAAAAGCCAAAGTTCAGTAAAATGACCCAAAAAAATACATTTAAATCGTCTGAGGAGAAACGTAAACTTGCCATTATGTCATTTATGACACGGAGTGGCAAGGAACGGCTAAGGTCCTGGGCTATGTTCATAACTAGTGGTTCAGCTTCACATGACGATGGAAGCCCTCCTCCTCCCACTAGAAAAATTAAAAGATTTAAGCTGGCAAAAGCACAGCAAAGAATCATTCTAAGAAGATATCACAAATCCCCAAGGAGAGTCCAAGTGTGGCGGCGGTTGCAATGCCTGACCTTCCCAACACTGGATGGGAAGAGGTGGCTCCTTCCACCATTTGCACGCCTTCTGCAAGTGCTAGAAGGAACACCCACAGTAAAGTTGCTGATATTCAAATTGAAGATGTAACTGTTGAAGTACAACAGGATGAGGATATTGGTGTAGCTGGCTATGAGGAGGAAGTTGATGAGGAGGATTCTGATGGTGATGTGGTTTGTTTAAATCAGGCACCGGGGGAGACAGCTGTTGTCCGTGGAATGAAAAAGCTCATCACGGTCAATCTTCGGCAGAAGACCAAACATTCCACCTCTTTGCTCTGGAAATATTTCTATCCAAATCCTGACAACAACTGACTTGCCATATGTACCATATGTAAAGGTGTAATAAGTAGTGGTGGGGACGTTAACCACCTAGGAACATCCTCCCTTATACGTCACCTGCAGCGTGTTCATAAGTTACTGTCAAGTTCAGAAACGTTGGCTAAGACCATAAGCAGTCCAGGGACACCTAAATCCCTTTGTCCTGTTGTATCCAAGCGCCTGCAATCCACACCATCAACTGCCTCCTTGTCAATTTCCTCCTCAGTCAGGATCGGAAGTAGTCCTGTAGGCCATGTCACTGGCTTGACTGACTCCTCTCCTATCCAGGATTCCTCCGGAGGATCCTGCATTGCTACGCCTACTGCTGCTGCTGGGAGTCATTCATCATCCCAGAGAGGAAGTAGGAACACCACTACTTCTTTTACTAAGCAATTGACCCTCCAACAGTCCTTAGCAAGGAGGATGAAGTACGACAGCAGTCATCCTGAAGCAAGAGGATAACTGAGGCCTTGACTGCCATGTTGGTGTTAGACGTGCGTCCAGTATCTGCCATTAGTGCAGTGGGATTTAGACAATTGATGGAGGTAGTGTGTCCCTGGTACCAAATCCCGTCTAGATTCCACTTCACTAGGCAGGCGATACCAAGAATGTACAGAGACGTTAGAAAAAGTGTCCTCAATGTCCTAAAAAATGCTTACCCAATGTCCACTTAACCATGGACATGTGGACAAGTGGAACAGGGCAGACTAAGGACTATATGACTGTGACAGCCCACTGGGTAGATGTATCACCTTACACAGCAACAACAGCAGCGTTACCAATTACCAGTAGCAGCATCTCAGAAATGCCAGCTCGTTCCAAGGCAGGTTAGACTGTGTATCACTGGTTTCAGTAAGAGGCACACCGCCGACAACCTCTTAGAGCAGGGGTGGGGAACATTTTTTCTGACAAGGGCCATTTTGATATATATAACATTATTCGCGGGCCCGGTGCAGGCCACACCAACTCCGTGTGACGTTACACGGTGGCGTGGCCACAATCGCCGGTGATTACAGCCATGCCCGAAGCATCCTTAGGAGCTGTAACGGCAGCAGTGTGACTGTCTGAAGAATCCTAAGGATGCTCCAGATGGCACTGCTGCATAGATTGTAGTTGCAGTGTGCCATTCTAGGCACCCTGCTAGCCAGATGAGGGCCAGACCAAATGATTCAGAGGGCCTGATACAGCCCTCGGGCTTGAGGTTCCCATCCCTGTCTTAGAGAAACTGAGGGAAATCATTGCCCAATGGCTTACCCCACTTCGACTCTCCTGGGGATTTGTGATATCTGACAATGCCACCAATATTTTGCGGGCAGTACATCTGGGCAAATTCCAGCATGTCCCGTGTTTTGCTCACACAATAAATTTTCTGAATAAATGACAGGGGTGTGCATTCAGCGACTGCATGCCGAAGACTGGAGCACCAGCAAACACTCTTGAACATGCCCTGCCATCACCTGAAGCAAGAAGTTGTGACCTGCTGGTGAAAACACTGTCAGCTGAAGCGGAATGTGATACGACAACGGCTCCTTCTTCATTTTCTCCCACACCTGGGGCTGCCAGGAAACAACTTAGATATCCTAACCAACCCACTGGCAGTGATGCAGGGCATGCAGGACCAAGTTTGGACATCTGGTCCGGACTGAAGGACCTGCCAACAATTTCTGACATGTCTACTGTCACTGCATATGATGCTGTCACCACTGACAGAATAGTGGAGGATTACATAGGTGACAGCATCCAAGTAGGCATGTCAGACAGTCCGTAACTGTACTGGCAGGAAAAAGAGGCAATTTGAAGGCCCCTGTACAAACTGGCTCTATTTTACCTGAGTTGCCCCCCTCCAGTGTGTACTCTGAAAGAGTTTTTAGTGCAGCCGGGAATCTTGTCAACAAAAGGCATAGGAGGTTGCTTCCACAAAATGTGGAGAAGATGATGTTCTTCAAAATGAATTATCAATTCTTCCTGGAAGATCAGCCTCCAGAAAGTACAGAGGGACCTGTGGTGGTAGATTCCAGCGGGGACAAATTAATACTCTGTGAGGATGAGGATGTACACAACACTGAAGAGGGTGAGGAATCGGTGGATGAGGACGACATCTTGCCTCTGAAGAAAGAGTTTGTGCAGGGACAGATTAATTGCCAACTTGTTTTGTGGGGGTCCAAACGAACCAATCATTTCAGCCACAGTCGTGTGGCAGACCCTGGCGCTGAAATGATTGGTTTGTTAAACTGTGCATGCCCTGTTTATACAACATAAGGGTGGGTGGGAGGGCCCAAGGATAGTTCCATCTTGAACTCTTTTTTTTCTTTGCATTATGTACTGTTTGGGGCCTAGTTTTTCAAACTGCCATCCTGTGTCCCACTGCAGTGCCACTCCTAGATGGGCCACGTGTTTGTGCCGCCCTCTCGTGTCGCTTAGCATAGTCATCCAGCTACCTCGGTGCAACCTCTTGGCCTATAAACAATATTGTGAGATGTTCAGAATAGACTAGAAATTATTGTTATTGAGGTTAATAATAGCATAGGAACAAAAAATAAATCTGTGATTTTAGCTGTTTTTATGCTTTTTTCCCAAAAAATACAGATCCAAAACCAAAACCTGGTAGGGTGGTTTTGGCAAAACCAATCCAGATCCAAAACATGAAGAAAGAACCAAAACACAGAATATGAAAAGTGGCCGGTGCACACCCCTAATTTTGATAGGGTCAAAATGTAGACATTCAAAATTAGGGATGTGCACCAACTCCCATGTTTTGGTTTTGGCTCTCCTTCATATTTTGGATCTCGATTTGGTTTTGCCAAAACCGCTCTTGCGTGTTTTGGTTTTTAATCTGTAATTTAAAAAAAAAACTGCTATAATCACATAATTTGGGCTTTCTTTGTTCCTACAGTTTTATTAACCTCAATAAAATTAATTTCCACTCATTTCCAGTCATTTTTGACCACCTCACAGCTCACAATATTGTTTTCATCCAGTTTAGCCCCAAAATTTGCACCAAGCTAGCTGGCTGACTAAGCTAAGTAGCAGCAGTGGGCGGCGCAAACACGTGGCAGTTCAACTTCCAACATGGCACATAAGGGAACATATGTTTTCATTAATCAAGAGGCCTGAGGAAGATGGAGTATGTATTTAGTTGAAGGCAGGGACAGGAAGGTTTGATTGGTAGTAAATTTAATTTATTTTTTTATTCCAAAGCAAATTTATGAGGGAGGAAGGGAGAGCATGGGTAAAAAATATGTCCAATGTTTTGCCCACAAAATCAACCTGGTGGTTCAAAATATTTTTTAAAAATAAAGAGGCATACAGGAGATGCTGTCTGTGGCCATAAACATTTCTGGATATTTTTGTCATTCAGCAACCACATGTCAGAGATTGCAGCAGCAGTGTCAGTTCAACTTCCAACATGGCACATCGGGAAACAAATGGTTTTATTATTAAAGAGGCCTGAGGGAGTTGGAGTATGTGTGTAGTTGAAGGCAGGGAAAGGAAGATTTGATTAGTAGTAAATTTAATTAAATTTTTTGATTCCAAAGTAAATTTATGAGGAAGGGGAGGAGGGGAGGCATTTTAAAAAAAATATTTCAATCATTCACATCAGTCCTTGCCCCAGAAGTATCCTTGAGCACTATGCCTGCTGCTGCTAGGAGTTGATTTTCATCCGAGAAGGGGACCAGGAAGACTACTAGTAGTACTTTAAAAAACAATTTACTGTTAAACAATCCTTTGCAAGGTGGAGCAAGCATGACAGCAGTTACCCAGTTGCACAGTGGATCACTGATGTCATAACATCTATGCTGGTATTAGATGTGCGTCCAATATCCGCCAGTAATGCAGTAGGTTTTAAACAGTTAATTGAGGTCATGTGTCCCCGCTACCAAATCTCATCTAGATTCCACTTCACTAGAATAGCAATTCCCAACCTGGCAGCAGTCCCTTGAACAACACAGCACCCCTTTTATGGCCAACAAGGCACCCCTGCGGAGTGCGGACGGACCACCTGCAGAGTCACAAATATGTGGATGATAAACTGCGGTCTGACCGGCAGTATAACTGAACAATAATAGTGTAGCTACTAGCTAGCACAAACACACAAAAAAAATAGAAAAAAGATCTTTTATGTTTATGTTTTGGGGAATGATAAATATTAATTTTAACTTAATTTTTTTTACACTGGGGAGGAGCACAGCTGGATTGACAGAGCACCCCCCTTGGACAACACAGCACTACTTTATGAACTGCAGCCCTAGCCCCTTGATGGACAGGACAACACAGCAGGACCCCTTTATGGACAACACAACAGCAGCTCTTTCTGCAACCCCAGAGCCTTGATTGACAGGACAACAGTGATACAGCAGCACCCCTTTATGTACTGATCACTGAAGCCCCCTTTATGTACTGCAGCCCCATCCCCTTTATGGACAACTCAGCAGCAGCCCCGGCCCCCGACAGAACAACACAGTGACGCAGCAGCATGTGCACAGACACGTGGAAATGGCACCGATCAACGGGACCTTTATACAGTCCAAAACCCGCGAGAATCCGACAGCGGAAGGATGCCGTGTTTTGCCTCATTTTCAGATACGAGTCAGGCGGGAAATCCTGAGCAGGTCTCGGATCTCATCTCGGATACATGAAGTTCAGGTGGGTCCGGATCCCGGAGAACTGGACTCGCTCAGCTATATTCAAAATATAGGCGATCTTATATTATGAATGTCTCTAGTACCTGAAATAGTTAAATTTAAGAACTTTCAGTATTTGCTGGTATTAGAAAATTTTGGGGAAAATGCATGGGGTTCCCCCTATCTTCCAATAACCAGCACTGGCCCGAACTAGCCAGGGTAAGGAGGATGGGGTAATAACACTATAGCAGGGCGATAAACAATGTGAGGTCCCCCTGCCACAACATTAACCAACCCTAAACTAATCAGCCCAGGGCTGGAATCCCTCAGAAAGTCAGGACGCCTCCCTCTTAAGGGCCAACCGGCCCTGGGTGGTAAGGATGGGAATAATGGTTTATAAATAAATAATAATATTTTTATTTACAGGCAGTCTACAAGCCCCAGCAAGCCTGCCCCAGTATGGTGGAATAACAAGTCCCTGCATGCCTGGACATTATGGGTCTGCTGGCACCTGTAGTCTGCATGTAAAAATAGTATTAAAACAAGACAACCACCAAATGTTTGAAAAAAATGCTCACCCACACAGCCCTTGTTCTCCAATTTAATACATTCAAAATTGTTCCTCTTCAATCCATGTAGCATCCACAAGTCTTTGGAAAACAACAAATCGCAGAACTGACCCTGATAAAGGGGTCCCATCATTGAGGGTTTTTGTTTTAAATGAAACTATTTTGCTGCACCTGGTAGCATTTAAGCTGACGGCTCTCAGACCCATCTGAGATGCATGCCGGCTTTTAGCAATGGCAGTGTTGTTTTATTTTGACTCTTCACATTAAGACTGTGTCTACATTTTGGTTGTAGACCTTTTGATTTGTCTATATTTTAAAGTCTACATTTTAACTGTCAACCTTATGACCATGTCAACATATTGGTGTTGACATTTTGAGTGTCTAAGTTAAAACTGTCTGAATTTTGACGGCTTCCCATTGAAAACAAGTGGTTATTTTGTGGAGCGCATCAGGCATCTTCATTTACTCCAGGCACCAAGAGTGCCCAACAACTGAGTCTTCTGATGGTTGTAACTGGGCTGTAATAGGGCGTTCTACCATACAGTAGGCTGAGTTCAGACAGGGTGTGTGAATGGAATGGCAGGCAGTGCAGGGTTGTGTGCAATGACACCTGATTTCAGATGTATATTTTGCACCATGGATAGGGCTGGTGCAAGTGCCCATTGTTGATGATGGTGATTATGATGATGATCATGCGAAGCGTTTGGATAGAGCTGATCCAGCCACAGATCTGTCTACAACTCTGCACAGTAGTGACAATGTGCATTATGGAGGCAATTACAGCTGCCTTCATCTCAACTCTGGTGCACTGTCAGAGAATAGGGAGAATACAATTAGACCCTTTAATTTAATGGGTGTGAAAAAGAGTGGTAGCCTTGGGCTTCATCGTCTGGGGCTATTCAATTAGAGTCCCTTTTCCACCCGATACCCTTTTTCACGTCCATTAACATGATAATGGGTGCTAGCACATGTTACCGGCCTTTAATACATAAGATTCATAAAACGGTCACAGACATATGTGTTAAAGGGGGCTTTTCTCTGTTAAGTGCAGCCTAATCAAATAGTCCCAGGGGATCAATTAGCACACGGCAATTTACTGTGGCTGATTGAATACCCCCTAAGTGGGATAAATGGATGCTAGGCTATGCATTACTCAGCCAGTATAAGGCAGGGACGTGCAGTCAGGGTAGGCAGAGGAGGTACAGCCTCCCCTGTCATACTTCCCCCCCTATCATTCTCCCTGTCATACTCCAGAGTTTTAATATTAAAACTGTGTTTTTATACATGTGTGCCTCCCCAGCCATTGACATCACCACACGTCACGTGTGGAGTCTAACACAGTGGCAGTTTTTTCCAGGGATCCCTACTAGGAGGTTTGGACTTTGCTGCGCCCAGTACATAGGTCAAGGTCGCTTGCACTGGCCACTAACACAATAGTGACTGGTGATGATGAGAATAGTCAGCAAGCCTAGAGTAAATGGCGACAGAACTCAGCATCAACAAGAGATGTTTCAATCAGAGAAAGGACATGTGGAATGTGTATGCATGAGTGTTGCCTGACAATGGCGACTTGTGACAATCAGCCCCTTTGTGCTGAGTGACATCATTAACTGTGCTAAATAAATTGTTTCAAATTAATAATTGGAAATAAACATATCATGTAAGAGAGAAGTAACTGCTGATATTTTCTTTCTGCTGTAATTGAATTCTTACATCTTATTAAATGCTTCCGCATAATCTATCTCAAATAAAAAATGCATTTCCCTATAAGAAGTAAGTAAGATAACAATATTTTATTGATAGTGACAGGATTGACATAAAGTTCTCTATAGCAAATTATTAAAAGTGATATTAATTAATTGGTCTACAGCCAAATATGATTGCACATACACAATTTTAATGAAGCAGGTACTTCATTTCCTAATGGTACGAAACAAACACATGAGAACGCTGTCACTGTTGTAGCCCCAAGCATTTGGGCTCTTAGTCTGATTACTGAAGGTTTCAATTAATTGCTAGAGTAAATGTGAAATATAGTTGAATTACTACAAATATGTCCTTGCACATGTTTGCTGCAGTCGAGCCACACAGCCCCTCTCGGCATGCCAGGTCCTGTGAGACTCTGATAGCGTGGGACGCACCTTTTTTGCAACTTTTTTTGACAAAAATTTGTCAAAGTCGAATTGTGATGCAACTGGGACCAGCCAGGAGCATGTGCTGATTAATTTGATATGCAACACTTGTATATCTGTGTGCGACTGAGTCTCTGGGGTAAGTTTACTAAGAATTGTGTTGGATCCATGTTGATCCATCTTTAAACATGGTTAGGAATGATAAAAATCAGGCGTTTTAAAAAAAAAAAATCGAGTATTTACCAAGCTCCCATGTTTGTCAGGATCGTGGTTCCCGATGGTGTATTTGATCATTCCTACCGTGTTTAATACCTGAGTTTCCTGTCTGTACTTCCCTCCCAAACAAGCAGCCTGAACATAGTGAAATATGTGCAGTCTGCTTGTGTTGTATTAAAGTGTTTAAATATTTAATGTTAAAAAAAAACAATGACGTGCCCCGTTCCCCCCAAAAGCATAACCAGCCTCGGGTTCCTGACCCAGTCCTGGTTCAAAAAATACGGGGGGAAAAACGAGTACGGTTCCTCCGTATTTTAGGAACCAGCATTGGGCTCCCTGAGACAGTCCTAGTTTTACAAAATAGGGGAAAAAAAGAGTGGGGTTCCCCTAATTTTTAAAACCAGCATCGGACTAATTTCTAGCCAGGGTGTAATTCCACAGCCAGGGGACCCTTTCACCGGTCCCTCCGGCCAAAGCATTAACACCCCAAACTTGTCAATGCAAGCCGGGGATCTCAGGGGAGGTGGAGATTCCCCCAATAAGGGGTTCCCCCCTCTCCTGAGCACCCCAGGCTTACACTGAAGCCTGGGGCTCTACCGTGCACCCCTGGCCGGTGGGTGCAGGGATAATGGTGGGGAAATGATAATGTAAACTATTGTTTTTTCAGTGGAACTACAGTTGCCAGCGTGCCTGCACTTTGGCACTTGTGGAACTATAAGTGCCAGCAGGCAGCCAGCACCCATACCCCCACTGTAAAAAATAGTCTACAAACCACAATACACACACCGTAGATTTTAAAATTTCATGCCACACCTATCACACTCACACATACTTACCTACTGCCAGATGGTCACGTCCCCTTCTCCAGGTAGAAATTCCATGGTTTACCTGTGGAAAAAAAAATCCATTACTCATCTAATTCCTGGCGTAGATTCTGTACCCTTCTCCAGTAGTGTCCATGGGTCTTGGCAAAACAAACAACTACTACCCCGTACCAGCTCGGACATGTATAGGTGTATGTCTGATCAGGGCCGGATTAACAATGAGGCTGATGGAGCTACAGCTCCAGGTCCCCAATCAAAATAGGACCACCAACTGCTGTGCTCCTGCTGTGGACAGGACATTTTTTTCCTGTTACAGCAGCCATCAGCCTGTCAGTGGCCATCCGAGGCTCCGCCCCACCAGCTGTGGCCCCCTTCCAGATTGCAACATTTTCTCCTTCTCCACATTATACCTCCTGCAAAGATAATGAGAACCTGCCTTGTGTGGTGAGACTACAAGAAACATCTATTCCCCTGAATTAACACAGGGAAGGGACTCCACGACTGTGACTAGCAAAGTGAAAATATCGCTTTCAGACCGGCACTGCTCCTGCAGATTCCACTGATAGGAGAGCTGGGTAAATATACCAAGACTGGACAATCACAGTACCACTATCTTTTTAAAAATAGCTGCCACAGATTGTTTTTGGCTTGCTGCAGATGGTGTTGGTTGGAGATTACACTTACCACTGGAGTGGACACTTTAACAGTTGAAACTTGCAGTGAGGTTATCTTATTATTTTTTATTCGGTAGTATTAACCATTGATGGGACTAGAGACCAGAACTCTCTTACTTGGATATACATATTACTTTAAGGAGACAATACAATTATTTATAAAAGTGAATTATTGAATGTTCACATATGATAGTAATGCAACATATTGCGTAGGATATAAGAGAACAGATATATAGTTTCTGATTTGTACAAATATTTCTTATGTTTTGTATGCATGTTTTAATAAAATGTATTATTGTAGTATATTGTTCTTGATGTCTGTGTAAGCGCACCCTGGGGTTAACAGTTTCTAAATTCACCTCATATTATTTGTACCACTGGTTAAGTAACTGGGCTATTCATCATTTGCGCCAACCGCTGGTGTGTGCCATACATAACTCTGCAATATCAATACCTGCACACACATCATTTTCAATAAGGGCTTCTTTAGAAGCACCTCAGTTTGCCCACCCCCACTCTGTCTGTCCCAACTCCCTTTTTCCACTGCTTTGCTCCTACGCTGTGACTGCTTCTTGTCCCATCCGGACCCCATTCCTCTGCTCCGTCCGGACCCCTCCCACTATATCCTGCCCTTATACTTACTTGCCTGGCAGGTTCTCTTCTTTCCATAAGTCTGTGTTATCTCCCTTGCAGTGAGAGCCATTGAACGGGTTGCAGGAGCCCTGGCTCCCACTGCACATGCGTGCTGGAGACGGGACAGGCCATAGCCAGTTATATACTATAGATGCAGCTTGGCAAAACTTGAAGTGTTTCTTATTCTATGTCCAGCCAAGTATGACGGAAATGTTGCACCTGCGCTGTTTATTTTATTTTACATAAACTGGGTGTACATTTTGTTATAGATGATGATGATGATTGTTGTATCTATACACTACATTTAGGTTTCCAGGGAACTTAAAATATAATTGAAACACAAATGTGCAGACACCTCTTTACGTTCTACTCAATATCCTTATCACAAATACATAAGCCACAGAAATGTTGATAAACATAAATTTGCAGGTATTATTAGTAGCTCTTTTATGTACAACTTGTATGTTATATTTAGTGGATCATTCATTTTAATCATCTACTTACTTTTTATGTTTGTTAGGCACTTTTGTAAGGCACTGTCTATAGTATTGGAAGTGTGTTAAAGATAACTTAAGGGCAATATATTTTATTCTCCTCTCTGTTAAAATGATCCTGTGTATTAATGAAGAAAGTCTCTTATTATAAGCCATCTGTACAAACTTTTTAATGAAGATTAAAGTGATTTATTGCACATAACTGTAGCAATGAAGTCTCCTTAAATAGATACAATTGTGAAGTGCTTATTTTATGATTCTAATATAATGCTGTCTTTGATCTTTAAAGTTACCCATTAAATGTCACTTCTTCATACAGACAGCCCCGCACACTATAATAATAATTCATTAAAGACATCCACCAATGTCTTACTAGAGATGGGTACAGAATGCCGGCACTTGGGATCCTGGCGGTCAGGATACCGACGCCGGCATCCTGACCAGGTTACAGTTCCACCGCCTCCAGGTAAGTAAGCCTAACCTAACTTCCTTTACCTCTAAAAAGCAAAATCCTGGTGATCTGGATGCCGACGCTCCTATTACTGGCGCCGAAATCCCAACGCCGGTCAGAAGCCCAGCACAAGTATCCTGACTGCCTGGATACCGAACCTAAGTATCGGAGTTTTAGGGGGTGTAGGGTAAGGGGTTAGGGTTAGGTACTAGAGGGAGGGTTAGGCACTAAGGGGAGAGGGTTAAGTTTAGGCACCGGTGAGGTGGAGGTTACGGCTAGGCACCAGGGGGAGAGGGTTAGGGTTAGGCACTAAAGAGGGGGGTTAGGGTCGGGAGAGGAGAAGACCCTATCCCCCCTCTTTAGAGACCACCAAGTGTCGTTATGTTAACCCTTTTGGGGTGCTGGCATCGGGATTCTAACAGCCGGTAACCCGAGCGCTGACATCTCATACCAATTCCCCACGATTTGCCCATACCTAGAACAGATCAGCCAAACCAGTCCTACATGCCCCTTACTGAGTCAGCGTATCAGAACAGTCCCACCAAAATCAGGACCATTGGAAAGTATGGACAAGCAAGATGTGGAGATTAAAGATAAAATGTTGCTCAAACACCTTAAAACACCAACCATTCCCCCCCAAACCACATCTCATTTATCAGAGCAGAATACTGTATACCCAAAGGCACTGATGCATTTACAAGATTTTTCCCAGGTATCTAGATAAGAGTAATTTACCAGTAACATATCGCCCAAAATTGGATAACAGGACAAGGTGCATGGGGGTGGCAAACGGGGGCATGGATGCAACAAAATGGGGGTCTGGTGATGTCCCAGTGGGTGTTTTTTTGCATGTTGTACACTATGGCGACACCTGCCTACACAGCGTGTGGCGCTACGGTTGGGAAGTTTGCCATCAAACCTAAAATACAATTTACCTTGTATAAAATAGGTACTAGCAACCTTCACACAATATTTATATGTAATATGTTATGTATATTTAAAAGTCAAATCAGTACTCATGGACAGCGCCAAAGGAATACCAAAATCTCCATCCAAAAGAGAATAGGGGTGTCCTAACTTGACTGAGGACCAGGTCATGGAGGGGTGGTGGAACTCATCTCTCCCATATCCTACTCCCCCCCCCCACCACCATGCTAGTCTGATAGGCCAAAATAAGTGTGAAAACTGTTCTTTACACACACACTATTGTGTATAGAAAACGGTAGTGAATGGCGGGGGGCCTGTCGACCGCCTTGGCCCCATAAGCCTTTGGGGCTATGACAGTGTGAAATACATTTTAAATGCTTTTTTTGGGCACCACTGCCATCAGCTGAGACTACAACTTAAAAAGAAAAAAAAAGTTCTATATCATCTGACTTATTTTTCTGCCGTGCCTCTGAGTTTTTTTATGGTTTCCCCACAAACTAGTCTACTCTATGTCACTAGGATGCCCAATGTTTTTTTTTGCAACCCCTTTGTATTGCTTTCACTTGATTCTTTTCTTACCTATATGCTGGTTTCTCTGAAATGAGGGACCTCTGAAGAAATTGAGACGACTCCCTAGGCAGACAGTGAGTGGCTCTCTGTCTGTGGGATTTCTATGCAGGGACTTGGTGGAGGTGGAACTAGTTCCACCTACCATTAGAGGTGGCAGAACTCAGTTCCACCCCGTTCCTGACCACTTTAACCCCTGCTGAGGACTGTTCGACCCTGACCAATAGTCTACAGACGAATGTGTGGTGGAACCAATCCCTTTACTTGCTAGTAAGGTGAGCTACTGTATATCTAAACAGGAAACGTCCAACAACAATTGATATCAAAAGAATACATTACTTATTTGTAATAAAATGCACTTTCAAAGGTACACAACCATGATGTCATGGAGAGATAGACTGAAAGTTGTAAAACTGCTCTCACTAAGGGCCTGATTTATTACGGATTGCAACTGCAACAGCGTATGCAGTCGGTTCGATTGTTGCTTGCTGCGCATGTGCATGCATCACAGTGTGCATGCGCGATGGCTGCACCGCGATCACACTGCAATCACACAGAGCACGGTAAGCCATCGCAGAGTGAGTGACAGGTAGTCAGCGTTTGGGGGTGGTGACGGGGGAGTTGCTGGAGAAACGCAAGCGTGTCTTTCAGTTTGAATGCCGTTGCATATATTAGCCACTGCATACGCAGCTTGTGCACTCACTGCGTGTGACGAGGTTAGCAATATCTGAGTAAGGTCTGGTCTGTTGTAATTGTGCGTGAGGATTGTATACACAGGACTGCAAGGTATTACGGATATGAGGTAGCGGTAGTGGGCGTCTCTATGCTGGCCGTGCGATGGAATTGCGAAAGCATTCATTAGCATGTATTCTCAACGGGTCTGCATGCGTAATTGCAGCTGCGATCGCAATAGCAATCCGTAATGGATCAGGCCCTAAATGTATGGAAATTCATATAAAACCAATTACATGAAAAAAAATTTAAAGAAAGATAAAAATGAATAAAAAAATATTTTTGAATCACAGTATCACATGATAAAAAAATTATGAAAAAAAATATTGGCATGACCATAAAATAAATGAAAAGTGTATTTCTCCAACGAGTTTCACGGCGACTGGTCTTTTCACGAGCTGTGACTTACAGTATATCATGCCAATATTTTTTATTATGTGATACTGTGATTCAAAAATATGTTTTATTCATTTTTATCTTTCAAGACATTTTATTTCATATAATTGGCTATATATGCATTTCCGTGTCAATAATAGTGAGAACAGTGAAATCTGGGCCTGATTCAGAGCCGGACACTCTGACCAGAGCGCTTGCTCTGAATCAGGGCCCTCCTACCTAAAAATGGAGCGGCCTCTTGGACGCTCGCATAGCTGTGGGTGACCACCCACAGCTTATGCGAGCGTCCATGATGATGGTCGTGATGGTCAAGACCATCGCGACCATCGGGCTTGCGACGAGACCCTGCAGTAGGGTCTCGTGGCCGCAAGCCCTGGAGTGATTTTGGCTCTATCAGAGCCAAAATCACTCCCACTGACATCACTAGTGATGTCAGTGGGGCCGGACCCAGACGGTAGGCGTTCCCATGGGAACGCCTCCGTCTGGCAGCCACGCCCCGGCACGCCCACCAAAGGGGGCATGCTGTCAGTCACCATCGACAGCACGCCCCCTTTGGTGTGAGACCCGGAGCGACAGCTTGGCTGTCGCTATGCGGGTCTCGCGCATGCGCACGATGGAGCTCCCTCCGTCATGCGCATTAGGGCACCATCGACCCGCTTGCGAGCGTAGGACGCGAGCGGGTCTGAATTAGGCCCTCTGTCCAGCATTCACCATACAGTTTTAAGGGGCCTATCCATTAGCAGATCTTTCTCTACAATGAAAGACAAAGGATTTATCCCTTGAAAATTCCTGGGGCTGCGGTGACAGATATCTGTCATGTACATGACAGATTTTTGCAAACAACGACCCACGAACGATATTGCATGACATCATTCAGGGAGTGGATTTTTATTAAGTTTCTATTAATTTTCATTAAAAATATCATTCGTCGTTCGTCGTTTACTGCTTATTAACTGACAGATATTTCTAATATCTGTAAGCGATAATTGACCAACATGTTGGAGAGATGAAAGACACAATTTGACGGCCGCGGGAGTACGCATCTGTCATCGTTCAGGGCCTATGCATGACAGATAAATTGAATGACTGAACGATATACTGTTCATCATTCAATTGTATCTGTTAATGGATAGGCCCCTTTAGACCTATCGATCTGTTCCACTATTCACAATATCATATTTTCCCAGATTAAGCTTTAAATCAATCTTTCAGCGCCAGAGTAAACATTGGGCCTGATTCAGAGCCGGACGCTCTGACCAGAGCGCTCGCTCTGAATCAGGGCCCACCTCCATAAATATGGAGCGTCCTCCTGGACGCTCGTATAGCTGTGGGTCACCACCCACAGCATATACAAGCGTGCAGGATGATGGTCGCGATGGTCTTGACCATCGCGACCATCGCCACTGCGAGCCGAAGCCTGCGGTTGTGTTTTTCAACCGCAAGGCCCGGAGTGATTTTGGCTCTATCAGATGTGATGTCAGTGGGGCCAGCTTCTGACGGTAGGCGTTCCCTTGGGAACACCTCCGTCCGGGAGGCACGCCCCCGGCACGCCCACCAAAGGGGGCGTGCTGTCAATCAACATCGACAGCACGCCCCCTTTGATCAGACACTACGAGCTAAGGAAAGTCCTTCGCTCGTCGCGTCTCTCGCGCATGCGCACGAATGAGCTCCTTCCGTCGTGCGCATGCGCAGTGCAGACCATCGACCCACTTGCGAGCGGACAGCCGCTCGCGAGTGGGTCTGAATCAGGCCCATTGTTTTTGTGTACTCGTACTGTATGTTTAAAACTTTCAACAGATTAAGAGAATGTTAAGATACTGTACATTCTTTATACATTTGCATTCTATTTATACAGTTGCTGTATAGCAATGTATACCCTATTGTTCTCTGTTATCAGCAAATGTTTGCCAATGGAGGCTTAAAAAGAGTCTTAATTGGGATTGCTGATAGGAAGTTTTGTGTGCGCTGGAAACGATCTCCCTCCACAATCACACCATACATGTCTACTAAAGAGATGCAGCTGACAGCTTTATGGGCGGGGCCGGGATCTCTGCATCAGTAGGCTCCGTCCATCTTGGGAAAATGCTGTGATTCGTGGCTCCGCGGGGGAGGGCAGGGCCTTATTATGTGAAGAGCTCAGTCTCTCTGTATGGACCCACGAATTCCCCGTATAAACACCCCCATCCTGCCCATTTCACTAAGAAGTGAGGTGCGGAGGACTACCTGGACAATCTTGAGTCACCCACAACTTCCGGGAGAGTTGGCAAGTATGGATCACACCTTTATCTGAAATACCTTCCTTTCTGATAAGTTCCTGAATATTTTTGTCTATTAATAACTCATATACTAAAACCAACTTTTATTTTAGGTTAAGTGGTCCTTTAATAGCTTTCATGCTCCCACCATTACACAGACAGGTGCTTAGTATAACAATGCTTTCCTGATCATCTGCTGTGAATGTGATTCATCAGAAGCTAATACATATCTCTTTCACTTATAATGCAATTGCCATTACTCTATAAGTCCTCTATCTCCGTTTCTTGTACTCATCTGCAGATTTAAGCCCCTTATGAATTTCTGTCATCTCAACTCGTTTTGTTAAACAGAAAATCAGATTAGACAAACTCAAGATATTTTCAATTACTGTATAAGAATTGTCATCTCGGCAGTGGCGTTGTCAGGCTATAGTCTGTAGAACTCTTTAATCAGGATATCTTATATTCCTATTACAATTTTGAGGCCTAAAATCTGAAGTGATTAGAATTATTTCCGTCCGCCACTTTGTAGTGGGATATTTTATGTGTAGATTTTTTTTCATTTCATCTGACACAACCAGCTCCCGCAATGTGTGTTTTATTTTACGGCCTCTGTTTGAGGGATAGCCATGTATCAGAGGTGGACATTCATCCTTTACATCTCTCACAAGAACGAATCTGAAAATGGGAGACCTATAACAAAAGGCCGACACAGAAGACATATTTCTAAAAATGTTAAAAGCATTCCTAAACTGGGAGATTATTGGATAAAAGCTCTGGCCTTTCCTTCTATGTCACATGTGTTATGTTTTCTGCATACCCAATTTATTATGTTCCTTCTAAAAAATGGAAAGGTTATATATTTTATAAGTAATGGGGTACTGTAGGGTCATTGGTCAGTGGCTGTTGGCCGTAATTACCAGTTGGCCAGGATGGTAGTCACCAGGGACACCGGTCAAGGGGGGGGGGAATGCCACCTGGCTCAACCACCCACAATTTTAACCCTTAGGGGGCCTGCATCTACCCAATGCCAGAGTAGGCTCTCTGCAAATTAACCCAGTGCTGTGTTTTGGTCCGAGATCACCTGGGCTCCATCAAGGAACCTCCGTGATGTTGTGGCCCAGAAGTACAGTGCACGAAATGTCATTGACTATGTGATGCAGTAAAGTAGAAGTTTTAGTTCACTTAGTTTTGTAATGGGTCTCCCGTCTCCTAGATATGGTACTGACTATTGGCTCTTTGTACTAGTATTCATAAAGCATTAGTTTTTGTCTTCGGGGCAGAGTGGCACCATATGTAATATTTAGGTAATACATATAAGACAGCAATGCTTGAAAATAGAGCACAGCTGACCTCCAGCACCTCAGAGGTGATGGAGGATTTTGGCATAGGAAGGAGGGTATGGATGATGCAAAAAGACTGCATAATAATGTCAATATCATTACTATGCCAGTACAGCCTAACTCTGCCCTGATTCTTCCACCAGCCATCCCTCATCAGATGGCCACTGGTTTCAGTTATCTGGCAAAAAAAGAGACTTGTCTCCAACGAGTCACAACAACAAGTCTTGAACAGTATCTCCAAATGCCAATTCTGGACTATTCTGGCTGTCTCCAGCTCAACATATCAGAACCTGGTTTAAGCTCCATACTAAACTCCTCACTATGGGACATATTTATGAAAGCCACTTAGTAGAAGCCAAGTAATTCAAGGATTTAAGAAGGAGGGGCCATGACAGATATCACAGTCTCTCCATACCTGACTGCAAAAGCAGCCCTCTTAGGTTTTTTGGGGGGCTGCAAATCTGTCACATTTACCAGTGTTTCATATTCCGGATATTGGCCCCATTAGCTAATGGCATCTTTAGTAGCTTATAGGTTATTCTTCTGCATATTCTTTCAGAGATTGATCCTCCAGATCCCTCTCTGTCTCCCCAAGCAGCACATGCTCGCTGAGACAGACTAACTGGGTAGCGGTGCAGGATGCAAGTGGTACCAGGCTCTCTAGCGGTGGTAGCAACTCTATGGCAGTGTGGAATGGTGGTAATTGCAGGTCTCTCTGGAGTTGAAGACATCTGTCATCCACTGTGGCGCTCTAACACATTGACAAGATGGCCCCATGCATGCACAGTAATAGGGTCAGCGGCCATCTTGGGTAGGGATTTGAAGACTCCCTGTAGGAACCTACTCATGAAGAATGTGAAGTAGCGCTCTCCAACTCCTACACCCCCCTTGCTACAAGCTTCTCCATTTTACGAAAACATTCACTTAAAGCTTTCATGTAGCAACTTGTAAACACTTGAGGGTTGAACAAATAAGAAAGCATCAACATTTCAAATAACTTCAGTCCATTTTTCTTGGAAATTTTATCAGTAAGACTCCTCTCAGTTTCTATTCACAAACTCAGGACTGCTGTCACTCGATTACAACTGTTGATGTCTTCCACACTTGTGAAATTTTAATTTTGCAAAGTCTGCCTATCTTGGCTTCCACTCACATCAGTCGGGTCTTGACTCTGGTTCCTGGATGTCTCGAGGTTTACTGAACACAGTATTTGCAAATTCAATGTCTCGAGGTTTACTTAACACAGTATTTGCAAATTCCTCATCATATCTTTTAAGTGATTTTCTTTATATTTGATCTGGCAGAAGTTCAGAAATGTCTCCAGCTGCTGACATATCCAATGACACATACTTACACTGCATTTCAAATTGCAGCTTTTCTGTGCTTTGTGCTGTTTCTTTAAATATGACATCCCTTACTTAACAAGCTTTCTGGTACTTGGATTACATAATCTGTAGCCTTTACTTTGATGATGCACTTAATAGATTTTGAATTCAGCTTGCGTCTATGTTCTTTTGGTTTATGAACATACAGTAGGCCGTACTTCCGGCAGTCGGGAAGTTTTAAAATGCTTTACATTTGGTTTTCTTTATGACCACACTTCAATAGTTGTCATTGTCTTTCAAGGCAACTGTGGGAGGACAATTTTTTAGGTAATCTGCTGTGGACATGGCTTCTGCCCAAAACTGCTTGTCTACTCCTGCATCCTTCAGCATAAATTTTGCTTTCTACACTAATGTGCGGTTTGCTCACTCATACTGTTTTAGGCAATGGTCAATTGATGCTAAATTCCATAATATATAAGAATTCCACCACTCTGTTTAGAAATTCCTCACCATTAACAACTCTGGAGGTTTTGAGTCTGTGACCAGTTTGATTCTTTACAAGTCTCATGTAGTCTGCAATTTTCTTTACTACTTCAGGACTTCTCTTTGAGGAAGTACAGTATATGTGTGTCATTCTTGTGAAGTCATCAATGAATATTAAAAAGTATCTGTAACCATTTATTAACTTGACTTCTGTTGGACCACATACATCTGTATGCATTAACTTAAGTGGTGCTACAGCTCTGCTTGCTGACTTTGGAAATGGGTGATGGGTTTGTTTTCCTGTTATACAGCTTTCACACATGGGTTTCTCTGTATCAGTCATTGACATTCCTGTGACCATCCCATTCAATAATTTCTGGAACCTGTCATATCCAAAGTGACCAAATCTTCTGTGCCAGAGTTCTAGTGATTATGACTCAGTTGTCATCATCATGTACCAATATTGTGTATCAATAATTGATAATACTGGGTGCATGTTGCTATTACAGTTCCTTTACTGTTCCACGCAGGATGTAGTTGGCAACCCGGCATGTGGGATACTGACAGTCTGCATACCAGGCCGGGATCCCGGCACCAGTATCCCGACTGCCGGCGTCCCGAAGGTTAGTATCGGGGTGTTAAGGGGAGGTTAGAGTTATGCAGCGCAGTTAGGGATAGGCATTAGGGGGAGGGTTAGGGTTAGGCACCGGGGGAGGGAGTGTTAGGATTAGGGTGCGGGGAGGGGGACATTAGGTTTAGGCACTAGGGGGGAGGTTGGGTTAGACATCGGGGAGGTAGAGTTAGGGTAGGATTAGAGTAGGGATTAGGAAAATACTTACATGTGTCGTGATGCCGCTGTCAGTATTCTGACCAGCATCATCCTGACAGCCGGGATCTAGTGAACTTAACTCTGTGAGCTCTTCACTCTAGGACACTCATGGCTATAAGATTTGTTCCCATTTCTGGTACATAAAGCATGTCTTGGATTTCTGTGACTTTAGTTTTAGTCCTAATTTTTAAGCAGGCTTTGATTGTTCAAACTTTTGTGGTTATAAGCACTTCATTCTCAATTCATTTGATTGTGATAGGATCACATGGAGTTAACATGGTGAACCACTCCTCATTGCAGATTTCTTCACTGCTTTACATTTACCTCAAAATTTGAAAGTTTCAGCAGTTTACTATTGATGTTTGGATTTTGAAATGTTATTTGGTGGGATGAACATATGGCAAGGGCACAGTGATAGATGTGTGCACCATGGTGACCAGCCTGAATGTCACTTCAGAGTCCACCTTGCTACCACTTTAGGGTTATTATTATTATTATTAATAAGAGATATGTGGGTCTGGATTTCTGAAATGCGAACACAGCCGAATTTAAGGGTTCCGAGTAAAACCAGGTCAAGGTTCAGATTCACTTATGTGTCCAGGTTTGAACTGATGGCCTGATTCAGCACAGATCGCAAGTGCGAAGACGCATGCACTCGGACGATTTTCGCGAACTGCTCATGCGTATAAGACACATTGCATGTACGTGAACCAGGTGCTGCGATCGGGAATGCGAGCACAGGCAGTCCGCAGACCCATCGCAGAATGATTGACAGAAATTGCCGTTTGTGGGTGGTGACATGGAGCTGGTCATGTGAGCGCAGGCGTGTCAGTGCGTTCGAATGCCGTTGCAGGGGCGTGCATAAATTATCCACAGCGAATCCATAAGCAGCCTGAGTGCTCACTGCGTGCAGGAAGTTTAGCAATTCCTGCGGGAGGGTCAGGTCAACCACTATTCTGCGTCTTGGTGCGATGGTTCTCGATTGTATCAATGTTTTTGCAGTCTTGCACATTATTACGGATGTGAGTGACGGTAATTGGGCGTCTCTATGAAGTGCTGGGTGTCTTCATATTATGGTACGGTGGCAGTGCGTATCCATTAGCATATTTTCGCAGGGGTCGGGTGCATGTGATTGCAGATTAGCGATCCGTGCTGAATCAGGCCCTGAGTTTTGGTTTGGAACCTGGATTAAAAACAGTACTCGGGTTTTGGATTCAGACATTTTAGCTGTTTTTATTGATTTTTAATTGATTTTTATCCAAAACTAAAACATGTGAGGGTGGTTTTGCAAAACCAAAACATGAAAATTAGAGATGAGCGGGGCTGGTTCTCAGAGATCCCGACTTGTCCGAACTTCGCAATCCGAGCTCTGATCTGAGTCCGGCTCAAATTTTCCTGCCTTATGTGGATCTGAAAACAAGGCAAAACGCATACCTCCCAACTTTAGGGCAACAAGAATAGGGACACTTCACACGCCAGAGGTGCGCGTGCTCGAAAAAGGAGTGTGACTTTGTGGGAAGGAGTGGGGCCTCATGAAAACAGGGCGGAGCCTCACGGCAACACACGTTTACGTCACTATAGGGGGTGTGCCAAGCACTCTCTGAGATGCCGGGCAGCCCCCAGTCTCTCCCTACACTGGTGAACAGATGCCGTGCGCATGCCCACTGAATTTGTTCACCTTCTGCACACTCGCAGCTCTGCTTAGCAGAGCAGCGGTATGTGCTCTCCCCAACTGCGGCCTGCGGGTGGGACAGCGGGACAGTCCCAGAAAAATGGGACTGTCCAGCTGAAAGCGGTACAGTTGGGAGGTATGAAAACGTCTGTCAGAATCTCGCAGATTTTGGATTCTATAAAGGTCCCGGTGATCGGCTGTTGTTCAAGGGTGCAGTGTTGTCAGGCAGGGGGTCTGTGCTGTGTTGTTCAGGGGTGCAGTGTTGTCGGGCTGTGGATGCAGTACATAAAGGGGGGCTGCAGTACATAAAGGGGTGCTGCTATGTTGTTCATAAAGGGGTTGGGGCTGCAGTACATAAAGGGGTGCTGCTGTGTTGTCCTGTCCATCAATGGGCTAGGGATGCTGTACATGTAGGGGTGCGGTGTCATCCACAGGTGCTCTGTCAATCCAGGGGTGCTCTTCCCCAGTGTAAAAAAAAATAAAAGTTAGTTAAAATTAATAATTATCATATAACAAACAAAAAGATCTTTATTTGTGTGTGTGCTAGCTACGCTATTGTTGTTCGGTGACACTGCCGGCCAGACCGCAGTTTATCATCCATGTATTTGTGACTCTGCAGGTGGTCTGTCTGCACTCCGCTGCTCCGCAGGGGTGCTGTGTTGTCCATAAAGAGGTGCTGTGTTGCTCATCAAGGGGCTGCTGCCTAGTCCAGGGGTGCTTCCCCAGTGTTAAAAATATAAAAGTGAAATAAAATTATCATTCCACAAAAAAAAAAGATCTGTTTTGATTTTTTTTTGTGTGTGCTACTGTAGCTAGTAGCTACGCTATTATTACTCGGTGACACTGCCGGCCAGACCACAGTTTATCATCCATGTACAGTATATTGACTCAGCAGGTGGTCCTTTCGCACTCCGCAGGGGTGCTTTGATGTCCATAAAGATGTGCCGTGTTGTTCATAAAGGGGCTGCTACCTCGTCCAGGGGTGCTCTTCCCCAGTGTTAAAAAATGAAAAGTTAAATAAAATCATTCCAGAAATCTGCCAGCCAGACCACAGTTTATCATACACGTATTTCAGATTCTGCAGGTGGTCTGTCAGCACTACGCAGAAGTGCTTTGTTGTTACAGCTCTTCCCCAGTGTAAAAAAATATTATTGTTCGGTGACACTGATGGTCAGACCACAGTATAAGTTTCTTGATATGGAGGACACTCAAATGAGAGGAGAGCAGGAACTACATAATAGTGCTGCAGCTGCTGCCAGCAGTTATGATGATGTTACAAGGCTGTCAATGTCATCTACAAAGGCCAATGCCCAAGGGCTTAAATCAGGGCATGTAAAATCAAACAAGCAATGTGTTATATAAAAAAAATTAAAAGCTAAATGATCTGCAGAAAAACAAAAAAATGCCAATATGCCATTTACTACATGAAGTGGCAAGGAAAGGATAAGGCCTTGGCCTTTATTTATGACTGGTGGTTCTGCATCTTATGGTGATGTCAGCCCTTCTCCCTGTAGAAGTATCAAAAAAAATTAAAATTGCTAAGGCACATGAACCAACTGTGTGCTCAGAAAAGTCACAGATCCCCGTGGAGAGTCCAAGTGTCCGCGGTTGCCATGTGTGAGCCTGACCTTCCCAATACTGTACATGAAGTGAATCCTCCTCCACCATTTGTGTGCCCTCTGCAAATGTGGGGATGAGCAGCACAAGTCAACATGCTGATGTAGAAATCGAGGATGCTTCTGTGGAAGTGCACCAGAAGGATGATGAGGATATTTCTGTAGTTGGCGCTAATAAGGATGATAAGGTTGGTGATGATGTTGATGCAGAGGATGTTTGTGTAAATCAGGCAACAGTTGTTGCCCATGGTATGAAATAGCCCATTGTCATGCCAGGGCAAAAGACAAAAAAATCCACTTCTCATATGTGGAATTATTTCCACCCAAATCCGAACAACAATTTTCAAGCATCTGTAACATTTGCAAAGCAAGAGTGAGTAGATTTAAGGACCTTAACCATCTAGGAACCTCCTCCCTGTTACGTTACTTGCAGCGCATTCATTAAATTCCAAAGTGTTTGCAATATTCAGAAACTTTGGCTAAAAACTTAACAATCAGTCCAGCGTCATCAACATCCTCAATCATGAGCAGAAGTAGTCCTGCTCCAATTTAATAAGTATGACTGACTCCTCTCCTATCCGTGATTCCTCATAAGGATTCTTGAGTGCTATGCCTGTTTCTGCTGCTGCTGCTGCTGCGAGTTGATCTTCATCCCAGAAGGGGACCAAGAAAAAGACTACTTTTAGTAGTTTAACAAAACTTTTGACTGTCAAACAATCCTTTGCAAGGGGGAACAAGTATGACAGCAGTCACCCAGTTGCACAGTGGATTACTAATGCCATAACAGCTATGCTGGTAACTGATGGGTGCCAGTATGCGCCATTAATGCAGTGGGTTTTAGACATGTCTCTTCTAGATTCAACTTCACTAGAAAAGCAATTCCCAATCTGAACAAGGACATTAAAAAAAACTTTATTAGTGTCCTCCGAAATGCCATTGTACCCACTGTCCACTTAACCACCGATATGTGGACAAGTGGGACAGGGCAAACTAAAGATTACATGACTGTGACAGCCCACTGGGTAGGTGTATTGCCTCCATCAGTGCAAACAGCAACAGCAGTAGCAGCATCTAACAAATGCCAGCTCATTCAGAGGCAGGCTACTCTGTGTATCATCGGTTTCACTAAAATGCATACCACTGAGAACCTCTGAGAAAAACTCAGAGAAATCATTGCAAAATGGCTTTCCCTGCTTGGACTCTCCTCGGGATTTGTGATTTGTCACAATGCCACCAATATTGTGAGAGCATTGCATCTGGGTGAATTAGAACGCGTCACATGGTTTGCTCACACAATTAATTTGGTGGTACAAAATGTTTTAAAAATTTACAGGGGCATGCAGGAGATGCTCTCGGTGGCCCAAAAGATTTCAGGACATTTTCGACATTCAGCAACTGAACATGTCTAAGATTGCAGCACCAGCAAGTACTGTTGAGTTTGCCCTGCCATCAGCTGAAGCAAGAGGTAGTAGTACTAGGTGGAATTCTACCCTCTATATGCTTCAGTGGATGGAGGAGCAGCAAAAGGCCATCCAAGACATAGGGAAAGGAATGGGAATGCACCTTAGTCAAGTGCAGTGGAGAATAATTTCCGTGTTGTGCAAGGTTCTCAAACCCTTTGAACTTGCCACACATGAAGTTAGTTCAGACACTGCCAGCTTAAGTCAGGTCATTCCTCTAATCAGACTTTTGCAAAAGCAGCTGGAGAAACTGGGAGGAGCTGAAATGGAGTGATTCCGCTAAGTATGTCAGGCTTGCAGATCAAGCTCTTCATTCGCTTCGCCAGGATCCAAGGGTCATGAATCTCTTGAAATCAGATCACTATACTTTGGTGACCATACTCGATCCTAGGTTTAAGTCATGCATTGTGTTTTTCTTTCCGACAGACACAAATCTGAAGAGATGCAAAGAGCTGTTGGTGAAAAAATTGTCAGCTCAAGTGGAATGTGACACGACAGCATCCCCTCCTTCAGTTTCTGTGGCTGCCAGGAAAAAAAAAATTCCTAAGAGACCCATTGCTGGTGATGGAGATCAGTCAGCAAAACTTAATGACATGTGGTCGGGTCTGAAAGAACTGCCTACAATTAGTGACAAGTCTACCGTGACTTTGTCTGATACGGTCACCATTTTGAGAATGGTTGATGATCATTTTAGGGATAGCATCCAAATACGCATGTCAGACAGTCCGTTTCACTACTGGCAGGAAAAAGAGGCAATTTAGAGTCCCTAACACAAACTGGCTTTGCTTTTCTTAAGTTGCCCACCCTCCAGTGTGTACTCTGAAAGAGTTTTCAGCGCAGCCAGGAACCTTGTCTGTGATCAGCGTAGAAGGTTACTTCCCCAAAATGTGGAAAAGATGATATTCATCAAAATGAACTAAAAATACCACAAGGAAGATCTTTAATAGCCATAAAGTCAAAAAAATACAGAGGTGCCTGTAATGGTGGATTCCAGTGGGGATGAATTCATATTGTGTGAAGAAGAGGATGTACACACTGATGGGGATGATGATGACGATGACAACATCTGATGTAAATCCCGTTTGTGTATGTAGAGATCAATGTCACCAATGTCCACTGCGCATTGGCAGCTTGTTTTGTGGGGGCCCAAACAAACCAATCATTTCAGCCACAAGTGGCAGTCCCTGTCGCTGAAGTGATTGGTTTGTTAAACTGTGAAAGTTCTGTTTTATATATAAAACATAAGGGTGAGTGGGAAAGCCCAAGGATAATTCCATCTTGCACCTCTTTTCTTTGCATTATGTGCTGTTTGGGGCATTGCTGCCTGACATTTTTCATTTTATAGTTTATGAATGTCCAGAAATTTAAATGGCCCCAGGCAGCATCTCCTGTATGCCCCTTTCATTTAAAAAAAAAAAATATCTGAACCAACGAACTGCTGCTACTCGGATTGAGACCTAAATGTAAAAGTCAGGATCTGTACAGTAGGTCATGCAGTGACCTTCTCCGACCATGCCACAATTCAGCCAATCAGTTCTGGCCCTTGCTGCAAAGTTGTAGGCTTTTAGTTAGAGGAACCCTCTTGAGAAAAACTAAATAATGATTATACTTCTAAGTGCCAATTTGGACATTATTCTCTTCAATTTATGAAGCTTAATTTTAAGTAACCTATGCAGGTTAGAAGCATATTTGGTTTATTGTTTCCAGTCTACCGATTGCTCTGTTTGCACCCTTGCCGGTAGAGGTATATTGTAATATTGTGTATATCAGCATCTCACCTAGAACGTGACATTTTGTAGCTGCTCAATACAAAGTGCCAACTTATAAATCATGCAGAATTTCTTGTAAGAACAGTTCCTCTAATTTATGACAAATCATTAAATATTCAGATGAATGTTGTAGAGTAAGAAAGCTTTGTGGATAATTACAGACTGTTCCTAAAAAGCCGAAATGGTTTCTTATAGCTTCCAGATCTCCCCACTAATTAAGCACATTTTTTATTCATTTGGAAATAATTGACCGAATTAAGCAGCATGAGAAAAAAAAAAAAAAGAGGAAAATTCGGTGTGAATGGCATAACAAAATTGAAATATTGGAAGTACTTTTCCCTTACATTTATAAAAAGAAGACAGTGTCTCTGGAGAATTGACCCTGAGTGGTCAGCACATCTTTTCTTGAACATGAGAGTTCTTATTGTAGAAGAAAGTTATCTTATAGGAAAAATAGAGCTACTGTAGGTTAAAGAATTTTGTTTTTTGTGTTTTTCTGGACTGCATTTTAATGATTTTTCTATAGAAACAGAATAGAATAGAACCAACTTACATATTTTATTAAATTTTTCTATGTTTTCTTGTATTGAAATTTGTTAACAAAAAACAATTAGGCCCCTATTTATTACAATCAGCTTTTAAAATGCGGTTCTAGTGTGATATTTTTGACTTAATTCGCATTGTGAATTTAGGAAATATAACTTGGATGTATTTACATTACAAGTATGGGAAATGCGATCTGCTTGCTAAAGAAATGCGAATTAAAGGGCTTGAAGTAGTTTTTCATGAAAACTGCTCCAAAAGCCCTTTAATACATTTCAGTGAAACTTAAAATATTGTGAAAAAACACTCATTTTCACATTATTTTTGTAAAAACAAGATTGATAAATAGAGCCCCTAAAGTACTAGGGGGTCTATTTACTAAGCAGTGTTAGGAGACAGAGTGAAAAGTGATAAGGTGCCAGCCAATCAGCTTCCAACTGTCATTTTTCAAACACAGCCTGTGAGATGACAGTTGGGAGCTGATTGGCTGGCACATTAGCACTTTTCACTCTGCCTCCTAACACTGCTTAGTAAATAGACCCCTGTATATTATAATGTGAAACCGTGCTACTGTATGGTTATGAATTAGCAGCTCTGAATAATATGGCACCTGGCCACATAAAAAAAAAATGCAGTGGCAAACGCAGGATTTTGAAAGGGGGGTTTCCAAATAATCGCCCGCCCGCCCCCCCCCCCCCCCCAGCAGTAGAATAATATGGTACCTGGCTGCATTAAAAAAAAAGAAATACTGATCATAAAAGCATGTAATGAACTAAAATAAAGAGCGCTTGTGATTATGGGCTTTATTTATTAACATTATTTTTACTAAAATAAAGTGAAAAAGGGTGTTTTCACACCCTTTTCACATTATTTTAGTATCACCTAAAGTTACTACAGGGCAATTGGAGTAAAATTTTTAAAATTCTACTCCAAGCCCTAATTATCACTTATTTTTAGTAAGCAGATCACATTTCCCATAATTGTAATGGGAAATGTGATCTGGCCAAAGTTACTAAAAATAAATTGTGAAAAAATACCGGGGAAAGCCCTGTCATAATAACGCCACCTGGAGGTGGCGTTATCCAGGGTCTCCCCCAGTTACCGGACTCCTGCTCTGCTCTAACAGGCAGAGCAGAGCCCGGAGTCGGCCCCAGTGATCAGCTGTGTGGTCTAAACAGACCACATGCTGATCTCTGCTAAAAAAAAAAAAAATTGTCAAAAAAAAAAGGGACCGGTGATCAGGGCTCTGTGTGATGTTCTCCCTCCGGTCAGCTGGTCTCCCAGCCTGCACTGGAGCCCGGTCGTCACCTGACCGGGTCCCAGTGCAGTATGGGATGTCAGCTGACCGGAGCCACGGAGGACATCACCGGAGCACCGATGACTGCAGGTAAGTGTAATTAAGGGAGGTGGGGGGATCTCAGGGAAGGAAGAGGGGGAGTTGCGGGGGGGTCTGCTTTTGTGGGGGGTGGCCCTTAGCACAAGGGGCTGTTCTTAGCGCCGGTTGGTCGGAGCATGTATCGGCACTTGTCACGTTATTTTTTGCGAAAATACCATAAGTGTGCAGAGGGGATTCGCAGGGACAGAGCTTTATCAGAAGCTCTGTCCCTGCAAGGGATTTGTAGTAAATCCCTGTGATATTGCCTGAATTTGCAATGCGAATTCAGTCAGTTATATCACACTACATTCTGCATTACAAATGCGGATTGTAGTAAATAGAGCCCTAAATGTACTGAAATTAAATAAGGTTAAAATTATGTGTAAGCTCAATACCTGTAAGGGAATAAAAGGTTAGTGCATGAGAATGTTTATAAAACTGTTTTTGTTGCACATTTTAAATGGTCCGTACTGGGAGGTAAATGTTCCGATGTTGCCAGCTTACTTGCACTGCCACCGCAGCGCGGTTACCTAACTATCCCTATAGCTGCCTAACTTCTCAGTTGCGTTGTGTTATAGAGAAGGCTGATTCCTTCTGAAGTATGCGGACAGGATTCGCAGGGACAGAGTTTTATTGCAAGCCCTATGATATTTCCTAAATTCACATTGCGAATTTAGGTGACAATATTACACTACAACCGCATTTTATATGCGGATTGTAGCAAATAGGACTCTACGACATAAAATCATGTATGGTCTGTGTCCTTACAATGTTGTCATTGGCAATCACATAACATGAAATGCCACTATTTAAACAACTGCATGCTTATTTAATTACACCATTATTTTAATTGTATGGTTTTCAGCTTGAGTCACTAGAAGTCAATCACCAAAATTGCCTGAGAGTTTATAGTAGCACTCAGTAAATAACTCAATATGACTTGTATTGACATACCTGCCTACCCTCCCGATTCCTGAGGGAGACTCCCGGATCAAGGCACAGTCTCCTGATGCCCCAGAAACTTAATTAAATCCCCCGCATTCCTCTGCTCTCTGCAATTGGCAGCCACCAGGGGGAGAGCATATGAAAGAGAAGTGTCCGGAATTGTAGAGCTTCAGCAACATGGCTACCACCCTTCAGCAATGAGGGCAGTATTTAACCTCTCCTCTAGTTATCCCTGCGCTCTGCTGCTGGACACAGGGCCATGACAGATGCTGTGTGGCTGTGCTACAGGTATAGAATAGTAATGTATTACTGTACTGTATGTGTGTGTGTCTGGCACTATGTATGTGGGGGATGAATGGTGCTACTGTATGGGTAGGTGGGCTGTATGTTGGGCACTTTGAATTTGTGGGTATAGGGGGTGTATGTTGATCACTGAATGGGGGTGTATGATGGGTACTGTGTCAGTGTGGGTATGGGGTGTGCATGCTGGGCACTGTATGGGTATGGGGTGTGCATGCTGGGCACTGTATGGGTATGTATGCTGGGCACTGTATGGTATATGTGGGTGTATATAATGGGCACTGTTTGGTATAGGGTGTTCATGCTGGGCACTGTATGGGTATGGGGTATGCATGCTGGGCACTGTATGGGTATGTATGCTGAGCACTGTATGGTATATGTGGGGGTATATACTGGGCACTGTGTTGGTATGGGGCGTGTATACTGAGCACTGTGTGGGTATGGAGGGCAGTGGCAAATGCAGGATTTTGAAAGGGGGGTTTCCAAATAATCGCCCGCCCGCCCCCCCCCCCCCAGCAGTAGAATAATATGGCACCTGGCTGCATTAAAAAAAAAGAAATACTGGGACTCCCAGCCCCCGTCACCCTACCTACCCCCCCCAGCAGTAGAATAATATGGCACCTGGCTGCATTAAAAAAAAAAAAATACTGGGACTCCCAGCCCCCGTCACCCTACCTACCCCCCCCAGCAGTAGAATAATATGGCACCTGGCTGCAGTCACAAAAAAAAAAAAATAATGGGACTCCCAGCCCGCCCCCCACAGCAGCAGTATAGCAGACCGGCAGTGGAATATGGCAGTGCCTACCCTACCCCCCCCCCCCCCAGCAATAGATGGCACCTGGCTGCAGTCACAAAAAAAAAAAATACTGGGACTCCTGCAGTCACAAAAAATAAATAAATACTGGGACTCCCAGCCCGCCCCCCACCCCCCCACAGCAGCAGTATAGCAGACCGGCAGTGGAATATGGCAGTGCCTACCCTACCCTACCCCCCCAGCACCTGGCAGCGGCTGCAGTCACAAAATAAAAAAATACTGGGACTCCCTGCCCGCCCTACACAGCAGCAGTATAGCATACAGTCTGGCAGTGGAATTATATGGCAGTGCCAGGGGGGGGGAGCGGGCGAAGGGCGGGGGCTGGAAGTCCGATTAATACGGACTCCCAGCCCCCGCCGCCGGCCCGCTCGCAAGATCCCCGGCGCTCCCCCGACACATACTGGCCGCAGGATCAACAATTCGGCGGCCAGGCCACTTACATCTTACGGCCGCCGCCCGGCGTCGAACTCTGCAGGTACGGAGGCGCGGCAAACAGTCCACAGCGCCGCTGAGTGGAGTCACGGTGCCTGCCTGGGAACTGGCTGGGAGGGGCTTGCGCGCTGCAGCTCCCCCTACAGCCAGCCAAGGCAGTGTCACAGTCTTCCTGAAAAAAAAAAAAAAATGTTTTAAGCAGCGCTGCTCGCCAGGTCGAACAGGGGGGGTTTCCAGGGACTCGGAAACCCCCCCTGCGTGCGCGGGTGGAGGGGGTGCATGCTGGGCACTGTGTTGGTATGGAAGGATGCATGGTGATTACTGTATGGGTATGGGGGTGTATGCTGAGTGTAAGTATGGGAGGGTGTATATTGAACATTATGGGTATGGGGGTGTTTGATGAGCACTGTATGGGTATGGGGGTTGTGCGCCTTCTGGAAACTATGGGGTATATGCTAGACACTGTATCGGTAAGGAGCATACTTACCTATCCTACGGGAGTCTCCTGGTTCACTGCAGGAAACACCCTGAGTGTCAGTAGATACGCCCACAGGTGGAGTTAGACACAACCTTTGAGCAGAGCATGACATGCCCTGTTACCAGCACGCCACATTCAGCATTCTACAATCTCCCTGAAACTAGTTTTCAAAAGTAGGCAAGTATGCGTGTATATTTAAGAAATACTGTAAAGCACATACAGATAAAACTTGTATCCACATGTAAAATCAGATGCAATTAGAAATGCAGTACATGAGAGTATCTTTCATATACAGTATACAATAAATTGGCATACGTGTAATAGGGGTCTATTTACTAAGACTTGGAGAGAGATAAAGTACCAATCAATCAGCTCTTGTCATTTTACAAACACAGGCTGTAAAGTGACAGGAGCTGATTGGTTGGTTCTTTATCTCTGTCCACTTTATCTTTCTACAAAGCTTAGTACATAAGGCCTGGTTCAGTAAGGATTGCTATTGCGTACACAGCTGCGAATTCGTACGGAGCGCAGCTGCAAATGTATGCTAATGCCCCCCATAGCTTATCTGGCAAACCCACTGCTGCTTTCTCACCTCCATACTACCTCGCACTCCTGCTTATACATCGGTACCATCTAAGCACATTGGGCTACACAATTACAACAGGTCTGACCAGCCGCAGAAACTGCAAGTATCACCGCTCGCAGTGAGTACTCAAGCCGCGAATGCAATCGCAGTGGTTAATTTATGCACGCCCAGGTAACGGCGTTCAAACAGACAGACACATCACACAATACAAGAAAAAGTAGGGCGTTTATTAGGGTGCACTAGGACCAAGCATTGATGAAAAAATTATTCTTTATTGGTATGCATTAAAAAGATATCTCCTTGATATCATAAAAAGGTGAAATATTTAAAATCTTTTATAGTATGTGAGTAAAGATAAAAAAAATTGTGCTTATAGAAATAAAAATATATTAAATGCAATACTGTGTCCTTTATTATAATAACTATAATATTTTCTGCTTAGTGGCCGTATTTCTCTTCACTTAGGGCCTGATTCAGCAAGGAACGCACGCTATCAGGCGCACGCAGCCAGCCGCTGCGAGAATATGCTAAACAATGCACACGCAGCACAAGGAGCAGACACCCAGCAAAAGCCGCCCACCTATAAGCTTAAACATCGGGAACATCGAGTGCCATCGAAGCTGCGTGTAAGCTAAGGGTAGACCTGACCCTGCCGCAGGACTTGAGAGATTCCTGCACGCAGAGAGGCACCCAGCTGCGTGTAGCGCCACTGAGATTAATTTATGCACACCTGTAATGGCGTGCGAACGCACAGGCACACCTGCATTCGGCCAACCACCCCCCTGCCACCACCCACAAATGGCACTTCCTGTCAATCAACATCGAAGGTATCTGCGGGGTCCCTGCGTACTATGAGAGACGCCTTACCGTTCTCCGCAACCTGTTCATGCACGTGCAATGTGATGAATAAGCAGACGCAGATGGCAAACATCGGCTCACACCATGCGTTCTCTCACTTGCATTGCTTGCTGAATCAGGCCCTTAGGGGTATATTTAGCAAAATTAGATTTTACTTTCGTTCAGATGTGTGTTTTAGCTCACCTCAAACCAAATCAAATCGAAAGTTCAAATCCCTCTTCAAAACCCTCATTTACTAACATTCGATTTTAGAAGCATTTTCTAAATCGAATTCGATTTGGTTCGGTTTTGAACAGTGATTTGCTGTTCGATTTGGCATGTTCATGTACAAATTGAACGGCAAATCTCACTTCAAAATGAACTGCAAATCCCCGACTGAATAGAAAAGCTTCATGCTTTCACTTTCAGCATGAGCAGTTAGTTTTCACAAAGATACATGAAGACATCAGTGAGATACCTGCATATATCTGACTGTAACAAGCTTAGAAACAGTTAATTTTTTTGAAAAAATAAAGTGGGGCCCCCCCTAAAACAGAATCAGCCCCAGACTTTTCATAGCCAGTCCTGGTTGTCTAAGTACAGGGGAAAAATTGCTTAATGTTCCCCCTGTACATAGCACAACCAGCACTGGGCTCTGATCCTGTCCTGGTTCTAGAATTACAGGGGTCCCCTTGTAATCTCCAGAACCAGAACAGGACCTTTTCTAGCGGGGGGATGATCCCACAGCCAGGGGAGCTCTATCACCGGGCCCCCTAGCCACAGCATCAACCCTAACTGCTAGTCAGCCCATGCCAGGGATCCAAAGGGGTCCCCCTCTCCAAGGGATCCCCTAGCCTAGGTTGATAGCCTGGGGCTATCCCCACCACCCTTGGCAGTACTGTGGTGGCAGGGATCTCCGATGCATACCCAGTGGAGCCGCTCCATACGCCATGTAGCGCCCTGCTGTGACTTATGGATGCTCATACTGTAGTACTGCACATGCCCAGTGGGTCGGGAGTCACACACAGTGCATCCCAGACTTCCTGTAGACACTATAGTGATTTCATGTCTTTAGAAACTAGTAGTGGGCTCTATTTAAAAGTGGGGTCTCAGTATTACAAACTGACTGTGAATTTTAAAGCGCACACTTGCGGCACTGTCATCATGTCTGCGCTATGGTGGCTGACAGCTCTGGGCCTTGCACTTGGGATCTCCAGCGCATGCCCAGTGGAGCTGCTCCATAAGCCATGTAGCGCCCTGCTATTCGCGCTATGCTGTGATGTATTGAGTCTCATAGTAATGTGCATGCCTAGTGGAGCTGATCTGGAGTGACAGTGCATCAGCACTATACTGATTCACTGTGTGCTGTATACAACAGGTGGGACTGTGGGCTAGAGGTACGGTGATTGGCTTGCAAGAGTGAGTTTGAGACCTGGTAAGGGATATTTTTTTTTTTAGAAATCTTCACTACAGGACTTGGTGGTGTGTGAGTTGTGTCATTTATACAGGTATAGTATCTGAGTTGATCAAAAATATGCACTCCCAGTATTGCATATAGACCAAGCAATTGAAGTTCAGTATTTTTATCAAAGCCAACTGAACTCAATACATTGTCTACAACTTCATACCACCTGGCATTTCTATGATACTTTATGCCACTGTACTTCTGATGCTTCTGTGCTCAAGAAAGTGGTGTATGGCGCGCCAATACAGTACCCACATAGCACCCTGCGAGTTGCGCTATGGTGTTTAGAGTCTCATAGTACTGTGCATGCCCAGTAGAGTCGCTCTGGAGTCACACACAGTGCATCCCAGACTTAGATACTATAGTGATTTCATGACTTTAGGAATTAGTAATGGGCTCTGTTTGAAATAGGGGTCTCTGGATTATGCATCTGTTTTTTTACCGATACATAGAGCATGGATCTCTCTGATCCATGCTGCAAGCATCTTCTGCTATTGCATACGATCTGATATAAAAATTGTTAGATCGTGCACGATAGGTCTTACTGTACTGTATGTCCCGTATTGACAGTACAGTATGATTAATTCCTGTTCACTACTGTTGGGGTACTGTGTTGAACTCACTACATTATTCACAACAACCCCAACTGTACCTTGCAATGACAGATACAAGTGTTGGGTCTCAGACGCACTGAAAGACTGAAATAATTACACACAAACACCAATTTTAAAAATGAATGACAATTCTTTTACTTATCATAATAACATAATATAATTTATGCAGTTAATCACACCTTTTTAATACATGTTTTTAGATAAGATGAAAACAAAATGGATTTGCCAATGGTCACTGCATGATGCCAATTAGAAAAAGTAAACAAAAATGATTATTGTAAGTACTGTAAGTCAAACACAGTAGTGTACAGTAAATGAAAAAGACATTCACTGTTATAGTTTAACAGTATACAGTATGAATCTACTACAGTATATACATTACTGCAGTTTTTTTCAGTAAGTCTTTACTCAACAACTGTTTTACACTATGATATTAGTATGCAATTGTAAGAGGGGTGTGGTGTGGTGCCTGCTGCCGTGCAGGTGTACTTCTGTAGCTTGCGTCTCACCCTCTCACCTTCAACCTGTATGTATGACGGTCCTGTAATTCCAAGCTGGACAAGGACTCGACTACCTAGGGGGAAGGAGATAACGTGAGAATCGTCCTTCCTCAATGCTGACTGATACGCCCTAACGGACTGAGGACTATACAAAAAGATTTGGGTTTTAAGTGAGAATCATCACTGACACTTTTGGACTCAGATCTCGAGTTTCACCTATACTGTAGGTGCTCATGCACCAGGCGAAGACTCAACCTCGCATCGGAGTGCAAGGTCCACTGTACACCCTGAAGAAAGGAGGATAGGCAGAGATGAACAGACAGTAAAAGACAGAGAGACACACAGGTTCTCACCGGAGATACTCTTGTTCTTCGTCCCATTCGACCCCACACACAGGTCCCTGTAGGAGAGAGAATATGCCGTGCAGGGCCGTTTCCTGCTCTTAACAGTGTGTCACACTAATCCACCTATCCACATTAATATCGGTCCTAACTCACCAGCCTAACAAACTACAGCACAGTATGTGCGTGGGTTTAGACAATCTGCAAATGCAACAGTTGGTAATAGGGCTACAGTACATCAATCTACTCTGCACGGCGACACACAAAACAATTCCAGGACAGTTGGAGCATACAAACGTGACCACAGATTAATAACCAGAGTACTAACTTTACCCCCATGAGCCTAGTGCCCTACACCTGGTGGTCTAGGTAGGGGTCAATGTACAGTAGGCCTCACAGAGGGCCTACCTGTTATGGTGGAAGAGGCTGTGGGTGGGAACATCTTTAGCTCTTTTGCTTTCCAACCCCTCAGTCCTCTCCGATTCTCAGCTGATTGAATAACAATAATGAAAACATTACAGTACTGTAATTGTTGATTTTGAGAGACTTGTCTATGCATTTTAACATTACTATTATTCAATCTGTAAGACTTACTGTAGAATATACATTTTTACACAGTAATAACATTATACAGTACAGTATTACCCACCACAGTACAATACTCTTCTTTTTTTCAGGATGACTGAAGACAAATCTTGATCCTGTACTGTTGGTATTGTGGGCCTCATTCAGAGGCGGTCGTAGGATGCAATCGGTCGCTCAGAAACAGGGCGGCCGCTTGCATCCTGAATGGCCGCCTCCATGTCAGTCGTTAGGCTGTGGGTTAACACCCACAGCTCTAACGACTACTAAGGGAGATGGTCGCGATGGTCAAGACCATCGCGACCATCGGGGCTTACGACGAGACCCTAGGGTAGGGTCTCGTCAACCTTGAGCCCCAGGGAGCTTCCTGCTCTGTTTGAGCAGGAAGCTCCCCACTGACATCACTGATGATGTCAGTGGGGACGCCCACAAAACGGCAATCGTTCCAAAAGGAACGCCTCAGTTTGGCCAGGCACGCCCCCTGCCCACCCAGCAAACAGAGCGAGCTGTCAATCAACATTGACAGCTCGCTCCGTCTGCTTCGAGCCCGCTAACGACGGGTGATCCGTCGTTAGCGGGGGCTCGCGCATGCGCATGACGGAGCAGTCTCCATCGTGCGCATGCCCTGTGGACCAACATCGAGTCAGATGCGAGTGCTCAGCGCTCGCGACCGACTCTGAATAAGGTCCAGCATCTCTTGCAGAGCTGCCCTCATAAATTGTGGTGCCTGGGACTAACAAAATAGAAAGGCCCCCCTGGGGTGTTGCTGTGGATAATGTTGTTGGAGTTGTCTACAGTATACTGTCTATCTACTGTATCAACCAGATCCCAATAGAAAAGACAAAAACACGTTGTATAGAAATGTATATTGTAATAAAAGAAAAATGTAATTAAAGACAATAAATAATTGCAAAATGTGTCCACAATCATGTGTTGCGTGCACCTGTATATGCCAATAACCTGCTGTAGTTGCTCTGTGGGGAGAAAAAAGGTACAGTTTTAAAACATTAATCACACTAGTTTGTAATACAGATATCCCATTTTTATACAGAGCCCACTACTAGTTTCTAAAGTCAAGAAATCACTATAGTGTCTAAGTCTGGGATGCACTGTGTGTGACTCCTGACCCACAGGGCATGCGCAGTACTACAGTATGAGCCTCCATACACCACAGCATAGCGTGACTAGCAAGGCGCTACATGGCATATGGAGTGGCTCCACTGGGCATGCGCCAGGGATCCCTGCCACCACAGCGCCACCGACGTGCCAACAGTGTGCTTCTTAAAATGCACAGTCAGTTTGTAATCCAGGGACTTTTCTTTCACTCAGACCCCACTAATAGTTTCTAAGAAATGCATTCACTACAGTATGTAAGTGTGAGACAGTGCCAACATTGACGCAAGTGTGTGTCTTAAAACGCACAGTTAGTGTGTAATACAGAGACCCCATTTTTATACAGAGCCCACTACTAGTTTCTAAAGTCATAAAATCACTTTAGTGTCTAAGTCTGGGATGCACTGTGTGTGACTCCCGACCCACTGGGCATGCGCTGTACTACAGTATGAGCCTCCATACACCACAGCATAGCGTGACTAGCAGGGCGCTTCATGGTGTATGGAGTGGCTCCACTGGGCATGCGCTGGAGATCCCTGCCACCACAGCACCGTTGACGTGCCGACAGTGCCACAAGTGTGCTTCTTAAAATACACAGTCAGTTTGTAATCCAGGGACCCTACTTTCACTCAGACCCCAATACTACAGTATGTCTCACTACAGTATGTAAGTGTGAGACAGCGCCGACATTGACGCAAGTGTGCATCTTAAAATGCACAGTCAGTGTGTAATACAGAGACCCCATTTTCATACAGAGCCCACTGCTACTTGGGGACCCCCCCAGAGGCAAGTTCGCTAGTTTTTAAGTTTGTACCCAAACATTTTTTTTTCAAAGTAAATTTTTGGGGTGTCATGTTTTTTTTTTTTTTTTAATTTACACAGATTACCTTTGGGGGACTGCCTGAAGGCTGCAAGGGGGTTCCCAAAACGTTGCACCCCAAAACCCCAATTCTGCACTTTTAAATGCCTGCCATTCATAGGCGATACTTTACTGCCTACTACATTGCAATGATTTTCCACCTAGGTGGAAAATTGAATACGGGGTAAAACGAAAACAGGCGATAATGATGTCATCGGTGGTTAATTACCGCGAATCCGGACTTAACGTCTCAAATTGAATATGGCCCTAATTCTGGGATGCACTGTGTGTGACTCCCATCCTACTGGGCATGTGCAGTACTACAGTATGAGCCTCCATAAGCCACAGCATAGCGTGACTAGCAGGGCGCTTCATGGCGTATGAGTGGCTCCACTGGGCATGTGCCAGAGATCCCTGCCACCACAGCGCCACCGACGTGCCGACAGTCCCGCAAGTGTGCTTCTTAAAGTGAACAGTCTGCTTGTAATCCAGGGACCCCTCTTTCACTCAGACCCCACTACTAGTTTTTAAAACATACATTCACTACAGTATGTAAGTGTGAGACAGCACCAACAGTGCCGACATTGACGTAAGTGTGCGTCTTAAAACGCACAGTCAGTGTGTAAGACAGGCCCCATTTTCATACAGAGCCCACTACTAGTTTCTAAAGTCATGAAATCACTATAGTGTCTAAGTCTGGGATGCACTGTGTGTGACTCCTGACCCACAGGGCATGCGCAGTAGTACAGTATGAGCCTCCATAAGCCACAGCATAGAGCGACTAGCAGGGTGCTACATGGTGTATGCAGTGCTACACACCACTTTCTTGTGCACACAGTGCATCAGCAGGACAGTGGCATAAAGTAGCATAGAAATGCCAGGTGGTGGGAAGTTGTGGATAATGTATTGAGTTCAGTAAGGCTTGGATAACAATACTGAACTTGAATTGCTTGATCTTTATGCAATGCTGGGAGTGCATCTTTTTGGTCAACACAGATATTTGTATAAATGACAGAAATCACACACCACCAAGTGATTTCTTTTTAATCCTGTAGTGAAGATTTAAAAAAAATATATGATTCTTTTCCAGGTCTCGAACTCAGGACAAGCACTGTTGCAAGGTGATCACCTAACCTTTAGCCCACGCGCCAGCCATCAAGAACCGCTTCTGTCATGTATGTGATGTGATGTCTGCGAATTACAGCAGGCAATTTGTACAATATCAATAGTGGGCTCAACCGTATGCACTCCACCCACCCGCTGCTGTTTTTAATAATAAAAAAATGTGTCTTCCATTAAAAACATTATACTAGTACATATGTACACAGTACCCCACCATTAGAGAATAATTCACCACAAATTATTGAAAGCTGTGCATGCATCTCATTAATCTACAGTATCGGTTATACCGTCATAAGAACATGGCAACTACACTACTGTACAGTTATGTACAGTACGTGTACTGATTTGCGTCCCGTTCTAAGAGCTTATGTGATATTAAAAAAATTGGTTGTGCGAACATGCAATATGCAAATACAGTGCGTGAATGTGATTTCCATCCAATTTAACAGTATGGTATTCAGTACAAATTACATCAGTGGAGCACTCGTCACCCAGCGGTTAAGCGGTACATTACATGCCATAGCGTATCTTTCATTGGAGAATACCACGGTACGCCAAAGTACAGCCATCGAGTAACATTCCATGGGGTGACACAGAGGCCTGAATGGCGCGCTATGAGCAACAAACTAGCTGGGCCCATCTGTAGGTTGTGGACAACATTGCACTGGCCAGTGCTGTGTGCAGGGAGAGTCTTTATATACTCCTGGCTTGTCAGGGATTGGCTGCAGGCATCATGTGACTGCATACTGTTCTCCTGTTGGAGGATGGACAGTCACCTGACTCATGGCTGCAGCCAGCACTGGAGGGAATGCTGCATGTGGAAGTCAGAGAGACTGCAGGAGATGTCGCAGCTGGAGGGAGTCTCTCACAGAGCTGGAGAGTGGAGCAGGAAACAGATAAGTGACCCAGGGGCATCAGTGTGGTTTGTGTCACATGCAAATTTATGTTAAAATAATCTTACAGTACCTTACACTGTGAGATGTTATATCAGAAGATACAGCTGATAATTGACAGTTACATACCAAGTAGTGACTAATGTACAGTTTGAAAGCTGAGTGACATCACAAAGGCTATCTATCTATCTATCTATCTATCTATCTATCTATCTATCTATCTATCTATCTATCTATCTATCTATCCTTATATAACATTTACTGTAAGTAAAAAAAAAAGCTTATTAAACTGTGGAATGTCAAATCAACACAGCTGATAACTGGCATTCTATATCAAGCAGTGAGTATGGTAGCAAATGTGAGTGACATCACAAAGGCTATCTATTTATCTATTTTATAGATTATCCTATGAGAAAAATGTCACATATACAGGAACGGAGAAACCAGTCAGGGCAACAAAAGGACTTTGACTTATCACCCTGTCACTTCACTGCATTTACCAGCTTTATTACAGCTTTTATAAGTGACCTTGACCAGTCGGATTAAGGGCCTGATTCATTCCGGATTACTATTGTAATCTCAGCTGTGATTACGCGCGCAGTCTCACTGCGAAAATATACTAATAATTGCAATCGCTATGCTTTTGCAGCGTAACATAAGGACGCCCACTTTACCGTACACACATCAGTAAGTCGGCGAAACCATTGGTAAAATCAGAGTCACACGCATACAAGGTCTGACCATACTCAGAGATTGCTAATCTCATCGCACGCAGTGAAAGGCCAAGCTGCGTATGGCATCGCAGTGGCTAATATATGCACGGCCCCTGTAACGGCGTTCAAACGTACTGGCACTCCTGCGTTTCACCGACCACCCCCCCCGTCACCACCCCCAAACGGTCATTTACTGTCAATCACTCTGCAATGGTTCTGCGTAGTCACTGCGATTGCAGTCTGATCGCAGTGGAACCTTCGTGCACTTCGATGCATACGCGTGCGCAGAAATTAACAATAGGGGCTACGAGAGCAAGTGCCGTCTGAAGATGGCGCCTTTTCTCGTTTGCTGAATATCAGGACCCCTGATCATGAATGGGTAAAATATGGTTACCGGGCCATTTATCGATGATGAATAGGCCCCTAAGTCTTACAAAACACACATACCTATGACCCTGTAATTTTTAAAATACTATTGTATTGACCTGTTTATTCTATCTAGCTGCGTCAAAATATATTGTAACTTTAAGCAAGATATTTTACTTTTACTAACACAATTATTATACTTATTTAAGGGTATATGCTATACCTATTTCTTAGACACACTTGATATTTATTGAAGCAACAAAGCATAAAAGGCTGTATGTATCTCAACGTATCAGAAGTATGGTTTTGTCTAATTGTTTCCCTGGGGTAATGGCAGGCGCAGTACACATAATCGTTCTTTAGAACTTACTATCTGAATATTTGGCACAGTGCATATAAAAAATATTACTAAACCTACTTCAGGGACTAGAGCATAAAACATTTGAGAACGTTTATATTTTAGTTTTACAAGTGCAAAAGTTTAAAATAAATTCTCATGCAACTTCCCTCTACCATGATTTAAGAACAGGGCCGGATTAGTAATGGGGCTGATGGAGCTACAGCTCTAGGCCTACAATCAGAATAGGCCCACAGCCCTCTGATGCGTGTCTGCTGCTGTATAAAGGAAATTTTATTTCCTTCTGCAGCAGCCTCAGGGCCGACCACGCCCCCCCCCGCTGGCCGCGCATAACACTCCCCCCCCTCGCGTTTGTGACACCGGAATGCCGGGGAACAAAAATACTGTAAGGGCAGGCAGCGCAATGGAGGGCTTCTCTAGCCCTCCAAGCGCAGCGAATAGGCAGCGGCGGAGCCTGCCCGTCATGTGACATCACTGCGTGTGACGTCACATAGGTCCCACCCACCGCCGCCACCACCACCGCACAGCGTCCACACGTAACCCGTCCCAGGCTGTGCACCGTCTCTCTGCAGCAGCCTGTGGGCCGACCACACCCCACCCCCGGCCGTGCACCGACCACTGGCAGCAACTGTCTCAGACGCACGACAGCAGCAGCTTGATCTGCAGGGTCCTGTTTAGTCCCCCAAAGGTGAGCAGAGCTGAGTTTCAGTCCTCAATTCCATGCTGCTGCTGTGTACTGTATATGTATTGATATGTATGCATACCAATCATATACATATCCATACATAATATTAAATTCTTAAATATCCTTAAAAATATGTTTATAAACATATATATTGTGTGTACAAAGTATATTGCAAAGAAAAGACCATGCATACAAGCTATGTGCGTGTGTGTGTGTATGTATGTGTATATATATATATATATATATAGTATATATACACACATATAACTGTATGTGTGTGTATATATATATACATTATATATACTGTTTATATCTATATATGTACTGTGTGTGTGTATGTATATATATATATAAAACTAAGGCCCATATTCAATTTGAAGCGTTAAGTCCGGATCCGCGTTAAGTTACCACCGATGACGTCATTATCGCCTGTTTTGGTTTTAAATTTGAAAGACTTTCCGCCTCAATGCAATGTAATAGGCGGTAAAGTATCGCCTATGAATAGCAGGCCGAAAAAAGTACAGAATTGGGGTTTTGGGGTGCAAACTTTCGGGAACCCCCGTGCAGCCTTCAGACAGTCCCCCAAAGGTAATCTGTGTAAAAAAAACCAAAAACTTAAGGACACCCCAAAAATTTACTTTGAAAAAGGGGGCAAAAAAAAAAAATGTTGGGGTACAAACTTAAAAACTAGCAAACTTGCCTCTGGGGGGGTCCCCAAGTATGCCCAAGGTGGTTTTTTGATTGCAGGTGTTTGCGGCAGTTGGATTTTTCAAAAATTTTTCAAGTTCACTTTTTCAACTTTAAATATGCTGACCCCCATTTTCAAGTACCCCAAATTTGCTGGGATAACTTATTTTCTGGAAAAAATACTCCTAAATACTATTCTGCATCAGGTATAGAATAACGCTATTTAGCAGCTATTGATCCCATTTAAAAACACCAAATACCTTCAGCGAGCCAAATCGGGGGGTACCATAGTGAACCCCCATGTCAGATCATCATTTGGGGGGTGACAGGCTGATTTCCCCCAAAATTACAGTACTTTCCGCTAGTTACAGTATCACCGGGTGCCGTTTACACATACTTTCAAATTGAATACGGGGTAAAGCGTGCACGCGTGCGATACTTTAACGCCTACAAAACAGGCGAAGTCGCCGTTAAATCCGGGCCGTGTTAACTTAACTCGGCTCAAATTGAATACGGCTCCATATGTGTGTGTAGATATATATATATATATATATATATTTATATATATATATATATATAGATAGATAGATAGATAGATAGATAGATAGATATTCACACATACATACACATTGGCGGTGCCTTCACAACAAAAGCAAAACATGTAGTAGAGTAAGGTGCAGCACTCGGTGCAATAGCAGGCATTGACAATCGGATGTAATCAACGTTTCAGTGTTAGCAGGGCCGGATTAACAATGGGGCGGGTGGAGCTTCTGCTCCAGGCCGCCAATCAAAATAGGCCCACAGCATGCAGCTACACTGCTGTAGATAGGATTTTTTTTTCCTGTTACAGCAGCCTGACAGTAGCCTCCTGAGGCCCCGCCCCCCACCGCAAGCCGCGACCATCCCACCCCACGGCCGTGGGGGATCAAACACCAGCATCTGCTTTTAATACACACACAGATTAATAGGCGCAGTAGAAGGCTTCTGTAGTCCTCCCTGCGCCACTTACGCACTGTGTCTCGCCACCTCCGCCATGCCGAGTGACGTCATAACGCATGACATCACTTAGATACCCACTCTTTGCCAGTCCGCGCCGAGAAGAAGCAGTTGCCCTTCTCCAAAGAAACAACTCAGACTGAGCTCCATGAAGGCTGGGTAAGTAATCGATCCACCAGAAAGTTGTCAGGGAGGCTCAGTGCTGCGAGGCTGCTGCTGATCAGCAAAATGTGGCTGGCTGATCACATATGTTAATTGAAAATAAATATGCATGTGTATATTCATAGATGTGTGAGTGTATATGTGAATATATGTATACAGTATATGAATATATATTATATATATATATATATACTGTGTGTGTGTGTGTGTGTGTGTGTGTGTGTGTGTGTGTGTGTAATGCTCTGATCAGTCGGTATGTCACAGACCACTCTCCGGTAACTTTGGTTGGAGTAGCATAGAAGGCATGTAAGCAGTGTGGGGAGAAAAGCCTAGGGGGAACCCAACCACTCAGGGAGCACTAAACTCGCCCCCAGAGTGACAAATACAGGACACGTCCCTCACCTGCGGTCAAAGGTAGACGGGTAGCTTTGCCCTCCATGTTGCTAGCCACTCCCAGTGGCACAGACCACACCCTCTCATCAGTAGGTACCCACCCACTGTGCTAGTCCCACCTCCTGTGGCAGTACTCAGTAGGCCCTTCAAAATTTCAGCTCCAGGCCCAGGTGGACCTTAATCTGGCACTGTTTAAGAGTAAAGATTTTTAAAGTGTACAAAAATGAAGCTATATGCCCCAAAACAAACCACAAAAATGAAGCTATCTGACCCAATTCCAAAACACCACTATGTCGACAACAGATTTAAACTAAGGGTGTGCACCGGCCACTTTTTGTGTTTTGGTTTTGGATCTGGATCTTTCTTCATGTTTTGGATCTGGATTGGTTTTGCCAAAACCACCCTTCCATGTTTTGGGTTCTGGGTTTTGTGTTTTGGATCTGTATTTTTTTGAAAAAAAAAAGGATAAAAACAGCTAAATTCACAGAATTTTGGGGTTTTTCTGCTCCTATGCTATTATTAACCTCAATAGCATTAATTTCCACTTATTTACAGTCTATTCTGAATACCTCACACCACACAATATTGTTTTTAGTCTAAAAGGTTGCACCTAGGTAGCTGAATGACTATGCTAAGCGACACGAGTGGGTGGCACAAACACATGGCCCATCTAGGAGTGACACTGCAGTGGCAGACAGGATGGCAGTTTGAAAAACTAGGCCCCAAACAGTACATAATGCAAAGAAAAAAAAAAGGTGCAAGATGGAATTGTCCTTGGGCTCTGCCACCCACCCTTATGTTGTATAAACAGGACATGCACACTTTAACAAACCAATCATTTCAGCGCCAGGGTCTGCCACACGACTGTGGCTGAAATGATTGGTTTGTTTGGGCCACCACAAAACAAGCTGCCAATGCGCAGTGGACATTGGTGGCAATGATCTCTACATACACAAACGGGATTTACATCAGATGTTGTCATCGTCATCATCATCCCCATCAGTGTGTACATCCTCTTCTTCACACAATATGAATTAATCCCCACTGGAATCCACCATTACAGGCACTTCTGTATTTTTTTTACTTAATTGCTGGTAAAGATCTTCCTTGTGGAATTTTTAGTTCATTTTGATGAATTAATCTGTCCCAGCACAAACTGGCTCTACGGAGGTAAGATGTCATCCTCATCCTCCTCATCCACTGACTCCTCACCCTCTTCAGTGTTGTGTACATCCTCATCCTCACAGAGTATTAATTTGTCCCCACTGGAATCCACCACCACAGGTCCCTCTGTACGTTCTGGAGGCTGGTCTCCCTGGAAGAGTTGATAATTTATTTTGATGAACATCATCTTCTCTACATTTTGTGGAAGCAACCTTCTACACCTTTCGCTGACAAGGTTCCCGGCTGCACTAAAAACTCGGAGTACACACTGGAGGGGGGGCAACTAAGGTAAAATAGAGTCAGTTTGTACAGGGGCCGCCAAATTGTCTCTATTTCCTGCCAGTACAGGTACGGACTGTCTGACATGCCTACTTGGATACTGTCACCGATGTAATCCTCAACCATTCTGTCAATGGTGATAGTATCATATGCAGTGACAGTATACATGTCAGAAATTGTTGCCAAGTCCTTCAGTCCGGACCAGATGTCCAAACATGGTCCTGCCTGCCCTGCATCACCGCCAGCGGGTTGCTTAGGATAACTAAGTTGTTTCCTGGCAGCCCCAGTTGCAGTAGAAAATGAAGAAGAAGCTGTTGATGTATCACGCTCCGCTTCAGCTGACATGACAGTATTTTCACCAGCAGGTCTTTGCACCACTGCAGGCTTGTGTTGGCCAGAAAGAGAGACACCACATAGACTTTAAACCTACGATCGAGCACGGTGGCCAAAATGTAGTGGTCTGATTTCAACAGATTTACCACCCTAGAATCCTGGCAAAGCGAATGAAGGGCTTCATCCACAAGACCCACATGCCGAGCGGAATCGCTCTGTCTTAGCTCCTCCTTCACTTTCTCCAGCTGCATTTGCAAAAGCCCGATGATGGGAATGACCTGACTGAAGCTGGCAGTGTCTGAACATGGGACGTGCTGGAATTTGCCCAGATGTAATGCCCGCACAATATTGGTGGCATTGTCAGATATCACAAATCCCCAGGAGAGTCTAAGTGGGGTAAGCCACTGGGCGATGATTTCCCTCAGTTTCTCTAAGAGGATGTCGGCCGGGTGCCTCTTACTGAAACCGGTGATACACAGCGTAGCCTGCCTTGGAACGAGCTGGCGTTTCTGAGATGCTGCTACTGGTGATGTTGCTGTTGTTGCTGGGTAAGGTGATACATCTACCCAGTGGGCTGTCACAGTCATATAGTCCTTAGTTTGCCCTGTTCCACTTATCCACATGTCTGTGGTTAAGTGGACATTGGGTACAACCGCATTTTTCAGGACACTGAGGACACTTTTTCTGACGTTTCTGTACAGTCTCAGTATCGCCTGCCTAGTGAAGTGGAATCTAGACGAGATTTGGTACCAGGGACACACTACCTCCATCAATTGTCTAAATCCCACTGCACTAATGGCGGATACCGGATGCACATCTAACACCAACATAGCAGTCAAGACCTCAGTTATCTATTTTGCTTCAGGATGACTGCTGTCGTACTTCATCCTCCTCGCTAAGGACTGTTGGAGGGTCAATTGTTTAGTAAAGGGTAGTGGTGTTCCTACTTCCTCTCTGGGATGATGAACGACTTCCAGCAGCAACAGCAGCAGTGGCAGCAGTAGGCATAGCAATGCAGGATCCTCCGGAGGCATCCCGGATAGGAGAGTCAGTCAAGCCAGTGACATGGCCTGCAGGACTACTTCCGATTCTGACTAAGGAGGAAATTGACGAGGAGGGAGTTGACAGTGTGGTTTGCAGGCGCTTGGATACAACAGGACAAAGGGATTTAGGTGTCCCTGGACTGCTTATGGTCTTAGCCAAAGTTTCTGAACTTGACAGTAACTTTTTAAGAATGCACTGCAGGTGACGTAAAAGGGAGGATGTTCAAAGGTGGTTAACGTCCCTACCCCTACTTATTTCACCTTTGCATATGGTACATATGGCAAGACGGTTGTTGTCTGGATTTGGATAGAAATATTGCCAGATGAAAGAGGTGGAATGTTTGGTATTCTGCCCAGGCATGACCGTGATGGGCTTTTTCACATCAACTGTCTCCCCCAGAGCCTGATTTAAACAAACCACATCACTATCAGAATCCTCCTCACCAACTTCCTCCTCAGCGCCAGCTACACCAGTATCCTCATCCTGTTGTACTTCACCAGTGACATCTTCAATTTGCATATCAGCAAGTGGACTGTGGGTGCTCCTTGCAGAGGGCGTGCAAATGGTGGAAAGAGCCACCTCTTCCCATCCAGTGTTGGGAAGGTCAGGCATCGCAACTGCCACCACACTTGGACTCTCCTTGGGGATTTGTGATTTCTTCTTAGAACGCACAGTTCTTCGTTGTGCTTTTGCCAGCTTAACTCATTTGAGTTTTGTAGTGGGAGGAGGGCTTCCATTGTCATGTGAAGCTGAACCACTAGTCATGAACATAGGGAAAGACCTTAGCCGATCCTTGCCACTCCGTGTCGTAAATGGCATACTGGCAAGTTTACGTTTCTCCTCAGATGATTTAAATGTTTTTTTTAAGGTCATTTTCCTGAACTTTGTAATTTGGGATTTTATATGCCCTCTACTATGACATTGGGTATTGACCTTGGCAGACGACGTTGATGGCATTTTATCGTCTATGTCATGACTAGTGGCAGCAGCTTCAGCACTTGGAGGAAGTGGTTCTTGATCTTTCCCTATTTTATTTTTATCGGACAAAGTTTTGTCCTCCATTTATGTTATGTTGATATATACGTGCGGCTAAGGCGCACACAAACACAGAAAAGAAGAATTTTTAACAGACGAGCCCTTTACTTATGACACAGGCACACGCTTGACGCTGCTCCTTTGTTGATGCATGTGCAGCGACTGTGCATACATTTCACACACAAACACAGAAAAAAAGAAGAAATGTTTCTTTTTTTTGGAGTGCACTTTGGGGGTTACACCACCTTTTAACAGACTTATGACACAGGCGCATGCTTGGTGCTGCTCCTTTGTTGATGCACGTGCGGCTATAGCACACACAATTCACAAAAACAGAAAAGAAGAATTTTTTATTTTTTTTGGAGTCCACTTTGGGGGTTACACCACCCTTTAAGAGATGAGCCAGCCGGCCCTTTACTTATGACACAGGCGCACGCATGGCGCTGCTCCTTTGTTGATGCATGTGGAACTACAGTGCACACAATTCACAAACACAGAAATAAATGGGGGTTTTTTGCACTTGGGTGGAGCACCTATGATGGACAGATCACCCCCTGGACAACACTACAGCACCCCTTTATGACTACAGCCTTTATGGGACACTGCACAACACAGCCCAGCCAGCACCTATAGACTTATGGAGTGGACACTGCACCTATGGACAACTGACTGCACAACACAGGCCAGCAAGCCCCTATGGACAACAGCAGCACAACACAGTCCAGTCAGCCCCTATGGACAACAGCAGCACAACACAGCCCAGTCAGCCCCTATGGACTTTGGAGGAGTGGACACAGCCCCTATGGACAACAGCAGCACAGAACAACACAACACAGCCCAGCCAGCCCTAAATCCCACCCTCCCTCTTCACTGTCCACAGCCGGAGTGAGAAATGGCGCCGACGCAGGGACCTTTTATAGAATCCAAAACCCGCAAGATCCTGAAGGTGGGATGATGACGTTTTGCCTCGATTTCAGTTCCGAGTCAGGCGGGAAAACCCGTGCCTAACTCAGTTCCCGGCTCGGATCAGGGGGGCTCGGATTTCAGAAATCCGAACCCGCTCATCCCTAATTTAAAGCAGAATTTATAGTATGTAAGAACCATCTAATTCAATAAAGTCAGCTACCTTTCTCTCCCTTGGTGAGATCCTAAGTTTATCATTAATGGGATATTTACTGTAGGTCTCTTTTCTCTAATCAAGATCCTGTCAAGACTCCCGTTATTCATTAAAAGTTGAGATGAGCGGTTCGATTTTGCTGAAAAAAACGAGTTTGATTTTGCTGAAAACCGCACACCCGGCTACTTTTGGGGCTCTGAATAGGACCGAGTTCCTGCTTGTGTCTTCCCACAAGTCAGATCTCAGATTTAAAAAAATGGATCGTGTTTTGTCTTTTTGATTGCATGTAAGTCTCTCCCTCCTCATTTCAGGTACCAAAATTAGTCAAAATTGACTGGAAATTACTGTAATTGATATTAATAATACTATAGGAACAAAAACATTTCAAAGTTACATGACTTTAGCTGTTCTTCCAATTTTTTAACGAAATCTGAAACCTAACCAAAACAAGGTTGTTTTGCCAAAAACATAACCATAACATTTGAGGTGTTTTTTGTCAAAACCAAACCCAAAACAAAGGGGTCCTCACACATCTCTAATTGAAAGTGGCATCTTTGATATTATTATTATTATTATTATTATTATTATTATTATTATTATTATCATTATTATTATTATATAGCCAATAGGACACAAAGGTGCATTTTTCAGCTCCCCTCTAAAAAATGCATTCAAATTGTTAGAATATGAAGCAGGGGCGCCTTAAGAGAGGAGGGGGCCCACGTACACTCCCCGTGCAGAGCCCCCTCCTCTCTTCCCGGTGGCCAGCAGTCGACTGACGCGGCTGGCCAGCCACCGCAGCATTAGTAGACTCCGGGCACTAGAGTGTGTCTGGAGTCTACTGCGCATGCACAAAGCACTGGAAAAATGGCCACGGCGGCCGTTTTACGGTGTTCTGAGCAGTATTGACACCCGCCGCGGGACCACAAACAGGTAAGTTTAAAATAATATGGGTGCAGGGTGTGCGGTGCGGGGCCCCCCTTGACCCGGGGGCCCATGTGCCCCGCACACTCTGCACCCATTATAGATAAACCACTGATATGAAGGTAGTAGAGTAAATGAAAGGCCCAAATAATTTGGCAAAAACTGTTTTACCTCAGTGAAACATTTGGGCAACCTGGTAATCCCACAAGCTTTCAAACGTGTTTTCATGACTATGTAATCAAGCAATGTTCAGTAAATAGCAATAGGCATAGATTATGTACCAAGTAGAAGCAATATAATTTACTATACCAACAGTTTCATTTTTATATTTTACAGGATTCTCAGTAATAACAAGATATCCCTTGTAAAGAACAGATCTTTTCTTGGACTAAACTCCCTTGAGAAACTGTGAGTACGAATTTAATTCTGAATGTTTGCAGTAAAATAAGACTTCAAAAATTGTTAAAAATGAAATGGGCACGTGGGTGACCAGGATCACAACCTCAAATGCATTTCACTTGTCAATGTTCTAGGCCGACTGACTTACACATAAAAAAATGACATTGGGAACCATAAAGTTCATGGAAAATAAAAATGTTCCTATAAATAAACAAACACAATTTGAAAAAAAAAAAAAGACAGTATTCTCTAAAGGATAGCTCCACACAGCAAAATAAATAAAAGATTCAAGCAACCTGTCAATGTCTTTTTATGTACTTGTTTGAAAAGCCCTTACTGTGCTTACTGTTGAACTGTAACTCAGGAGCAAGTGACAATACTTCTAGGTAAACAAGTTTACCTGGCACTTACCATTCTGTTCCAAAGAGTTATGAAATTTATTAAATCCTTTATAACAGAGTAAAGCTGGCCATAGATTGCAGGATAATTGTGGAAACCAGCCAGCCAAATGATTATCATTTAGTATTTGAACCTGAACTATAATTGTTCACAACTTGAAACCAGCTGAAAAATGGTCTGGATTGTTTGGTTTTCAAACCTGGCCGATCCACCTGATGTTGGTTTAGCAGACTCCAGGCAGTGAATTAAGATAGCTTCCATACATCGTAAGAAGGTTCTTCAATTGTTGTACTGTTGTCCCACCCCTCCATCATGCCTGGTAGTTGGCTGCATGCATTATAGCTAGTGTAAGAACCACATGACTAGTATAAAGCAGATATGGTACCAATGTTTTGTGGTCTGCCTTGGTAGGCTTGATGCTCAGTGTGCGCCCTGTGACCAGCATTATGCGGTTAGTATCATCAGCAACATATAGTACATTATATTCTGTTATCAGTTGTAACATTTTACTGCCAGGACTCAAGGTGCAAGACACTCAAGGAAACTAAATAAAATAAATAAGGAGTGAACCGCCTAACCAGCAGTACTGTGGTGGTCAGGTCTTAAATCAAGTACCAAGTTAAACAATCAAGCCCTGTCTAATATGTGAGAATATCCAATATACCATTTTTTTCTGACTGATCTACAAGCCCCCTAAAATAACTCCTACCTGCTGTTGCCTATATTCTATTGGCAGTGAACTACAGCTGACGTGCACCTTATAAATGTCTCATAACTGTAATAAGCGCCCGTTACATAACATACACCGTCTTGAAAAGTGGGCACGTTATGCTGAGTCTGAGTAATGAGTCATTTTATTTCACTGGCAAACCATGAACTAATTACATAAAAGCAATAAAAATCATTTAAAGGCTTGTTCAGTAATATACACAGGCTCTCTTTACATTGTCATTTCTGAAGTGGCGCTTACAGTGTATCCAGCACATCTGACTAAGCAGGAAACAGATACTTTGCTTAACTATTTATAGCTGAATCCACACAACTGCCCTTCAGATGAGCACTGCTAAACTCTGGCACTCAATTTAATGAAATGCTTTTTATTAGGCATTGTGTGACTGAAACTATAGCATTTCCTTGTAAATGTGCTGTATAATTAGATTGTATAATTGAAGCTCTGCATAATTGAAACCAGGACCAAAAAACTAACAGCTGGAGAGGAGGAGGTGGTGAACAGAGATACATTATAATTCCTTCCAAATGTGTGATAATGGGGAGTGTTATGTTTTAGTACACACTGGCTTATTAGTGATAACATCCATGGGTGTGTTTGTAGATTTTGTACAATTTAGCCTGTGTAGATGACGTGCTTGCATAGTAACATTAAAGTGACTGGCTGCATACAGTATGTATGATCAGTGACAGTAGTATAAGGGAGAAAACATTTCAAGGTAATGTTCATCTAACTCCTCATTTGGCCATGACATTTGCATATTTCCCCTGCTAAATTTAGGCTTAATTGTTTCCAGTCTGTCCCAAACCACACCACACAACAGATTGACTGCTGCCGTCCCAGCTGACTCTCATGTCTGTCAGTGCATCAAGACCAAGGACTTGGGGAAACCTGTTCTGCAGTGCTTCCAGTTAATTATGTTCTAGGGTACAGCTGTATCACACAGACAGAAGAGATCCAGCATTCTAGGGAGATGAGGGACTTTACCATACATTTTATTTCTGTAACATTACAAGGGTTGGACATCTGATTAGAGCTGTTTCCCATCCTGTACATCCCTGTTCTGGCTTTCGTAAATCGTTAACAGGGAGATTTAGTACACCAGCAAAGCCAGCTCACCCCACTTCTTGCTGGGGAGAGGTACAGGTACTGTACGTATGCCATTAACCACTTTATTTTACTTGTTAAGCACATTTACCAAGCACTGAACCCAAGTAATCACATTTAGAAGCAAAGTTTGAACTAGAGAACAATGATAACACCGTAAGTTCAAAATCTAAGCCATCCTTTGTCAATCTCTGCTAAGCAGATTCCTCCTATGCATAATAAGTATATAGTTAAAGGGTCTATGTACTAAGTAGTGGTGGCTCCAGAGGTGGTGCTGCAGTGCAGTCCAGAATTCAAAGAGGGGAGCCACACCAACTGCCAGTGAGTTTATCTGGCAGTGTTGGCAGCGTTTGGAGTGGCAGTTGGTGTAGCTCCACTAGAAGAATTTTGAACTGCGCTGCAGCCCCATCTCTGGAGCCACCACTGGTACTAAGCTCTGAAGAGAGATAAAGTGGGCAGAGATAAAGCACCCACCAATCAGCTCATAATTGCCACTTTACAGGCTGTGTTTGAAAAAAGACAGGAGCTAATTTAGTTGGTACTTATCTCCATCCACTTTATCTCTCTCCAATTCTTAGTACAAAGACCCCGTAGTCTCTTTTTCTCCGCCAAGTGCCATCTCCTGGATACTGTAGGTATGAATGTGTTTGATTTATCAGTTATAAGTCAATAATAGTTGGATTTTAATATGTCCATATAAGACATCAAACTAAAAACTAAATAAATATATAGAATTGATGTCTACCTGGTTTAACTGTAGTAGTATGCCTTTGGTCTTGAACACAACTACACCATCACTTAAAACTAGTAAATGTAATAATTTGTCCCATATATGTAAATACTAGGACATAAAAAAGAACTAGTTCTACACCTATATGTGAGGTGTGGTCACGCCTCCTCAAAAAATAATTAAATGTGAAAAAATTACTATGCACAGCGCAGTGAAGTGGGACATTTGTTGCCCTCAGCAGCACCCCTCTAACAAACTCGGACCTGGATAATTAGTACCCCCTCCCCCCTGATCACTGCCCCTGGCCGCTAGGGAGAATGTGACTGAATTGCATGCGACTTTGCAAAGTCTCTAGTTGCGTATGATTGAATCCGGCACTTCCATAATGTGAAAACATGCAATTAGGCTTACCTTCAACTCTACAACTTCCCTAAAGTGATTGGTAAAATCTGTATGTTAAGGTATTTTCAATGACGTGTCATACACCAACATCTATGCTGTCACATAAAAGATGTGAAGATATGATCTTACACAGGTTCCTCTATAGACTGCACCCAGAAGGAAACTAATTTGTAGCATATTTAAAGAACTTTACTATTTGAATATGCTTTTACTAAACTTCCCTGATAATAAACAAAATCATACAAGCTTTATGGGTTTTTTGTTTTTTTTTAAATGAGGAAGAAAAAAGTCAGTCTAGAGGTAATCATAAAGTCATTTTATGCAATATTCAATATACATTTTGAAAAAATAACAACCTGCAATAATATTCAATTAGATATAAAGGAATCATAAACAATCTTAAATACTGTTATATTTTTAATAATAATGCTATGTACTAATTTTCTTTCTGTATAAAGAATATGTCCTAGTATTTATGTCAGTGGCATTCATGACAACAGCAAAATCTGCAGGGAACTTCACAAGGCAATGAAACATAAGTCAAAATTACTCTCTAGTTCCTAATAAAACTTTTGTAGCAATCACATAAATGTGCTATAATAAAGTGACATAGCTACATTGCACAGAGCACACTGTAAGGGTAGAAAGTATTTCCCACATATCATATATAACAGCAAGACCGTGCCTTTGTTTTAATATAAAGAAACAATTTCAAGTTTGGCTCTTATAAAGTCACTGCTTAAAAGCATCTGTCACATCTGTCATCCTGTTTATTTAGAAATGAGTCATAACATCCTCTACTAAAATTGAGGATCGTTAATGTTAATGAAACTATGTGAATGTTGGACAAATAAGTAAAACAAAGAGGTACATTCTAAAACCTGTTTCAGCTTCCCAAGAGCCCACTCAGAACCTACAGTGCACACACATTTAATAAACTAAATAAACCTCTGAAAATCTCCAGGCAGGGGTAAAGCTAGACTTTATTTCCCCCAAGGGAAAGTCTGAGATCAGTGCCCCCCATCTCTTATTGCCCCCTTCATATGTTGTTGACTGCCCCCTCCATGCCTTTCTCACTGTCACCTCTATAGCAATCTCACTGCTGCCTCCAAAGCTTTCTCACTGCCCACTCAACGGCTTTCTCACTGTCCTTTCCATGGCCCTCCATGGCTCTCTTACTGCCCCCTCCATATCTCTCTGACTGACCCTTCATAACACTCCCATTGCCCCCTCAATAGCTCTCTCACTGCCCCCTGCATAGCTTTCTCACTGACCCCTCCATAACTTTCTCACTGACCCCTCCATAACTCTCTTACTACCCCCTCCATAGCTCTCTTACTGACCCATGAGGTCCCATAAGAAGCCATGCATGAACTCTGATTCACAGGTGTAATAGGCATGGCCGACGGTTCAAACCCTGACAGCGGCAGCCCGACAAGGGTGAAGATCCCAATCGTCCCTAAAGTAAGTATCACTAAACTAATTTCCCCCCTAACCCTAACCCTCCCTTAGGGGTGCCTAACCCTAACCTCCCCCCAAATGCCTAACCCTAATCCCCCCTCTAAGTGCCTAAACCTAACCTCCCCCTTCCCCGCAGCCTAAACCTATGTCCCCCGGCAGGGTGCCTAACCCTAACCTCCACCCGGGGCTGGCTAACCCCCCCTTCCCCTAGCCTAAACCTAACCCTCCCGGGGGGTGCCTAACCCTAAGTCCCCCCAGGAGCCCTAAACCTCCCCCCCCTGCGGCTGTCCGCGCCCGGCGCCCAGCTTACCTTCGTTCGGTATGCCGGGCGTCGGTCTTCCGGTGTATGGTTAATGACAGGCGTCGAGTTTTCGACGCCTGTCATTAGTACCACGCCGGGATTAGAAAGTCTGGAAGCCGGCGATTGGCTTTTAGACCGTCGGTTTCCAGACTACATCCCCAATTCACACATGCACAACTTCCGGTGGAATAATGAGCAGTGGCAGAGGGATCCTGATGGATCCCTCCTTGCGACCGGGACCCCTTCCCATAGGGAAGCAGTGGGAGTGTGGGAACAAACGCCATCTGAAGATGGCGAATGCTCCCGCAGATGTATTACTATTCTCCTTAATGAAGTCCCAGGTGAATGCATCAAGCACTCAGTGCTGTGTTCAAACAAGTCTGTGGGTTTTGTTCTCTGGATCCTTCCGAAAAGGAAAAAGTACCCCATTTCTCCTCAGACACTGGTGCCATAAATGTACCCAATGGGATAAGAGTATTCTGGGCCCCCTTTGCTTAAGATACGGGGGTCCCTTGACAATTGCAACCCAAACCCCCAGAATTATATGACCCTCACCCCGCTGCAAGGCACTTGTGGGCCTATTTCTCCTCAAGTTTCTGATGAAGCTTCCCGTAGGGAACTTTATCCCCTGCTCTGCCATGAAGATGCAGCATCTGACAGTCTTCATAAGCTGAGTGGTCTATAAAGGTCACACCCAAAATCAATAAAAAAAACTGTTACAAAACACAAATAAAAAACATAAAAGTGCACAATGCATATGTTCTTATGTCAATCAATTAAATTTGAAAAAATTACAAAAAGTGCTCAAAGGCCTTACAGTCAGTTGGTATAAAAAATGTCCTTGACCAACCACAAGGCAAATGCAAAGAAAGTGATACAGGGAAAAAGGTGCTTAATGCATGCACAGTGTCACGACCAGGGGTGACAGGCTGCTGAGATCGCGGCGCTTACCGCTCCGGGCGCTGTGGCATGGTGTTTCCAGCAGAGGTGCTGGTTCCTTGAGAATAGCGCTGGGTGCTGTGAGTCTCCACAGACCAAGGGCTTCCATCTGGAGGCAGGTGAGAGGGGCTGAGACTGGCAGAGCTTCCATGCTGTGACCACTGGGCGCAGCCATCTTGGATTTGGGTCACATGTCGTTTCTGGCCAATCAGGTTCAGTCTGGGCTGGGGAGGCTAGCAACCAATCCTGCACTACCTGAGGGTACTAAAGGGCTGTCCAGAGGCTCTTTAGTTGCCAGTGCAACGTCTATCACAGCGTATGCTGTGAGCTAGTTCTCTGTGCTCCTTTGCTCATTTAAAGTGTCAGTACCAGTGTGTTTCTGCAGACTCCCCTCTCAGCCTTGGTGCAGTTTGCTCCTGTTACTACCTGTCTCCTGATCCCGTCTACCTGCTATACCCAGCCTACCCCGGGTCTCTAAGTTCCGCCAGTGTCTCGCAGCCTGGTTCTGATCCCGTCGCGTGCCACTGCTTCATGAGTCATACTCCCCTAAGGCCGGCTGCCTTCAAGTACCAGCAAACAAGTCCTCATTCCTCATCCGACTCCACTCCGGGTCCAAGCGCACGCCAAGCCGTGACAGTTTGCACTGGCCAGATGGATTCGGCCAGTGGACAGGATCTGAGGGCCGACTTGCTCCAGGGTATCGCCAGTCGCCTAGAGGGACTAGAGGCGTCTCAGCGCCAAATGGCTCAGTTCCTGCAGGAAATGTCTCTTCGTCAGGATACGCTGCAAGCTTCCCTGGTTACTGTTAATTTGCCTGCCGCCACCAACCAGCCAGCAGCTCCAGCTGTCCCTGTTCCACCTGCACCATCTCATTTGCACCTTCCAACTCCCAATAAGTTTGACGGGAACCCCAAGTTGTGCCGAGGGTTTCTCAACCAGTGTGACGTCCACTTCACACTACAGCCTGCGAACTTTCCATCTCCAAAATCCAAAGTGGCATATATAGTGTCTCTACTGACCGGTTCTGCCCTGGACTGGGTTTCGCCTCTCTGGGAGAGGTCCGACCCGTTACTAGACAACTACTCTGGATTCCTCACGTCCTTCCGGAGGATTTTCGACGAGCCTGGCAGAACAACCTCCGCGGCGACGGAAATCCTGCGACTTCGCCAAGGGAACCGACCAGTCAGTCAGTATATCATTCAATTTCAAACGCTGGCTTCGGAACTAAAATGGAATGAAGAAGCCCTGACTTCCACCTTTTGGAATGAATTGACAGATCGCATAAAAGAGGACCTCGCCACTCGTGATCCGCCGGCTACCCTCAATGATCTTATCTCCCTTTGCAATAAAGTGGATTTGCGGTACAGAGAACGCTAGAGTGAAAAAACTAGGGGAGATCACTTTAGGTTCCGGCCGACCACTACTCCAACCCTCCCTCCGTCTGAACCTGCGGGTGATGAACCCATGCAGATTAACCGGGCCCTCCTCACGGTAGAAGAACGGCAAAGATGCCGACGAGAAAATCTATGCATGTATTGCGGGGAGACCAGTCATATGGTTGCAGCCTGCCCACGTCGTCCGGGAAACTCCCGATCCTAATCTGTGCCGGAGACACCAGGTTAGGAGTGATGTCTCCGTCTCCATCAAAAAATGAATCTACCCTCTCCATTACTTTTGAGATCTCCACTGGTTCTAAAACTGTTCTTTCTCTCCTCGATTCAGGGGCCGCTGAAAATTTTATCACCGCTGAACTTGTCCAGAGGCTCCGGCTTCCTGTCTCCTCTCTCGACCACACCATCACTCTATCTGCTGTAGATGGCACTCAGATTACCAACGGAATCGTCTCTCAACGTACCCTTCCTGTGCCAGTTCGTATCGGAGCTCTCCACACTGAAACTATCCGATTCCTAGTAATTCCTAAAGCCTCCCATGAGGTCATCCTTGGATACCCCTGGTTACGCAAGCACTCCCCCAATATTGGTTGGGGCACCATGCAGATCTTGTCCTGGGGAGAAACTTGTCAAGTATCCTGCCTTCCTCAAATCAAACCCGTCAAAGGTAGTTACATTGCAACCACTACTCCAATTCCCTACCAGTATCGCTCCTTCTCCGATGTCTTCTGTAAGACCGGAGCCGATATTCTGCCTCCTCATCGGGAGTGGGACTGTCCTATTGAGTTGATTCCTGGCAAAACTCCTCCGCGAGGTCGTACTTACCCACTCTCCCTACCCGAGACTGAAGCCATGTCAGCATACATCTAGGAGAACCTGCAAAAGGGGTTCATTCGACCATCCTCCTCACCGGCAGGGGCAGGATTCTTTTTTGTGTCTAAGAAGGATGGAGGCCTGCATCCGTGCATCGATTACAGGGGCTTAAACGATATAACCATCAAAAATCGCTACCCGATATCCCTCATTACCGAACTTTTCGATCGAGTAAAAGGTGCTACTATTTTTACCAAGCTGGATTTAAGAGGGGCCTACAATCTCATTAGGATATGAGCCGGGGACGAATGGAAAACAGCATTCAATACTCGAGATGGGCATTTTGAATACCTGGTAATGCCTTTTGGTCTCTGTAACGCTCCTGCTGTGTTCCAAAACTTTGTGAATGAGATCTTTCGGGACTTACTATATATCTCTGTGGTAGTATACCTCGACGATATTCTGATATTCTCCTCCAACATTGTCAGACATCGATCCCAAGTCAAGGAGGTGTTAACTCGCCTACGAAAGAACCACCTGTACTGCAAAGCTGAAAAATGCGTATTTGAAGTTCCCTCAGTTCCCTTTTTAGGTTACATCGTTTCAGGTGCCGGCCTTGAAATGGATCCCCAGAAAGTTCAGGCAATATTGGACTGGTCTCATCCGAATTCTTTGAAGGCAGTACAAAGATTTTTGGGCTTCGCAAATTATTATCGAAGGTTTATCAAAGGATTTTCCACTCTCATGGCACCCATTTCCGCCCTAACTTGCAAGGGGGCAAATCCATCCCGATGGCCTCCAGAGGCTGAAACTGCCTTTCAACTCTTAAAGCAAGCCTTCATTTCCGCCCCTGTGCTGAGACAACCCAACATTAACTACCCATTCTTTCTTGAGGTAGACGCCTCTTCTGAAGCGGTAGGGGCAGTACTATCCCAGAAACTCGAGGATAGCAAATTTCATCCCTGTGGCTTCTTCTCAAAGAAATTTTCCCAAGCAGAAAAGAATTATCCCATTGGAGAGCAGGAATTATTGGCTGTGAAACTAGCTTTTGAAGAGTGGCGTTATCTTCTTGAGGGCGCGATGTATCCCATCACCGTTTATACAGATCATCGGAATCTCCTATACCTAAAAAATATTCAGTGTCTGAGTTCCCGCCTGGCTCGATGGTCAATATTCTTTTCTCGTTTCAATTTTACTTTAACTTTTCGCCCAGGCTCACTAAATCAAAAAGCAGATGCCCTCTCTCGATCACTCTCCTCCGACACATCTTCCGAAAGTCATAAGGAAACTCCAGTTCTAGACTCCAGAGTATTCGCTACCACTTGCATTCAACCTCCTCCCGGGAAGACATTTGTGGCCTCAGATATGCGCAAGCAACTTTTGAAGTGGGCTCATACCTCTCGTTTTGCCGGACACCCGGGCATACGCAAGACCTTGGAATTCCTGCAACGATCATACTGGTGGCCTGCTATGAAGTCGGAAATTGAAGCTTTTATCGCCTCCTGTCCACAGTGTGCTCAACATAAAACATCCAGACAGGTTCCTGCCGGCACACTCCTACCTCTGTCAGTACCAACCCATCCTTGGACACACCTTTCCATGGACTTTGTAACAAATCTACCTGTTTCTAATGGGTTTACCACCATCTGGGTAGTAGTGGATCGTTTCTCCAAAATGGTTCATTTCGTTCCCCTCAAGAAGTTGCCGTCTGCTCCAGAGTTGGCTCAGTTATTCGTCGACAACATCTTCCGTCTCCATGGACTTCCAACTGAGATTGTTTCTGATAGAGGGGTACAGTTCGTAGCCAGATTTTGGAGAGCTATATGTTCTAGCTTTCAAATCAAACTGAATTTTTCAACAGCTTACCATCCTCAGTCTAACGGGTCTACAGAGAGGGTCAATCAAGACCTTGAGACTTTCTTAAGAATTCACATGTCTTCATCACAAGACAACTGGGCGGACACCTTACCCTGGGCCGAATTTGCCCATAACAGCTCCTATCATTCATCTACGGGGCAAACCCCATTCTTTATAGTTTTTGGACTGTATACCAGAGTACCAGAGTTTCAAGACTTGCCAGTCTTCGATGTACCAGCAGTGACCTCCACCCTACAGAAATTCTCTCAGATGTGGACTCAGGTCCATTCCTCCTTACAAAAGGCCTCTCTTCGATATAAATTAACAGCGGACAAAAAAAGGAGAGCGGTGCCAAAACCTAAAAACAGGTGACTTAGTATGGCTATCCACTCGTAATCTTCGCCTTAAAGTGCCGTCTATGAAATTTGCTCCTCGTTTCATCGGTCCTTTTCCCATCGTTCAAGTGATCAATCCAGTAGCCTATAAATTAAAACTTCCATCCTACCTCAAAATACCAAATTCCTTTCATATTTCCCTGCTGAAACCTCTCATCCTGAATCGCTTTCGCAAGACTCTGCCATGCTCCCCCAAAGTCTTGACTGAGAGGGGTGTAGAGTTTGAGATCAAACAGGTCCTGGACTCTCGTTATCATTATGGGCAACTCCAATATCTACTGGATTGGAAAGGTTACGGTCCCGAAGAACGTTGCTGGGTGAAAACTGAGGATGTCTACACTCCTCGCCTAGTGCTTAAGTTTCACTCTGAGAATCCTGGTAAACCGAAGAAGTGTCCAGAGGCCACTCCTAAAGGAGGGGGTACTGTCACGACTAGGGGTGACAGGCTGCTGAGATCGTGGCGCTTACCGCTCCGGGCGCTGTGGCATGGTGTTTCCAGCAGAGGTGCAGGTTCCTGGAGAATAGCGCTGGGTGCTGTGAGTCTCCACAGACCAAGGGCTTCCATCTGGAGGCAGGTGAGAGGGGCTGAGACTGGCAGAGCTTCCATGCTGTGACCACTGGGCGCGGCCATCTTGGATTTGGGTCACATGTCGTTTCTGGCCAATCAGGTTCAGTCTGGGCTGGGGAGGCTAGCAACCAATCCTGCACTACCTGAGGGTACTAAAGGGCTGTCCAGAGGCTCTTTAGTTGCCAGTGCAACGTCTATCACAGCGTATGCTGTGAGCTAGTTCTCTGTGCTCCTTTGCTCATTTAAAGTGTCAGTACCAGTGTGTTTCTGCAGACTCCCCTCTCAGCCTTGGTGCAGTTTGCTCCTGTTACTACCTGTCTCCTGATCCCATCTACCTGCTATACCCAGCCTACCCCGGGTCTCTAAGTTCCGCCAGTGTCTCGCAGCCTGGTTCTGATCCTGTCGAGTGCCACTGCTTCATGAGTCATACTCCCCTAAGGCCGGCTGCCTTTAAGTACCAGCAAACAAGTCCTCATTCCTCATCCGACTCCACTCCGGGTCCAAGCGCACGCCAAGCCGTGACACACAGTACACTGTGTAGGCATGCTTCTCTCCACCTGTGCATTTCCAGGTACCCCTGGCCTGGATCTACCTGGAGGCATGCAGCAGCACATGCTCCATGCAACCAGCCCCTTGGCCTTGAATCAACGTAGTCTGCCCTGACATCAGAGGGGTGATCATAGGACAAATCCTGATATTTGTCAAAAGGCCAAGACCCAAAGTCTATAATGCAGGTTTGCCTGCGGCATTTACAGTGCTGTAGAAGCAGCACTGGAGTTTTAACACTGTTATTTCACCAGTGTGCTCATGGCCTTACAGTGACATTATGGAAAGTCCAGTCCAAAAATAGTGAAGAAATTCAGTAGACTTGTGTAATGGGTCTCCAGCTATAAACTGTGGATGGACAAACAATGCTTGTGGGTATTTATAGTCAATGTAAAACAGTCCATAGTTGCAGCATATAATAATTTCTTCCATTCATCATCCATCCTTTATTTAATATTTCCACCAGATTGTGCCGGGAGTGACTTCCCAACATGAGATCAAACAGAATCTCTTCATAAATACTTACCTATTGTGCCAAACTTTCATTAGTCCTTTGGGATTTTTTTTTATAATTTTTTTAAAATATAATTTAGTATTTTTATAATATATTTTTTATTCGGTAATACATTTTATGGGCTATACCCTGCTGTATGGACGTTTGTTATTATCTGCATTAAGTTTGAAGACTTATACATCTATCTGTCTGGAAATTAAAGCTTATAAGGAAGTACCCTTTTCTGGAGATGGTTATCTTTTTCTTTCTGAATCCGTATGAAGCTTTAATAACTGTGGTGTGTAAAGAAACCTATTGGGGAACGTCGATACCTGGTCCCAGGTGAGTCTATTCCCAGAAGGGAACAAGCATTTCAACTTGTTAATGCCCAGCACGGGAGGTTTTAAAGATACCTTTATATGAATACATCTCACCTATTTTAGGTGAGTGGTTTGCAGACTTTTTGTTATCTACCAGAGAGTATCTATAATTGGAATATAACCACACACTATTTTTCTCCTTGTTTGAGAATACCACATAAACTACGAAAGGATAAGAGAAGACGTGTATAACTTGGGGACAGCGCTCTTTGGACCGCTCATATTACTATTTTGCATGCAGGTAAGTATTCTAATCCTTCCCCTAACCCAAACCTACCCTTTCCGCTGCCGAACCCTAACCCCCCTTCCACAGCCTAACCCTAACCATCCCCTCCCGCAGCCTAACGGGGGGGGGGGGGGCGCCAATGCTCTTTCTGGCACAGGACACCAAAAAGACTAGTTACGGTTCTGCCTTTCCCCATTTGCCTAACCTTAAAATCGCCAGGATCGCATCCGTTGGGATTCTCTAGCCGAGATTCTAACTGCTGTTGGGATTCTGGCGCCTGAATTCTGTCTGTGCCGGGATGGTGACTACATCCCCTAATGACAATATTAATGTGTGACAGCTCTCAATTTAAATAAAAGCATTTTTAGGGAAAGTAGATAATGCTGACTGTGGAATGAAGGGGTTATTACAGAAAAATCAAAGTGTATCAGTGACAGCGAATAGGAACAACTGTGAACGATGATAGACAGACAGGCTTGATAGCTGCCAGAAGGCGCTTGTCTTTGAATCCGTTGCTTCTGTAGCCGACTCTTGTTTACAATGTTGTAGCGGTTTGAATCACAACATCAGTGGTTATACGGTAATTCATGTCTTCAATTATTTTAAAGCCTAAATATTTATCTATAATAAAAACCTGCCTTCTGTCACCAGTCAGCAGCGTGCAATGTTTTCTTTGTAACTCGGAATCCTAAATATTCTAATATGTATTGCGGCTGTCAGCAAGTTAAACAGTGGGGAAAAGCCATATGTAACTGTAAACAGATTTTACTGAGATGCGAAGTAGATACGTTTCTGTTGGCTTCCAAATAAACATTTCTGTTCCTGTTGATAATGATCCTTTCTACAATATTGCTTTATCTTTTCAGGCTACACTGATAAAAGGCTTAGAATCACAACTGTAAGTAGTGATATTAATTCAGTATGAGAAATATAGGACCAAAAACAGCTTTATTCCTGAAAGTTATTTTTTTATTTTTTTTGCAATATAGAAGATCCCTGCATCCCTGCATGACAGATGTCCCAGTAGGGACTCTACCTAATTAGTGTCAACTCTGACTGGATCGTACACACACTACAGCAGACATCTAGGTACACATTAACATAAATGTAAATTTACTAAATCAAATGAATTTCATAAAGCTCAACACATTGCATTCATTTGCTGCTTGGAGAACTGAGCCAGGTTAAGACCCCATGGGGCTCTAAGGAAGATACTGGTTTGAGCACACCCTTGCCCCTGTGATCTGACTATGCCATTCCTTTCACATGACATTCCCCGGCATATTTCCACCATACTACTCTATTTACACTACTTACATTTTACTCATAGGGGCAGATTCAATTAGCCACGGGGTTGACCCCGTGGCTATTTGCTGTGCCGGTCCAATTCAGTTGCTGGGGATTCCTCGCGTGGAAGCCCCCGAGACCCCACGCGCGATTCCCCTCAGTCGGACTTTACCTCGTAGCTCCTGGTGGTGCGAGGTAAAATCCATGTAGAACAACCAAATCGGCCTCGGGCGCGAGGGAAAAAAACACATTGATTCCGCAGTTTACACGGAATCAATGTGTTTACGTGTGTGAGTCCTGATTTTACGGCACAGGAAAAAGGCTATTTATTTGAATAGCTTTTCCCCGCGCCACGAGTATTTTGGACTGCAATTAGTCGCAGGGACAAGCCTGTGGCTAATTGAATCTGCCCCTTGGTATTCAGCAGTATTGCACATAAATACAGTAACTATATACTAGTAATGCCTCCAGATAGCTAGAAGTAAGCTCCGACCAAATGGCGTATCTAGCTTCACTTAAGGGGGCATCTATTCCCACTAAGGTGGGTGTCTTGCAGAGGCAGGTGAAAACATATGTAACATGCATAAACTAAAATAAAGCATTGGAATAATAAAAAAAAGCATACACTTTTCTAAAATATTGCTGAATGTTTATTGTTGTCAATTATTTCACAGCAACAGTAGCACTGTTCCAAGACAATGGAGTATGCATAAAGAAGGGACATTAAAGTTAGACAAAATAAATGCAGATTTGAGAGCAAAGGGTAGGGAGAGCCCTGCTGGTGAGAGAGCTCCCAATCTAATGGGAAACAGACAGAACTATGGGGACAGTAACAAGGGTGCACCACATACTTTCCTACCCTCCCGATTTGGTCGGGAGCCTCCCAAAAATCGGGTGCCACTCCCGGCCTCCCGGAAAGGTAGGCAAGCCTCCCGGTCCCCGCGATCCCCGGGGGCGGTGACGCGATTCGCGCTGAATTGCGTCATTGTGGCCCCGCCTCCTGCTTCACAATGCCATTAATCTCGGCATTGTAAAGAGGGGGCGGGGCCGCAATGACGCGATCGTGCTGTCACGCCCATGCCCCACCCCCATTGTCGAGTCATTTTCTGGGCCACGCCCCCTTTTGATGTGGCATGCCCCCCTGCTGAGGACGCCCGACAGCTCCCTCCCGGAAGGAGGGAGCTAGAAGTCGGCAAGTGTGGTGCACCAGTGTCAGCATAGGTGGGAGTATGGTAGTCTATTGTAAAAGGGTGGGCTTTCACTTTAGTGAATGTGAGGGGGTTCAGTGTGAAGCTGGGGCTGTCTGGACTAACTGGATTGCCTTATTTTGCAAAGTTATGATCTCATTAGACAGCTCTCCGGAATGACAGGCAGTCTACCCTCCCAGTGGGGACCTGCAGAGTGCAGACTGCCTGTCATTCCAGAGAACTGTCCACAGAGATCACAACCCTGCAAGATAAGGTAATCCCAACCTTAACTCTCCATCCTTCCATCCACGGGAAACCATCTGCGCAGAGCAAAGCAACAGTAAACAAAGCTGCTTAATTTACGCTTACTTTGCAAGCTCTGTCATGCAATAAACAAAAGCCCCTGAGTATCTGCTACTTACATTTACTGTTTTTCTAGGGGATCGGTTCATTTAGAGCCATCAGAGGAAGGAAGCTGCTGCCTCCAGTCACTACCATGTGACTCCGGGTGGGAAGGCACTGCAGGGAGTCTGATTATGTGCTAGGCAGCCACCGCAGCTCACAACCCCGCGGTGGCCAGCCTCTAGCACTGCAGTAGCAAAGTCACGTTGCTACATCCTCCTCACTCAAGCCCCGTCTCTGCCCCATTCAGACTCGCACATGCGCAGTTCGAACATTCAACTGCACAGTCGGGAAACCGGGAGGTTTTCTTTACTTTCCGGGATAGCGGGAACTCCCATCTTAAAACGGGAGGGTAGGCAAGTCTGCATTAGCATAAGGTAGTAAATCAGACTTCCGCGGTCGCCTGTAGCTACAGCCACTTTGCATACGAATGATAATCAGCCCCAATATGCGCCGGTGACTGGTCCACTTTGAATAAAACTTTTGTGACCATTTCAGATGAGGCAGCAATGGCTATGTTTAATATCAGTCAAAGCAACCTGGAAGGGACATGCTGAATGAAATCTGTTCTCTCCAGTGATCGTTATAGGGCAGTTTATATATATATTTATTTTGTACACTTGTTCCATAGTAATTCATTCCAATCTGAAGTTCACACAGTCTGAATGGCTTTTGACCCACTAAAAAGAAAATGCTAAACAATGCGATGGAGATTTATTGCATCAGATTAAAATGTTTACAATTTTGTTTGTGAAGTGGCATGTCCGTTCATGGACACTTTTACCAAATGTAAAGGCATGAGAAGGGAAGGGAGACTCCTTGGAGGGGCACTAATTTATGCAAACATATGGAGAGATTTTACATTCTCCCTGCAAGTGTTTTGTTTCCTTCTGCATAAAGCCATTAATTTTGGTTAAACATGTCCTGCATTACAATGTACCTCCTGAGGATGACACACATTAATCTGCAATGAACAGAAATGGCAAATAATTAATATTTAAAAAATGAGCAAATTAATAAAAGTCAGTATAAAACCTTTAAAAACTGGTAAGCCCAGGGCTGGAATTCGTGGGAAAGTGGGTACCCCCCAAAAAATAAAATAGGGTCCCCCCTCCCAACAATATTGTTCTTTACAGGCAGCCTACAGGTCCCAGCATGTGCCAGCATGTGCAGACATTAAGGATCCGCTGGCACCTGTAGTCCGCCTGTAAAGAAAATGTTACAATAAAGACAACACAAACACAGAATATTTTAATAATATATTATTAAGCGTCTTCGCCTGGTGGGTGGCAGCCTTTAAGCTCTTTTGCACGCCACCGGCCCCCCAGGACTTCCTCTGTGCCTTCTATCTTCAGGTGCCCTTCTCAGCACCTCCTCCGTCGGACTGCGTGCTCCTGCCTCGCGCTGGCATATTGGGGCGATGACACATGTGTTGCAATTGAATTTCAAAGATGGCGCAGTGAGCAAGTCAATCATGGCTCGCTGTGTTATTTCTTAAATGGGCTACAGTCACCGTGCTACTACCGCTTCCCTACGGCCACTGCGGGCCTGCGCTGCATAAATGGCTGACGGGCACTGGATCCTTCAGTGTGCCGAGCACAATGTTCGGGACACCGAAATGCAAGTCCGGATTCTGGGACGTTCCTTGTAAATCCGGGATGTATAGCATCCCTGTGCACATGTTATTGTATGATATGCTGTGCTGTATTTTACCAGAATGAAACTCCTGCTGGACTTGAATACCGATTTTATGTAAGCTCCCTTACGTCATCATGGCCTCACCCAATGCCGTTTAAAGCTATATATTTGGTGGAAAATACCTTGGCAGCAGACAGAGAGTGTGTGAGTGTGTGGGGGGGGGACACCTAACTTTTTCCGATCTGTCTTGGAGAGTTCTCAGCTGGTTCCCCAATATTTCTAAAAGCTGTCAGCAGGAACAGAAGAAGTCAGAAGTCTGTTGCCTAATTCTTCAACCCAGCAGATACTTACCCTAAGTAAGCTCCATTCAGCTACTTCCTACTTAACTGCACAACCCGGCTACCACCAGCCAAGGTTTGGATCTGCTTGAATGAGTTTGACCTTGCAGTTTCTAGATCTAGCGCTGCCTTTACATTGATCAGTCCCAAGCCTCTGAACCTGGTTTGCTTTCCCTGTGGAGGTTAAGGGCACAATGATGCCACTTGCCCACAGATGGACTTTTCCATTTCAGAGATGGTTACCACAGCTCACCTTGGTCCCGGTCTGATGGTGATTCAGGTACTGGTAAAAATTAAATGGGACCGGGAAGACCCTGTGCTTAAGAGAGCTTTTAAAAATGTTGTAACTGTTGATGTGACTTTTGTTCAAAACATTTAATTTAGCAGACCAACATTTTGTGTTGAAAGGACCAGCAAAACAAATGGAGTAGCTATTTGGCAGTTTTACAATTGGTTGACACTGTCCCTTTAGCAAGCAACTGCTGCATTTGGCCCACTTGATTCCTTGCAGTGGACAACTAGGCTGGGATAGAATCACAGCAAGGTTTTTCTGGCCACTGTCTATGTTGAGGTGGCTGAGTTTGAAACACCCAACTCCCACTCTACTGGTTCTCCTTCCCAGAGCCGTAACTAGACATTTTGGTGCCCTGGGCCGAGAAAGAGCATTGGCGCACCCCCCTTTTTTTTCAAATAGGGACATAAGACGCACAAATGAAAAGGGGTGTAGCATCATGCACTGCCATCAGAAATTGGGCAGCAGCTAAGTAAGGTATCTGACTGCCATGTGAGAGGTGATAGGTTTGGGTCTCGGGTATGACAGTATTTTGAAATGTGTGTTAAATAAAAGAGGATGTGACTGAAAGTGCTTGGTTAGGTGGCTAGATGGGGAGGGAGTCGACCAGGGAGGAGATAGGGGTGGGCAGGAGGTGCTGGGGTTAAAATAAAAAGTGAGAATGATTACAAACAGAAAATTGACAGGCCCAAACAACGCCCCCTGTCCTGAGGTGCCCTGTGTCATGGCACATGTCGCACCACCCTACTTACGGCCCTGCTCCTTCCTAATGAAACTGTAAGAATAGAAGTGCTTATATTCTTGCAAGGATTTTTGGTTTATAGAGGAGTACAGCAACCCTATTGTCATGACCTGGATTTCTTGGCATAGGGGACGATGGGTATTACCTGTGAATGCACTGTGGCGTGGACCTTCAGGCGGAGGGGCTGGTGTCTGGCAGTGGGCATTGGCTGTGTGAAGTGTTCTGCAGAAATTGTGTCATTCTGGCTGGGGTAGGCCTGGTGGTGTTTCCATTCCGCTCTGGCATGGGCGCCGCCATCTTGCCTCTGGTCATGTGACTTAGCTGCTCCAGTCCTGGCATGTCACATGCTCTCTCTGACCTATCACGATTCTGCACTGGGTACTTAAGGGAGTTCAGAGCTTTCCATAGTTGCCAGTGCAATGTGTTTCACAGTGTATGCTGTGAGAGAGTTCCTGTGCTACTGTAACCTGCCTGTTTGAGTGCTCGCATGTGCTCCTGCTGGATCCCAGCTTCCAAATTAGCCTGCACCGCTCTGCCTGCTCCCAGTCTCCTGCTGGAACCATCCTGCACTTTCTATTTACCCTTTCCCTGCCAAAGGACCTGTGTGTACAGTTAACACTGAACCTACACTGCCTCCATTTACCTAGCTCTCTGTTTTCTACACTGAGCCATCTCAATACAACTCTCTACTTAATTCATCAGCTGCTGCTATTCTAATTACTCCATTACCTCTCCGGATTTCACCTCACCAGTTTCAATCAGTCTGCAGCCTTGCAGTGACCATTTGGATTACAAAGACTTGTATTTATTCTGCCACTACCTGGACATTACCTGTACATACTTCACTACAGTTTCTAATCATCACCCTCCTCTTAATATTCTGGACTTTATTTTATTATCCGTGTACATGTCTGCAAGTTCACCCATTAAAAGACCCACTTTTCAATTTAAATCTGTTCAGGTGTCTGCTCCTATTTCCAACCCGGGTCCACAACAAACTCAGATCCTAACACCTATAAGCAGCAGGAGACGGGTTTATTGTGGATTGCAAGTTGCATTTTATAGCATTTATTTTATAGCATATTCAGTGCCAGATTTCTGTGTCTACAGTGTATGGGACACATTTGAGTTGCACCTATACATTTTTATATACAAACCCTTTCCTCCCTACTGAAAAAAGAGGGGAGGATGTGGTGGGACCTATTTCCTCATTGGCGTTCAAGTTTATTTTGATGATAGTAGATGATAGTAGAATAGATAGTAGGTAACTGTAGACATTTCCTCTGTGTTGCCACGGCCAAACACTACATTAGTGGCTAGGTTTTCCTAACCGGTGAGAATGATGGTCTGCAATATGCAAACAGGTGATTTATTCGAGTGGTTCAACCATGCTCTAAAATTAGCTATATTTGATAGGCTGTTTAGCATGGAGTTAAGTACCTTCAGGAGAGGGGTAGGAAGTTGGTATCCAACATTTGCTCCATATAGAGCCCAGAAGAGTGCAACAGCAAGAGTTGACACCTCACTCAATCCATAGGGAGAAGCAGGCTCAACAAAAACCTGGGGGAAAATCTGGAGTTTGCCAGAGGCGAGTGATGAGAGATGGATGAGAGGTGGGGGTAAATTTACTGGAGGTCGGTTTTGGCTGTTTGGCCAATTTTCTGTGAGTTTTGCAAACTGACCATTACTAAAAGCAAAACTGATGGAAAAGTGTCCGACTGAATTCACATTGCGAATTCAGGCAACATACAGTAACAGGGATTTATTAAAAATCTCTTGCAAGGACAGAGCTTACCCTGCGAAACCCCTCCACAGCCTTATCACTGTATTTTTTGGAAAAAATACAGTGACAAGGTGCCTGCGCATGCACTGACCGGCTGCTGATAATTAGGGCTTGGAGTAGAATTTTACGAATTCTAATCCGATCGCTCTTTAGTAAATTTAGGTGAAACTAAAATAATGTACAAATAATAAAACACCCTTTTTCTCTTTATTTTAGCAACAATAATGTTAATAAACAGAGTAAAAAATGTTTTAAAAACCATATCCACATAAAATACATTTTGAAACCCAGAACAACATAAAATACATTGAAAAAGCAAGATTCATATAATACACACTTTAGCTCCCCCATGTATCACTCCAGCCCTCCCAGCCCATAATTATGTGTTATTGCAGCCCCCCATGCCACTGCAACAGCTACTTATGTGTCACTCCAGCCCTCCCCCAGAGTTATGCCCCTATGTGTGCCCCTCATGCAGTGCCCACTGTATTTGTGCCCCTTATGCAGACTAGTTCCCCCTGTATTTGTGCCCCTTATGCAGTGCTCCCTGTAGTTTTGCCCCTTATGCAGTGCCCCTTAAAGTAGTGCCCTTTATGCAGTGCCCCTAGTACAGTACTTACCTATCCACGCTGGCTCCCGCTGCCTCTGACTGGATCAAACTAGATCCAGCAGGAGCAAAGGGCAGGCTCCTCACATCGCTTGAAGTCATGACATCAGCTGCGCACTGCATCACTGGGAACGCTGGCCTCTGAAGCGCTCAGAGGCTTCTTTAGCCTCAGATCACTTCAGAGGCCAGCGTTCACATTTCCATTGGGGGAACCGCATCTCAAAGCAAAGCATGAGCATGTGGCTCGAGAGCCGCGGGTTGGCGATCCCTGTACTAGAAAGACAACAGACATGTTATTGGTTGCTCTGGACTGCAGTAGTTTTACGTGTGTTAAAGCTTGAAAAAGTTGCCTCCAATGTGCAGTATAAGTTTGTGTAATTTGCATTATGCTGTAATTGCATTATATAATATTAAAAAATAAATATGAGAGTTTGGTAACAAAAACACAACAGGCAGACTAGACTGTAAGTGATCTCAAAAACAGTCAAACACATTAGTATTTCCCAGCCACTTCAAATAGAGACCTTTTCCGATTACGTATACAAAATATAATTTAAAATAACTGTCTTCTTATATTTCCCTCTTAATTAACAGTCTCATACAAAAACAACAACAAAATCACTGTAATTAAATTCCGATTGCACTATTTGTATTGCACTGGAAAAGATAGATTATGTTCTCTCCGGCAATAAATTCTGAATAATGCATGCAAACATTTAGTTTTGCTAATTCCCATTATCAATCCCAAGAGCTAGAGAGCTAGTGCCTAAAATTTCTGCTGCCGCTGTTTGGGAGTCATTCAATGGATGAACATGCTATAGGCTACCTAAAAGATCTTGCTGGTTCTAGAATCTGACATAATTTTACCAAGACTTCTGGCCCGATTCATGTTAAGTGGGCAGTACTGCCACCTTTTCCAGTGATCAGAAATCCATGTGAACATCCTCGTTTTTAGATTTGCTGAAATCAATGCAACCGCGCCATCCTTTGTGCACTAGATCCGTATGAAATAGGACAAATATCTGCCTACTCTCACCTCTGTATTGCCATCAATCGTCTACACTCCCCCAGAACATTTATCCTACATGCGAATGCTTGGTTAGTGCCCAGTTGCCAACCTGCAGTAACACCCATTTAGCAGCAAATAAGATGCTGCTGTACCAAGATCCGCATGACTGTGAATTACTTGTAATTACTCTAGTTGTGTATGTAGGCTGTAATGCATGTACAGTTTTAACGATACTGGATCAGAACCTCTATACACTCCTTCCTATACCTTCTAATATCCTGCCTATACCTTCTAATATCCTGCCTATACCTTCTAATGATGACGCTAATTTGCGTACGCAGTCATACAGTAAATAAAGACTTAAGACCTGGAATCTGTGGTTCCAAAGCACAAGTATTATTCAAGCAAAAGTACAGTCAGTTACACGCTATTGATCCAGACACAATTCGGCGCAAAGGAATTATACAGACCCAAGTACAGTATACACACACAGCGCTTCCGTACCAGATGTTAGGCATCAGCAAGAAACCCCTCGTCTATCAGCATTCAGCAGAATACACCAGACCCAGTGTTGGAGCACACATATTTATACCCCCCAGGAATAGACAAAACAATAGAGACATTTGTTGCTGATGCTATTGGTTCCCAAGGGGGATACATCTGTTACACTGCATTTAACAGGCTGATTCAAATGGACACAACCCAGCCTCCGACAACTGAGGGTCCCTAGATTCCCGCCACATGCAACATCCTAACAGTTATTCATATCATATACATTTGTTTGCTTGAAGTCTCTGCGGTCCATAAGTCGAGAATGCATGATGCGATCTCCCCACCAATAACACCGGAATACTGTTTAAAGAGTACGCATCAGTACAAAACCAAACACGGCTTACTTATCATGTATAAAACCTTAGTTACCAAACAATCTTTATTTCATAGCATTTATACTAAATGAACAAACTTAAATCATATACCTTAAAGCTTCTGAAACCTTGTATGTGAATATGTAATGTGTAAGTATGCAGGGTTTGATATAAAGACGCTAGTTAACTTGGTGTGGATGCGTGTGCATTTAGCTACTAAACGGTGTTATCATATAAAGACTTATGCATTCGCTAATATGCGACTAGTTAACAGCGCAATTGTGCATATTACTGTGCATATGAGAAATGTTGAAAGATGCAACCGCATGGTGCTAATAGTAATATTGCCATATGTACTTAAATGTGAGTTTATCTAAAATGGCGCTTGGGCGGCCATTCGAAAAATGGCGTCTTGCAATTTCATTTCCAAGATGGCGTCTTGCGGCCAGTCGCAAGATGGCATCGCCGCTATTCAATTTTATACTGATATTGTCTCAGCCAATTTTCCAGCTTCGACAGTTTCTTCAAGATATTGTAATCTTTTTGTCTTTTGAATTGTATCTGGGTTGGGCAGAATGCGGGAGACATGCCTACCCTTCCGGGGGTGCGGGGGGTTACCCGAAAAATCTGGAGCCTCCCGCGAAAACCGGGAGGGTAGGCATGTATGGGTTAGGCACTAGGAGGGATGATTAGGTTTAGGCACTTACCGGAGGGTTAGGGTTAGGCACATACCCCGACAGTTAGGTTTAGGCACCAGGAGAGAGGGTTAGGGTTAAGCATCAAGGGGAGGGTTAGGGTGAAGATTAGGGTTAGAAAAAAAAAACATGTCTACCATTTTTTTGTGTCGACCATTTCAATGTCTGCCCTTTGACCCTGTCAACCTTTTGTACCTGTCTATCTTCAATCATGTCCACCTTTTGTACCTGTTGACCTTTTGTCGCTGTCTATCTATTAACTGTCTACCATTTGGTGTCTATCTAGACATTGTCTATCTTTTTACTGTAGATCTTTTATACCAAACCCTTAATCTTGTCGACATGCCGGTGCCTGCATTATGGGATCGACATTGTCACTGTTGACACGACTGTCGATCATATACAGTAACTTAATTTCTTTTATGCATCTCACTGAATGCACAGCCTGTTTTTCAGGCTGTGCATTCAACTTTGGCTGTAGAGTAAACATCTTTTTTCGGCCTCCTCTTCTCTCCATTTTGCACCTTTATGCCAGAGCTTCATTAGATACTTGCGTAGGGTCAATATTAGATTATACAGTAGGAAAACAGAGTGAAAAAAGTTATTATATCTTTTAAAAAAGTTGGTCATGATTACTAAATAAAATGAAATATTTTATGTGGCTGATAACTATAACACCTCAAAACATGGCTTGTTAGATATATCTGAGAGGGTTTTCCACTTTCCAATGAGTTTACCTTATTGGCTTGTACAGTATGCTGCTCTGCCACTTTTTTACCAAATACATCAGTTATAAAAACGGTTGTACAGAAATATAAAAAAAAAACAGTTTGCCAGGAATTAAATGAAAAGAAATAATGTCTGATACAGTAAGTTTTTAAGTATTTCTCCCAAATAATTCCTTGTGTTCATTTTGGGAAAAGTCTAACTTGGCATAAGACAAATCCAGGGGAGATAGGCCTTAGGTTTCACCAGGAGTTTCCTTGGTTGGCTGATAGCTACAGTAGTTGATACTATATATTGCTTTCGCTCTGCTCTGGGCGGCTAGGCTCATTGGGTTGTTGACAATTTGTCTTTTATGTCACTTAGATTCTTTTTGTATTGTTTTGTACTAACTAGAATGCTCAATGTACTATCTGATAGTCCCTGAGATGCCCAGTGTACTGTATGGCTTTCACTGAGATGATCAATGTAACATATGGCGGTCGACTAAAAATACAGCCTGGCCACTGGAATTGATCTGAGACCATTTGAATAGGTGATCCTGAGCCAGAAGTAACTGCAGGCTGGAACAGAGCTCAGCGATTCTCCCAGGTACTGCTGCTGGCAGCTACCAATAGCACGTTGGTTTCAACAAAAAGATGCCGCTGTAACCAGTTGGGGGTTCCAATATCCTGAGAATGACTGTAGCAGTTAGTGACAGTTGGCAAGTGAAGCAGAGCAGGAAGAGAATGAATATGCAGCTGAATATTGGAGATGTTTGTCCATTTAACTTTTAGCAATATAGATCATAGATGTGTGTTTGCATTACTGTATTTCACTTCCACAAGGCTAATTATTGTTGATTTGGAACATCTTTGAATACCTGCCAGCATTCCTGTCTTAAGGTGCATACACACGTGACGATTTTTTGAACGATTTAACTATAACGACGTCGTTATTGTTCAATCGTTAAAAAAATCGTTCAGTTTGTGAGTTATAACAATGAACGATTATCGTTCATGCACGTTCTCGTTTGTAGTTTGTTCTGACTGACCAACTGAACGATTTTCATTAAGGGAAGTTACAAAAATCGTTTGTAGTTCAAAAAAATCGTTCATTACACTTTCAAAATTCTGACAGATAATCGTTCATAAAATCGTTGGTAACAAAATCGTTGTGTGTGTATGCAGCTTTACTATTGACAGTGGGCAAAAAGATCATGTTAGAAACAATGGGTAATCTATACTAATGTCTGTATGTTTGTTCCAAATTGGGGCAAAATCTACTAAACTGATTTTCACATTTTGTAGTGGAAATGCGTAGAAATAACCTGCACTTTGGGCCTGTTTCAGACCTGCTTGCGAGTGCTGAGCGCTCGCAAGCGGGTCGATGTTGGCCAAGTGCGCATGCATACGAGGGAGCCGGCTCCGTCGTGTGCATGCGCGAGACCCGCATAGCGGCGGGCAAGCTGTCGCTATGGGTCTCGCTACAAACGGGGCATGCTGTCAATGTTGAGTGACAGCACGCCCCCTTTGGTGGGCGTGCCGGGGGTGTGGCTGCCCAGACGGAGGCGTTCCCATGGGAACGCCTACCATCTGGGGCCAGCCTCACTGACATCACAAATGATGTCAGTGGGAGTGCTTTTGGCTCTGATACAGCCAAAAGCACTCCAGAGCTTGCGGCAGACGAGACCCTACCACAAGGGTCTCGTCGCAAGCCCGATGGTCTTGACCATTGCGACCATCTTTTTGGCCGCTCGCTATAAATGTGGGTGGTCAGCCACAGCTATGCAAGTGGCCAGGAGGCCGCTCTAAAAAAAAAAAAAGAGAGGGAGAGCACCGATTCAGAGCGAGCGCTCTGAAAGAGTGTCCGGCTCTGAATCAGGCCCTTTGTTTCATCTCAATTCCCTCAAGTTAAAGCTGAACAATAACAAAATATATTGTCACATCAATGCAAGGGAAAGGTGTAGTACCATGCAAGCGACTGGTAAGGGCTGGGGGGCAGGGGTGTATCTAGGGGTCCCAGCGCAACTGGCAAAGTAAAGGACTTGCCCCCCTCCACATCCCATACTGTGCTCCCCTTCCCCCCTCCACATCCCATACTGTGCTTCACTTCCCCCCTCCACATCCCATACTGTGCTCCCCTTCCCCCCTCCACATCCCATACTGTGCTTCACTTCCCCCCTCCACATCCCATACTGTGCTTCACTTCCCCCCTCCACATCCCATACTGTGCTTCACTTCCCCCCTCCACATCCCATACTGTGCTCCCCTTCCCCCCTCCACATCCCATACTGTGCTCCCCTTCTCCCCTCCACTTCCCATACTGTGCTCCCCTTCCCCCTCCACATCCCATACTGTGTTCCCCTTCCCCCCTCCACATCCCATACTGTGCTCCCCTTCCCCCTTCCACATCCCATACTGTGCTCCACTTCCAGTTGCTACTCCTCTGTGAGCTTTTCATCCAAATCCATTCAGTGAAAGGCCCAGAACAGGCTCCCCAGGTCAAAGTTTTGCCCAGCATCCCCGGGTCACAGTTATGCCCAGTGTACATCAACAGGAGGTCCGACCAGGACCTCAACCCCCTAGCATGTCATCTGGATTCTAATGTTACAACTCTGAAGTTTTCGTCGAAATCCATCCAGTGGAAGGCTCAGAACAGGCTCCCCGGATCAAAGTTCAGCCCAGCGTACACCAACAGAAGGTCTGATCGGGACCCTAACCCCCCTAAAAACTGGCCAGGATCTGGACCACCTCGCATTGGTTTTATCCCAATCGGTGCAGGCGTGTCCATAACCGGACAGACAAACAAACCAACAAACAAACAGACCAATGAATTTTATATTCAGGTATAAGATGAGATCATCTTAGTTTAAACAATCTGGGAAAAGGATGTCCATACATTTGTTTTATTATTCAAATTTCACAAAGGCATAACAAGATGGCTTACTATTTATTCCTCAAACTGTAAGTACATAAAAGAAAAAACAACATTTAACTATATAATTTATAACATTTTATTATGATAATTTTAGTTACATTATTACTTTTCAAGAGTGGCAAATTCATTTTCCCATGCAGATGTGTGTGCAGCTATAGTATTACTAGATAAAACTATTTTAAACTTAATCCAAATATTTAGCCTAAGAATTAATTTGAATACCAGTTTGCTTGGATAATGCATACAAATTAATCCTGTAACAACCATGTGTCTCTAATGCTGACTTCTCAGACTGAAAAATATACTTTGTGTAAATAAATTAGAAAAGCACTTGGGCTTCCAGTTTGGAGCAATGAAAGGTCAACATTGTATATACTGTAAGGGAACAGACGTATTACAGATTTTTTATATAGTACATCTTTTAGAAGTATATACCAGATTCAAAGCTCCTTTCTCTAACAAGCAAACTGATAGGAATTTTGCAAGATCAATGACCTCATAGGATTTCTAAAATATACTTCCTGCAGCTCTCTACAGTGATAAGAACATCTACTTCTTTTAGAAGGTTTTTCTTTATACACTTTCAGTGCCAAAAATCATAGGAGCCAAGCCCAGGGGGTTCAAAGATACACATTACAAGGGTTCTGGCATATTAGGAAGCAATGACAAGATAGTCAAAGGGGAAGGCCATTTATGGAGTGTACTAAGGGCCTGATTTAGAGATGTAGGCTAACCCGATTGTTAGCATACATCTCCCATGGTGAGTGGTCTGCGATCTCGCCCGAAGACCCTCCCAAGCTACTGCATGATTGACATGCTGCAGAATTTGGGGGGCAGATAGGGGCGTGGTTGATCAACGGTCCAGGAAATGGGGGGGGTGTCACCGCTGTTTTCCGGAACGGCTGAGGCCAGGGTCTTGCATCGGTGAACGCAGATCTCCTGGCCTCACAAGGGACCAGGACCCGGCCAGGCTGTGGTAAGCTTCAGCCTCCGCAGCCTGGCCAAAGGAGCGACCATCGGTTGCGATGATTGCAATGGCGCTCCCAGGCTGCGACCTTGGTCGCAGTGCTGGGATCACAGATGCAGCAAGGAGGTGTTTCTTTCCTACTTACACCTCATGCTGCATTAACATTTTAGATGGACAGGATTGCACAACCCTTGTATGCGGCTCTGCAATTCTGTCCATCTTTGAATCAGACAGGCCCTAAAGACGCACAGCTACAGTAATTGCCTTGGTGTTCCACAGCCACGTACCTATGGACCATCAAACTAAACCTGTTCTATGACAAGGCAGAAACATCTTTAGAAGGTACATTATGAAAAAGTGTAAACATCACATCACAGTCCAGCCTTCTACAGACTTTAGTGCCACTTTTTCCAAAATAATAAGCTTCAGTTTTTCTCCTAAGCATTTGCTTGGTTTGACCTTATTTATCAGGACTGTTTTTATTACAGTACTCATAGTGACCTAATAATGCACTTCTTCACCCAAGGCCTACACTGTTAATGATAAGCACATTGCAGGTGTACTCAGTCCCTGTAATAAAACAGTCCCCACGTACTGATAACTGCCTAAATTAATAAATAACAACAAGAGAATAAAAGCTGTCAGCATTCCCCCACCACCCAAATTATCAATAATCTTCTAACATGTTACTCTGTCACTGGTCAAAAGACCTATTGTTGTGCATGATTATAAATGACAATGGAAGGTATGTTGTTAATTGTAAAGCATATGAGCAAGGATTGTTTGCTAGAAAACTATTTTTTTTTACAGATATTAAGGCTGTAACATAAATTAACACCAATTTGTCTACAGTATATACAGTAGGAAGCGCTATCTGGCTATTTACTGTATTCCCCAGCCAGTACCACCAGTTTGTAGTTACACTTCAGAGGCATACTTATAACGGGTGCAGGGTGAGCGGTGCACATTGGCCCTTGGGAGGGCTCACACTGCACACCCTGCACCCATATTTTATTAATACTTACCCCTCCAAAGTCCCGCGTCGGCTGTAGCGTTGCACAAAACACCTGGAAAATGGCCACCGCAGCCATTTTCCTGGCAATACATGCGTCGTAGGGAAATTGCCGCCATTTCCCGGTGACCTGCGCGGTAGACACTGGGCACAGATTAGTGCGCAGAGTTTACTGCTGCGGTCTGTGCGTTGCCAGCCACTGGGGAGAGGAGGGGGCTCCATACAGGAATGCACACGGCCCCCTCCTCTCTTAATATGCTTCTGATACATTTGCTATTTGAATGAAGTTTGCATTGTGCACTTTTCATGTTAATGTGCCATGCATTGTATACTTGCCATTAGGATGTACAAGAGGTACCTGTGTATGGGACCCAAACCAGCCATGGGGCCCTCTGTCCACTGACTATTACAAACTCAGGCCTCTAAGGTGGTAAAGCCATGCCCCCTGCAGCATGTAAATAGGGTCCCCAGTACTTGGCCCTGTCAGATTTCCCTGTGGCACTTATCACCATTCTTATGGGACATGTATAGTATAGTGGTCACCAGTATGGGCATAACTACCATAGCTGTAAGGGTTGCAGCTGCTATGGGACCCAGCACTGAGGGGGGCCCATCTTCCTTGTTAAAGTTGCATGTGTTATATACATTTTTCATCATTGGGTGCTACATACTGTGGGGCCCTTACAAACTTTTGCTATGGGGCTCTAAATACCTAGTTACGCCCCTGGTCACCAGAATAAAGCTCTGTATTGTGCACTTTCTGCTAGGACAAGGGCTACCTGTTTTCTGGTCATCAGAATTGACTTTTTTTTTTATTGCTCTATAAAATAAAAAGTTTATATTACTTTATATTAGGGGTGAGCGGGTTCGGATTTCTGAAATCCGAACCCCCCCGAGCCCCCCCGATCCGAGTCCGATCCGAATCAGGCTCGACTTTTCCCGCCTGACTCGGATCTGAAATCGAGGCAAAACGTCATCATCCCGCCTTCCGAGTCTCGCGGGTTTTGGATCCTATATAAGGTACCCACGTCGGCGCCATTTTCTCACTCGGCTGTGGACAGTGAAGAGGGAGGGTGGGAGTTAGGGCTGTGTAGTGTAGTGTAGTGTAGTGCTGCTGTTGTCCACTACTTCAAAGTCCATAGGGGCTGGCTGTGTTGTGCTGTGCTGCTGTTGTTAATAGGGGCTGTGTCCACTACTTCAAAGTCCATAGGGGCTGGCTGGACTGTGTTGTGCAGTCAGTTCTCCATAGGGGCTGTGTCCACTCCAAAGTCCTGTGCAGTGTCCCAGTCCTAAAGGAGCGCTGCAGTGTTGTCCAGGGGGTGCTCTGTCCATCAGGGGTGCTCCCCCCAAGTGCTAAAAAAATAATATATTTTCTGTGTTTGTGAATTGTGTGCGCAGTAGCCGCACGTGCATCAACAAAGTAGTGCCAAGCGTGCGCCTGTGTCATAAGTAAAGGGCCGGCTGGCTTGACCGTTAAGGGTGCTGTAACCCCCGAAAGTACACTCCAGTCCAAACCAAAAAAAAAATTATTTTCTGTGTTTGTGAATTGTGTGCGCAGTAGCCGCACATGCATCAACAAAGTAGTGCCAAGCGTGCGCCTGTGTCATAAGTAAAGGGCCGGCTGGCTTGACCGTTAAGGGTGCTGTAACCCCTGAAAGTACACTCCAGTCCAAACCAAAAAAAAAATTATTTTCTGTGTTTGTGAATTGTGTGCGCAGTAGCCGCACGTGCATCAACAAAGTAGTGCCAAGCGTGCGCCTGTGTCATAAGTAAAGGGCCGGCTGGCTTGACCGTTAAGGGTGCTGTAACCCCCGAAAGTACACTCCAGTCCAAACCAAAAAAAAAATTATTTTCTGTGTTTGTGAATTGTGTGCGCAGTAGCCGCACGTGCATCAACAAAGTAGTGCCAAGCGTGCGCCTGTGTCATAAGTAAAGGGCCAGCTGGCTTGACCGTTAAGGGTGCTGTAACCCCCGAAAGTACACTCCAGTCCAAACCAAAAAAAAAATTATTTTCTGTGTTTGTGAATTGTGTGCGCAGTAGCCGCACGTGCATCAACAAAGTAGTGCCAAGCGTGCGCCTGTGTCATAAGTAAAGGGCCGGCTGGCTTGACCGTTAAGGGTGCTGTAACCCCCGAAAGTACACTCCAGTCCAAACCAAAAAAAAAATTATTTTCTGTGTTTGTGAATTGTGTGCGCAGTAGCCGCACGTGCATCAACAAAGTAGTGCCAAGCGTGCGCCTGTGTCATAAGTAAAGGGCCGGCTGGCTTGACCGTTAAGGGTGCTGTAACCCCCGAAAGTACACTCCAGTCCAAACCAAAAAAAAAATTATTTTCTGTGTTTGTGAATTGTGTGCGCAGTAGCCGCACGTGCATCAACAAAGTAGTGCCAAGCGTGCGCCTGTGTCATAAGTAAAGGGCCGGCTGGCTTGACCGTTAAGGGTGCTGTAACCCCCGAAAGTACACTCCAGTCCAAACCAAAAAAAAAATTATTTTCTGTGTTTGTGAATTGTGTGCACTGTGGCTGCACGTGCATCAACAAAGGAGCAGCGCCAAGCGTGCGCCTGTGTCCCATAAGTAAAGAGCCGGCTGGCTCATTTCTTAAAGGGTGGTGTAACCCACAAAGTGCACTACTCTCCAGCAAAAATAAAATAATATTTTCTGTGTTTGTGTGCGCTTTAGCCGCACGTATATATATCAATATAACATAAATGGAGGACCAAACTTTCTCCGATAAAAATAAAATAGGGAAAGATCAAGAACCACTTCCTCCTAGTGCTGTTGCTGCTGCTGGGAGTTGTTCATCATCCCAGAGAGGAAGTAGGAACATCACTACTTTTACTAAACAATTGACCCTCCAACAGTCCCTAGCGATGAGGATGAAGTACGACAGCAGTCATCCTGAAGCAAAACGTATAACTGAGGCCTTGACTGCTATGTTGGTGTTAGACGTGCGTCCGGTATCCGACATTAGTGCAGTGGGATTTAGACAATTGATGGAGGTAGTGTGTCCTCGGTTCCAAATCCCGTCTAGATTCCACCTGCATCCTCAAAGCAGCAGCGACAAGCGTGCGTCTGTCTGTTAAAGGGTGGTGACACCCTCAAAGTGTGCTACACAAACAATTAAAATATTGTTCTTTTTTTTTCTGTCTTTATGAATTGTGTGGGCTGTAGCCGCACCTGCATCCTTAAAGCAGCAGTGACAAGCGTGCGTCTGTCTGTTAAAGGGTGGTGACACCTCAAAGTGTTCTACACAAACAATTAAAATATTGTTCTTTTTTTTTTGGTCTTTGTGAAATGTGTGGGCTGTAGCCGCACCTGCATCCTTAAAGCAGCAGCGACAAGCGTGCGTCTGTCTGTTAAAGGGTGGTGACACCTCAAAGTGTTCTACACAAACAATTAAAATATTCTTCTTCTTTTTTCTGTCTTTGTGAATTGTATGGGCTGTAGCCGCACTTGCATCCTCAAAGCAGCAGCGACAAGCGTGCTTCTGTCTGTTAAAGGGTGGTGTAACCCTCAAAGTGTGCTCCACAAACAATAAAAATATTCTTTTTTTTTTCTGTCTTTGTGAATTGTGTGGGCTGTAGCCGCACTTGAATCCTCAAAGCAGCAGCGACAAGCGTGCGTCTGTCTGTTAAAGGATTACATCGGTGACAGCATCCAAGTAGGCATGTCAGACAGTCCGTACCTGTACTGGCAGGAAAAAGAAGCAATTTGGAGGTCCCTGTACAAACTGGCTCTATTTTACCTGAGTTGCCCCCCCTCCAGTGTGTACTCCGAAAGAGTGTTTAGTGCAGCCGGGAACCTTGTCAGCGAAAGGCGTAGGAGGTTGCTTCCACAAAATGTGGAGAAGATGATGTTCATAAAATGAATTATCAACTCTTCCAGGGAGACCAGCCTCCAGAACGTACAGAGGGACCTGTGGTTCCAGCAGGGACGAATTAATACTCTGTGAGGATGAGGATGTACACACTGAAGAGGGTGAGGAATCGGTGGATGAGGAGGATGAGGATGACATCTTGCCTCCGTAGAGCCAGTTTGTGCAGGGACAGATAAATTGCCAGCTTGTTTTGTGGGGGCCCAAACGAACCAATCATTTCAGCCACAGTTGTGTGGCAGACCCTGGCGCTGAAATGATTGGTTTGTTAAAGTGTGCATGTCCTGTTTATACAACATAAGGGTGGGTGGGAGGGCCCAAGGACAATTCCATCTTGCACCTCTTTTTTTTCTTTGCATTATGTACAGTTTGGGGCCTAGTTTTTCAATGCCATCCTGTCTGCCACTGCAGTTTCACGCCTAGATGGGTCACGTGTTTGTGCCGCCCACTTGTGTCGCTTAGCATAGTCATCCAGCTACCTCGGTGCAACCTTTTGGACATAAAAACACTATTGTGAGGTGTGAGGTATTCAGAATAGACTGGAAATGAGTGGAAATTAAGGTTATTGAGGTTAATAATAGCATAGGAGCAGAAAAACCTACAAATTCTGTGATTTTAGCTGTTTTTATGCTTTTTTTCAAAAAAATACAGATCCAAAACACAAAACCCAGAACCCAAAACACGCAAGGGTGGTTTTGGCAAAACCAATCCAGATCCAAAACACGAAGAAAGATCCAGATCCAAAACCAAAACACAAAACACGAAAAGTGGCCGGTGCACACCCCTACTTTATATACTTCATTAGCATGCTTTTAATGGCATCGTAGTGTTTCTACCTTTGTATTATAGCTATATTGATAGGATTATAGATCTATCATGTCACATAATTATCGGGTTGGGTATGAAATACAAGCAGCTGACTAGCCTCTCGGTCAAATCCCGATGATAGAAGCCCGAAGGTGCAGAATCCCAACAGTGGCGGTAAGTAACCTAACTCTCTCCCTCCCCTCCTAACACTCCCTTAGTGGTGCCTAACCCTAACCTCCCCCTGGTGGTGCCTAACCCTAACCTCCCCTCCCCGCTGTCACTTGTGGTGTCTGAGAGTTACCTGATTCAGGTGATGAACTGGATTCAGCGGAGAGCGGCATGACAGGAATGACAGATAAGGTAGATAGCTCTATTGCAAGACTTATGTGGCAATGAGAACTGCCTCTGATGATAAATGACAGGAAGCTGGAACCAGTAGAAAACTTGGAGGAACCGGACTGGGACCGGCAGGAAGACTTGCTGAGTTGAACTGGTGAACTTGGAACTTGACTCTGACTGGAGAGACGTGGATAAAACTGAAGAACTTGGGCTTTGACTCCGGACTGGAGTGACGAGGATTGAACTGAAGAACTTGGGCTTTGATTCCGGACTGGAGTGATGAGGATTGAACAGAATCCGGATTGGACCGGAACGGGCAGAATCTGGGCTGGAACCAGAGTGGGCTTGGAACTTAACTCTGGACTGGAATAATGTAACAATGGCTGAAAGGAAATCAGGTAAGTCTGAGACGAGGGCTAAATAGGGTAATCCGGAAATGCTGTGACAAAGGCTGGAACTCAGGTGCAGGCTGGATTGGGTAATTGGGAATACGGGTTCAGGAAGGAATGGGTAGGTTTGGGAATTCAAGGTTCAGGTAGGAGTGGGTAGGTAGAAAGAGCAGGTAGGAGTGGGTAGGTAGAAGGAGCAGGAGTTGATCCACAGCAGGAAGCAAGGCAGGGTAACACGGTGAAGGCTTCAGGGAGCCAGGGACCAACCAGGAGTAGGGCAAGCAGCGGAGCACAAGACTAAGATCAGGGTCACAGGAAATCACTTATTGCTGATGCTGAAACACACGAGTTGCACTTGCCTGGGAACTAGCAGGATTTCTGGACGCTCCAGGTATTGCTGTAAGCAGGATTTCTGGACTGCCAGGTATTGCTGTAAGCAGGACTTCTGGACTGCCAGGTATTGCTGTAAGCAGGACTTCTGGATTTGCCAGGTATTGCTGTAGCAGGATTTCTAGATTGCCAGGTATTGCTGTAAGCAGGACTTCTGGATTTGCCAGGTATTGCTGTAGCAGGATTTCTGGATTGCCAGGTATTGCTGTAAGCAGGATTTCTGGATGAACTGATCTAGGAACCAGTAGGAACAGAAGCCTGGGATACCCTTGTACTCTGAAATAGCACAAACTATACACCACAGGAAGTAACGAGATGTTCAGGCCCAGAATGCTATCAGAGGAGGATATATATACCCTGGGTCAGGCAGCAATTGGTGGATAGGGACAGGTGGTCTGGTAGTAGCACTCTGAGGGCACAACATGCAGAGGGAGTGATCATCTCTGCAGTACTGAGAGACAGAACCACTCCTGTGATTCCAATCAAGGCTAGCAGTGTTCACAGACAGAGGAGGGTCCAGGTGAATAATCACTTGTGGAAAGGAATGCATTCCCAGCATGACCAGAGCAGATCTCCCAGGCAAATTACACACACAGATCCATGAGACAGCTGGCAGGGGTAAGTCTACAGGCAAAAGGTGAAAACTAGACCTTATAACAGCTACATAATGGGGTAAGGTGTAATCAGGGAGATTGTTAGACTCTTCAAGGAGACAGGGAGATTGCTACTATTTCAGGGAGTCTCCCTGACAATGAAGGAGAGTTGGCAAGTATGCCCTAAACCTAACCCTCCCTTCCCCGGGATAACTCGCATACGGTACTTACCCCGTATCCGTCGTTCGGGATTCCGGTGGTCAGGATGCTGACGCCAGTATCCTGATCCCCTTCGAGATGGCGGCAATTGCATTTTGACAGGCGGCGGGATTCCGGCGTTGATATATCGACGACCAGCATCCTGTCGACTGGCAACTTCACTACATTACATAATTATCATGTGGTGCTACCTTCATGGTGGACTTGATACATTTTGCATGTAGGTAAATATAGCACATTTCTGTTATTATTACAAACCATATATTGAGTCAAGGAAAATATTCTCTTGGTGAGACAAAAACAATTTAACAGCAGAACTCACTGTATTTGTCTTCCACTTCATATTAGTGTATAACGATCCCCACAATAGGATTTGCTACAGTACGTAATATGTTGACAGGATCAGATTAAGGCCCTCATTCAGAGTCGATCGCTAGATACAAGCGGTCGCTCTGAAAGACGGCGGCCGCTTGTGGTGTGAAGTGCGGCCTCCTGGTCGCTAGCTAAGCTGTGGGTTACCACCCACAGCTCTAGCGAGTGACCAGGCTGATGGTCGCGATGGTCAGGACCATCGCGACCATCGGGGCTTGCGAGGAGACCCTAAGGTTGGGTCTCGGCAAGCGCAAGCCCCAGGGAGCTTCCTGCTCTGTTCGAGCAGGAAGCTCCCCACTGACATCATTGCTGATGTCAGTGGGGTCGCCCCCAAACGGCAAGCGTTCCGTCGGGAACGCCTCTGTTTGGCCAGCCACCCCCCTTGCCTCCCAAACGGGGCGAGCTGTCAATCACCATCGACAGCTCGCCCCTTTGGTGCGAGACCCATAGCGACGGAGCGCCCGTCACTAGCCGGGTTTCGCGCATGCGCATGTCGGAGCCAGCTCCAACGTGCGAAAGCCCAGTGGGCAAACATAGACCCGGTTGCGAGCGCTCAGCGCTTGCGACCTTGTCTGAATAAGGCCCTAAGACCTTTAGAGGCCCTAAGCAATTAAAAGATTCTGGTGCCTCCATATATACTTTGTTCCACCAGAAAAACCCAAAGAAAAGTTATCTCCAAAATTCTTGCCAAGGCCTTTTAAGAACTTCCAAAGTCCTGAGCGCCGTTGCACTCACTATCAGTGGATGACTGGACAGGACAGCTGACATGGCCAAGACAAGAGCGGTCTCATGAGCCTTGGTGGACCGTGTGACTGTTTACCAGTTACCAGATTCTAATTTTGTTGTTTTCTCAAGATTAATGTATTTATTAACCAATATTATTACTATTTTATTATTGTTATTTTCATTACTGTATATAGCCCCTTTCTGTGGAACCTGGTTCAGCTGCACTATTTGCAGTTTTCAACATATGGTCCACGGTAAATCCGACAATGGAAAATTTCTGTGGTTCTCCCATTCCCTGGATGCCCCAAGCATGTGCTTATTTTGTTTAATGGTTAATCCAGTCCTGAATATAGACAAAGCTACAACACCAGATTGAGGACCTTTGATGAACCATAAAACTGCTTTTTATATATTTTACTTTTCCCAAGAAAGCATTGTCTGTTCACTGGCATAACAATACAGTACATGTCTAATATGGTGTGTAAAATATATTTGAATATATTTTCAATGGTTTTCCTTTAAAAATGTAACCTTACCTCTCTTTATTCACAATGTACCACACCAAATCCATCAGTTAGCTTCCTGAATCACATTTAATGTTTCCTCTGCGTGAAACAAAGTTATTTCAATGTTAATTGTACATCATTTTAGTTCCCACTATTGAAAATGCTGTTTGGATTTAATATATTGTACAAATTACTCATTTTGGTAATCTGTTTGCCAGTATTTTACTGTATAATCATCTTGCATTTTGTGCTTTCAGCAATGTCTCAGCAAAATAAAATACATATTTAATTTAAGCATTGTTTTTATGCTTCTGGCATAATTACATAGTTGGGCAATTCATGTACCAATGAAATCAGAGGCTGAAAACAAATACAAGAGCACTTATAATTGTATCTTACACATACAGTGCAGTGAAGGCAAATCCCTGACTGAAAATTAAAAGAAAACCAGCATTTTCACCTGTCAGGAGAAGCAATTTAATTTAATGGCTTGCACTGTCATGTCTACTATTGTGCTTCCTATGTATTTTACCTTCACTAAGAGGGGAGATGGATCAAACCTTCTTAACCACTTGCCTGGCATGGTCGCATCAGATGCGACCACACCAGACTAGGCTTTCCCTGACACGGTCGCATCTGATGCAACCAGTCAGAAATGCCCACTAGTCGGCTGCGGGAAGCTAATCCTTACGCAGTCGCCTATATCAGAGGGATCTATTGGTTCCTCTACACCATCGGCTCCCCTCTAGTGTGTCCCGATCACTGCAGCACCCCCCTCCCAGCGCGGCTGCAAGGGCAACCGTGTATTCCATAGAAGCAGCAGGTGCAGCTCCTGTAGCTGCTGCTGTGTCCCGATCACTGTGGGGCTGATTATTTCACTTGTGATTCTGTGAGGAGACCTGGAAAACATGCACTGTTTGGGGTCCTGAGGACCAAGGTTGAAAACCTGTGCACTAGACCAACTTTCATCCAACCATCCAACTAGTTGACTGGAATGAAAATCTAGTAATTTATGGGAGCAAATGACAATCACAAATTGGTTAAATCTGCTAATACACTATCAGATTTTCATTCCAACCAACCAACCAACCAACTAACCAACCAACTAGTTGGATGGCTGGATGAAAGTTGGTCTAGTGTATGGCCAGCTTAAGGATCATGTATGAACAAGAAAAATGTCAGGGACTCATGCTATTCTTTTGTGTCCAATGGTGTCTACATGGAGACAGGGGCATGTATTGATACACAGGCCATTTTACTTAATGATGTCCATCAGCCCGCATCATTTTGGGTAGAATATGGACTCTTAAAGTAATGTGCACGTGCTCATCATGTGAAAGTACTGCCGCCTAATATCACTTGTGGACCACAACTCTTTAATTGCAACTTTTCCTTCTAACATATTCTTTCTCAGTATTCCTGGGCTCCTGGATTCTGCACCCTATACTTTCATGTGGTGGGTACTTTTCCATTAAACCTTCTGTATCACTCCATTATTTCCTGTTAGATCTGTGTTTCTCAAATTCAATCCTCCGGGCACCCTAACAGGCCATGTTTCCAGGTCTCCTCACAGAAATCATAACTGCCATCTGTGGATCTTGTAAAGTGTCAGTCAGCAAGGAGATATAGAAAACATGCACTGTTAGGGCTCAAGTTGAGAAACGTATTAGATTATATAGTTTTGTTACCTTGGTCTTCATTTTATTTGTCTAAAACTCATATTCTCATTTCCATTCCTGGGTTGAAATAATTGTAGATTTTTGTACTCATTGGGCCTGACTCAGAGTAATATGCAGACCCTATGGTGTGCCTACTGCTCCGATGTTAGATAGGCACAGCATCTGTATTGCACATGAGCTGGCTGCGCCAGTTTGTCGGTGAGGTGTGGGCAGGGCCGACCTGTATTCCCAAACAAGGGGGGAGTGTCACCTCTGTTCTCTGGGAGTGCCAAGACGAGGGTCTGCGTCTACTGATGCAGATTTCCTGGCATTGGCTATGGATGTGTGGTGGTCATCTGAGTAACGAGGACTTCTCAGGTGGCCGATGGCCTCGCAAGTGATCCGATGGCTGCATCCTGGGACGCAGCTGCAGATCACACAAACAGGCAGGTGTCGTCTATTCACATCGGCCACTGTGGTCCTCTGGCATTCTCCTGAATATTTCTCATATCCATAATCCCTACTCCTAACCCTTCCTCTAGTACCTAACCCCCTCCCACCCACCGCAGTCTTACCCTAACCTGCCCCCCACATTCTAACCCCAACACTCCAGCAGCCTAACCCTTGCAGGAATGTCGACATATCACCTGCCGACACATTGTCTGGTGACATTTTAACAATTTCAAAATCATAACTGTTGACATTATGCATGTTGACATTGTCGACCTTTTGACTACATCACCTTGAGAACATCTTGGAGCTTTCTAAATTAAAGCCTAGTAAGAATATTAATGTAACCACTACTCAGTGCACAGCCTGCTAATGGCTCCTAAATGAAGCAGGTTAGAACTGCTGCAATCGGCGCTGGGTAAGAGGGGCAGAGCCAGTGCCAGGTAACTGGCAGACAGCAGGGAAGTATGCAGCTTCCCTGCTCTGCTCGGTTCGCAGTACAGATTATGCCATCCTGATATGGGATGGCAAATCTGAACGCAGCAGATGAACGGAAAGCTGAGCTTTCCATTCCTTTATGAATTGCACTCACCATACAAAAGTATGGGGATGTGATTCATACACAAACTGGGGGTGCCGGTGGAGGAGGAATAACCTTCTCCACGGTAACCCCCTCTAGGAATTGCCGAAAGTAGTGAAAAGCCCTGTTTTCAGCTACACAGGACTTTTCAGTGCTCTATGAATAGAGCCCAAACTGCAATAGATGGGGGTAATTACCTCCTAGTCCTAATACAGTTAACATTTATTAAATAGACCCCATCATCGTTTTCTGCTATTGAACAATAACGTTACTCACCCACCAAGTAGATTGTAAGCTTGCGGGCAGGGCCCTCTCACCCCTTTGTCTGTTATTACCCAGTCTTGTTTTATTACTTTTTTTGTTCCCAATTGTAAAGCGCAGCGGTATATGCTGGCGCTATATACGTAACTGTTAATAATAAATAAGTAGGTACGTGCCCACCGGATGACCTGTCTCTTATTTTCTGCACTCATTTCGAAAGGACATTACCAGAAAGCACCCTATAACATTAAGCAGCTCTATGTACATCGCGCCCTCTGATGGCAGTAAATATCCACATATCTATACTGTGGAGAATATTTAGTGGTTGTTATGACATCCCCCTGCAATGCGCAAAGAGATCCTGCGTTATTGCAAAATGGGAAATTATGATGTAGTTATACCATGCCTTACAACATGAAAATAAAATGTAAATTATGTAATCCAATGAGAATGCAGTGATAATATTTTGAAATAATGTACAGTATAATGCACATATCTTCACATCTTTTTTAAAAGAGATATTTGACCGTCCTTAAGTATTTAAATTAAACTCTTCATTCCCCAAGTAGATAAACCATACACAGGATCCCCAACCTGCAATAAGGGCTCCCTCAATTCATTATCATTGGTTTGTTTTATCCACCACTGCAGGAAAGACAATTTTGAATTTGAGTTGACACTCATTTATTGATTCCAGCTGATTGGATAACTGCAGTTCCTGGGAAGGGCTACTGTGGCTAAAACAGATGAGCTAATAGACCGGTCAACAAAACAGTATAAACTGTCCATCCATAACAGACACACTTCAACTACTCTCCTTAGGATGCAGAGTTTTCTTTGCGTCCTTATCATTAAAAGCTCGATAGAGTAATGCATACTTGCATACTTTTAAAAATGCATTTCTGGGAGACTGTGAAAGAAACACCTATGAGAGCAGTGGTAAAGTGGGCGTGTACTGCTACACCTGAGAGGCGTCTCATAAAATTGATTTACATCCAAACGTAGATGAGCCCCAAAGCAGTTAGTAAGATCTATTTGTTGATGAAAACACACTGATACTTTTCAGGAAATGCCTGTAGCCATAGGGATCATTGTGCCTTATACCCAATGCAGGGGAATGATACTGATGATCCCATTTTTTATATAACAGCTACATCATGGGGGTAAGGCACAATCAGGGATATTGCTAGACTCTTCAGGGAGTTAGGGAGATTGCTACTATTTCAGGGCGTCTCCCTGACAATCAGAGAGAGTTGGCAAGTATGGGGTAATGTAGAATGCAATGGTCTAAAATAAGCTGATTAAACCGAAGTATAAACAATACATTGACAATAAATAAAACCAATTACAGAAAAATGGCAACATAAAGCACAGGGCCTGATTCAGAGCCGGATGCTCTGACCAGAGCGCTCACTCTGAATCAGGGCCCTCCTCCCTCAACTTGGAGCGGCCTCATGGACGCTCACATAGCTGTGGGTTACCACCCACAGCTATAGCGAGCGTCCATGATGATGGTCGCGATGGTCAAGACCATCGCAACCATCAGGCTTGCGACGAGACCCTGCGGTAGGGTCTCGGTGACCGCAAGCCCTGGAGTGATTTTGGCTCTATCAGAGCCAAAATCACTCCCAGTTACATCACTACTGATGTCAGTGGGGCCGGACTCAGACGGTAGGCGTTCCCATGGGAACGCCTCCGTCTGGCAGCCACGCCCCCGGCATGCCCACCAAAGGGGGCGTGCTGTCACTCAACATCGACAGCACGCCCCCTATGGTGCGAGACACTTGGCCGTTGTTATTCGAGTCTCGCGCCTGCGCACGACGGAGCTCCCTCCATCGTGCGCATGCGCACTTAGGCACCATCGACCCGCTTGCGAGCGTCCTGCGCTCGTGAGTGGGTCTGAATGACCCCCACAGTTCAAAATAATTACATTTGCAGAGTGATTTTCAGTCAGATGCACAGCCTTTCCTCCCCCACACCAGCCTTCAGATGGTTGAGTGATGCAGGTTCAGGTTGGAAGGTTGACACTACAAAGATCGACACCAATTGGTCGACAGTCAATAGGTCGACGGGGCTAAAGTCAACAGGTACAATAGTTGACACAAAAGGTTGACATGGATTTAGGCCAACAGATACAAAAGGTCAACATGGAAATGGTCAACACATGTTTTTTGGGTGGGGTTTTAGGGTTAGGCACTTACCCCGATGGTTAGGGTTAGGCACTAGGAGGGACAGTTAGGATTAGGGTTAGGCACTAGGAGGGAGGGTTAGGGTTAGGCACCAAGGAGGGGTGGGGGTAGGTTTATGGTGAAGACTAGGGTTAGAAAACAAACAAAAACAACATATTGATATTTTTTTGTGCTGGCCATTCCCATGTTGACCTTTTGACACGGTCAACCTTTTGTACCTGTCGACCTACATCCATGTCGACATTTTGTGTGTTGACCTTTTGTACCTGTCAATATTTTGTCCCTGTCGACCTACTGACTTTAGAGCAATTGGTGTCGACCTATACAGTGTCGCTCTATTATACCCTACCCAAGTGATGCGAACATCATGGAATGGATTATTTGAAAGTATAACAAAAAGAGACAAATAAACATAATAAAAATATCAATGCAGACAACTACATTGTAAATACCTCACTCTGGAAACACTTTGGATGAAAAAAACCTTTAAACCACCCCCCATAGAAACGTTTAAATGTAAGTATATGTGATCTTTGTGAATAATCGTATTTTACAGACAAGAGGTTCATTGAAAATGTCATTCTGCAATTTAGATGATTAACCACATGTTGGTGATTCAGTAATTGCAAAGGAAAGAGCTTCTACTAGTTTTACCCCCCCCCCCCCTTCCTTAATTTCTGTGTCGTCCTGTTTCTGTGTTAATTTGGATGTGAATAGATAAATTGTTGCAGCAGTCAGGAAAGACGGCCCCAATGTTTCAGAGCAACTCAGACACAGCAACACTGTAGATACTGTTCTTTGTGATAAACAAAAATGATCCACATGTAACATTCCTGTCCGTTAGTCGGGTTCAGTGAACTCAATCACTGCGACCAGATTTGCTACAATGAGGTTAGTGTGCGTTGAGCTTCAGCCAAATGGTGAAGAACTCTGAGTTTAAAATGTCCTTTCCCAGCATTTGTCAGAGCCAGGATGGATGAAAGTGCAAAGTGTCAATGTGGTTGTTATGATTTTTTTTTGCCGTATGCAGAAGTTTCTAATACAGATGTGTCCAGCTACATCTTTGCCAACCGCGCTACGAACATGCGCACGCATTGCACCATGTGATTACTCGTAGCAGCATACGTTATGGTTCGCTATGGCATACACTGCGATCGCACCATGCAATCCTATGGAGGCACGGGTTATCGTATACTCGCGGGCGCACGTCTCGTGCCATGCATGTCGTGATTGTAGCAGGACACATCTATACATATTTATATGGAGGATGACACTAATTTTTTTATACAAATTTAATGTAAAGTTTATGCAGTTATACTGTGCCTGTAAGAATGCTACAGTATGTTTATTCCAGTGTATGTGCAGAATGGATTTGTCTACTCAGGGTTTAATTACGTCGGTCAACATAAAACTTTCTATACAATAGTATTTACTGATTTATCTATTCAACAAAGAATATATCGTATTTTAAACTTAACATTGTGTTCTGTAATGTCCCTACAGCTCATAACTATGTGCGTGAAAGAACCATTTATAAAGTGGTATTTATACAATGTTTAAGGATTTCTTTTGTCAGTTTTGAGGTTAATGATTTCATCATATCCCTCCTATTGTATAATTACCTTTTAGGGTTGCGCTATCCGCTTTACATTGCGAGGCAGTACAGACAGTAGTCTGTGTTCTCTCAGGACCTGAGCAAGGTAGCTTAGTGTGAAGGACATTTACTAACTGCACATGTGAACAATATAACAGAACTGCAAATGCTCTTTCTTTACTTTGTGCGCCTATGCTGGCGGAAATGCATGCGGGTTTATGAATCAGGGCATGGATTTGCAGGCCTTGATGGCAGAATTTGCAAGGTTGTTAAATGGTTTTAGGAGAATCAATGGGATTTCTTGATAGATCATACATGCCTGCTTTATGGTACAGGAGGCAAGTGCAGGAGGAGTGATGATGCAATTTGAGGGGGTGCATGATCCAATTTGCATCAACAAGCCCAGCCTACCAATGCATTATGGGGTCTATTTACTAAGCAGTAGGGGTGTGCACCGGCCACTTTTCGTGTTTTGTGTTTTGGTTTTGGATCTGGATCTTTCTTCGTGTTTTGGATCTGGATTGGTTTTGCCAAAACCACCCTTCCGTGTTTTGGGTTCTGGGTTTTGTGTTTTGGATCTGTATTTTTTTTAAAAAAAGCATAAAAACAGCTAAAATCACAGAATGTGTTGGTTTTTCTGCTCCTATGCTATTATTAACCTCAATAACCTTAATTTCCACTAATTTCCAGTCTATTCTGAACACCTCACACCTCACAATAGTTTTTTATGTCCAAAAGGTTGCACCGAGGTAGCTGGATTACTATGCTAAGCGACACGAGTGGGCGGCACAAACACGTGACCCATCTAGGCGTGATACTGCAGTGGCAGACAGGATGGCAGTTTGAAAAACTAGGCCCCAAACTGTACATAATGCAAAGAAAAAAAAGAGGTGCAAGATGGAATTGTCTTTTGGGCCCTCCCACCCACCCTTATGTTGTATAAACAGGACATGCACACTTTAACAAAGCAATCATTTCAGCGCCAGGGTCTGCCACACGACTGTGGCTGAAATGATTGGTTCGTTTGGGCCCCCACAAAACAAGCTGGCAATTAATCTGTCCCTGCACAAACTGGCTCTACGGAGGCAAGATGTCGTCCTCATCCTCCTCATCCACCGATTCCTCACCCTCTTCAGTGTTGTGTACATCCTCATCCTCACAGAGTATTAACTTGTCCCCACTGGAATCTACCACCACAGGTCCCTCTGTACATTCTGGAGGCTGGTTTCCCTGGAAGAGCTGATAATTCATTTTGATGAACATCATTTTCTCCACATTCTGTGGAAGCAACCTCCTACGCCTTTCGCTGACAAGGTTCCCGGCTGCACTAAACACTCTTTCGGAGTACACACTGGAGGGGGGGCAACTCAGGTAAAATAGAGCCAGTTTGTACAGGGGCCTCCAAATTGCCTCTTTTTCCTGCCAGTACAGGTACGGACTGTCTGACATGCCTACTTGGATGCTGTCACCGATGTAATCCTCCACCATTCTGTCAATGGTGACAGTATCATATGCAGTGACAGTAGACATGTCAGAAATTGTTGCCAGGTCCTTCAGTCCGGACCAGATGTCCAAACTTGGTCCTGCCTGCCCTGCATCACCGCCAGCGGGTTGCTTAGGATACCTAAGTTTTTTCCTGGCAACCCCAGTTGCGGGAGAAAATGAAGAAGGAGCTGTTGACGTGTCACATTCTGCTTCAGCTGACAGTGTTTTCACCAGCAGGTCTTTGCACCTCTGCAGGCTTGTGTCAGCCGGAAAGAGAGACACCACATAGGCTTTAAACCTAGGATCGAGCACGGTGGCCAAAATGTAGTGGTCTGATTTCAACAGATTGACCACCCTGGAATCCTGGCAAAGCGAATGAAGGGTTTCATCCACAAGTCCCACATGCCGAGCGGAATCGCTCCGTCTTAGCTCCTCCTTCACTTTCTCCAGCTGCTTCTGCAAAAGCCTGATGAGGGGAATGACCTGACTCAAGCTGGCAGTGTCTGAACTGACTTCACGTGTGGCAAGTTCGAAGGGCTGGAGAACCTTGCACAACACGGAAATCATTCTCCACTGTGCTTGATTCAGGTGCATACCCCCTCCTTTGCCTATGTCATAGGTGGATGTATAGGCTTGTATGGCCTTTTGCTGCTCCTCCATCCTCTGAAGCATATAGAGGGTTGAGTTCCACCGCGTCATAACCTCTTGCTTCAGGTGATGGCGGGGCAGGTTCAAGAGTGTTTGCTGGCGCTCCAGTCTTCGGCACGCAGTCGCTGAATGGCGAAAGTGGCCAGAAATTTTTCGGGCCACCCAAAGCGTCTCCTGCACGCCCCTGTCGCTTTTCAGAAAATTCTGCACCACCAAGTTTATTGTGTGAGCAAAACATGGGACGTGCTGGAATTTGCCCAGATGTAATGCCCGCACAATATTGGTGGCGTTGTCAGATATCACAAATCCCTAGGAGAGTCTAAGTAGGGTAAGCCACTGGGCGATGATTTCCCTCAGTTTCTCTAAGAGGTTGTCGGCGGTGTGCCTCTTACTGAAACCGGTGATACACAGCGTAGCCTGCCTTGGAACGAGCTGGCGTTTCTGAGATGCTGCTACTGGTGACGCTGCTGCTGTTGCTGCTTAAGGTGATACATCTACCCAGTGGGCTGTCACAGTCATATAGTCCTTAGTCTGCCCTGTTCCACTTGTCCACATGTCCGTGGTTAAGTGGACATTGGGTACAACGGCATTTTTCAGGACACTGAGGACACTTTTTCTGACGTTTCTGTACAGTCTCGGTATCGCCTGCCTAGTGAAGTGGAATCTAGACGGGATTTGGAACCGGGGACACACTACCTCCATCAATTGTCTAAATCCCACTGCACTAATGGCGAATACCGGATGCACGTCTAACACCAACATAGCAGTCAAGGCCTCAGTTATACGTTTTGCTTCAGGATGACTGCTGTCGTACTTAATCCTCCTCTCTAAGGACTGTTGGAGGGTCAATTGTTTAGTAAAAGTAGTGGTGTTCCTACTTCCTCTCTGGGATGATGAACGACTCCCAGCAGCAGCAACAGCAGCAGCGGCAGCAGGAGGCGTAGCAATGCAGGATCCTCCGGATGAATCCCGGATAGGAGAGTCAGTCATGCCAGTGACATGGCCTGCAGGACTACTTACGATCCTGACTAAGGAGGAAATTGACGAGGAGGGAGTTGACGGTGTGGTTTGCAGGCGCTTGGATACAACAGGACAACGGGATTTAGGTGTCCCTGGACTGCTTACGGTCTTAGCCAAAGTTTCTGAACTTGACAGTAACTTATTATGAACGCGCTGCAGGTGCCGTATAAGGGAGGATGTTCCTAGGTGGTTAACGTCCCTACCCCTACTTATTCCACCTTTACATATGGTACATATGGCAAGACAGTTGTTGTCCGGATTTGGATAGAAATATTGCCAGACCAAAGAGGTGGAATGTTTGGTCTTCTGCCCAGGCATGACCGTGATGGGCTTTTTCATCCCACGGACAACAACTGTCTCCCCCGGAGCCTGATTTAAACAAACCACATCACCATCAGAATCCTCCTCACCAACTTCCTCCTCATAGCCAGCTACACCAGTATCCTCATCCTGTTGTACTTCAACAGTGACATCTTCAATTTGCATATCAGCAAGTGGACTGTGGGTGCTCCTTTCAGCACTTGCAGGGGGTGTGCAAATGGTGGAAAGAGCCACCTCTTCCCGTCCAGTGCTGGGAAGGTCAGGCATCGCAACCACCACCACACTTGGACTCTCCTTGGGGATTTGTGATATCTTCTTAGAAAGCACAGTTCTTCGCTGTGCTTTTGCCAGCTTAACTCTTTTGATTTTTTTAGTGGGAGGAGGGCTTCCATCGTCATGTGAAGCTGAACCACTAGTCATGAACATACTAGGGATCGACCTTAGCCGTTCCTTGCCACTCCGTGTCGTAAATGGCATATTGGCAAGTTTACGTTTCTCTTCAGATGATTTAAATGTTTTTTTCAAGGTCATTTTCCTGAACTTTGTCATTTGGGATTGTATGTGCCCTCTACTATGACATTGGGCATCGGCCTTGGCAGACGACGTTGATGGCATGTTATCGTCTATGTCATGACTAGTGGCAGCAGCTTCAGCACTAGGAGGAAGTGGTTCTTGATCTTTCTCTATTTTATTTTTATCGGAGAAAGTTTGGTCCTCCACTTATGTTATATCGATTTGATATATACGTGCGGCTAAACACAGAAAATATTTTTTTATTTTTGCTGGAGAGTAGTGCACTTTGTGGGTTACACCACCCTTTAAGAAATGAGCCAGCCGGCTCTTTACTTATGGGACACAGGCGCACGCTTGGCGCTGCTCCTTTGTTGATGCACGTGCGGCTACTGCGCACACAATTCACAAACACAGAAAATATTTTTTTTTTTGGTTTGGACTGGAGTGTACTTTGGGGGTTACAGCACCCTTTAACAGTCAAGCCAGCCGACCCTTTACTTACGACACAGGCGCACACTTGGCACTACTTTGTTGATGCACGTGCGGCTACTGCGCACACAATTCACTAACACAGAAAAAATATTTTGTTATTTGGTTTGGAGTGTACTTTGGGGGTTACAGCACCCTTTAACGGTCAAGCCAGCTGGCCCTTTACTTATGACACAGGCGCACGCTTGGCACTACTTTGTTGATGCACGTGCGGCTACTGCGCACACAATTCACAAACACAGAAAAAATATTTTGTTATTTGGTTTGGAGTGTACTTTGGGGTTTACAGCACCCTTTAACGGTGAAGCCAGCCGGCCCTTTACTTATGACACAGGCGCACGCTTGGCACTACTTTGTTGATGCACGTGCGGCTACTGCGCACACAATTCACAAACACAGAAAATATATATTTTTTTGGTTTGGACTGGAGTGTACTTTGGGGGTTACAGCACCCTTTAATGGTCAAGCCAGCCGGCCCTTTACTTATGGCACAGGCGCACGCTTGGCACTACTTTGTTGATGCACGTGCGGCTACTGCGCACACAATTCACAAACACAGAAAATATTTTTTTTTTTGCTTTGGACTGGAGTGTACTTTGGGGGTTACAGCACCCTTTAACGGTCAAGCCAGCCGGCCCTTTACTTATGACACAGGCGCACGCTTGGCACTACTTTGTTGATGCACGTGCGGCTACTGCGCACACAATTCACAAACAGAGAAAAAATATTTTGTTATTTGGTTTGGAGTGTACTTTGGGGCTTACAGCACCCTTTAACGGTCAAGCCAGCCGGCCCTTTACTTATGACACAGGCGCACGTTTGGCACTACTTTGTTGATGCGCATGCGGCTACTGCGCACACAATTCACAAACACAGAAAATATTTTTTTTTTGGGTTTGGACTGGAGTGTACTTTGGGGGTTACAGCACCCTTTAACGGTCAAGCCAGCCGGCCCTTTACTTATGACACAGGCGCACGCTTGGCACCACTTTGTTGATGCACGTGCGGCTACTGCGCACACAATTCACAAACACAGAAAATATTTTTTTTTGGGGTTGGACTGGACTGTACTTTGGGGGTTACAGCACCCTTTAATGGTCAAGCCAGCCGGCCCTTTACTTATGACACAGGCGCACGCTTGGCACTACTTTGTTGATGCACGTGCGGCTACTGCGCATACAATTCACAAACACAGAAAATATTTTTTTTTTTGGTTTGGAGTGTACTTTGGGGGTTACAGCACCCTTTAACGGTCAAGCCAGCCGGCCCTTTACTTATGACACAGGCACACGCTTGGCACTACTTTGTTGATGCACGTGCGGCTACTGCGCACACAATTCACAAACACGGAAAATATATATTTTTTTGGTTTGGACTGGAGTGTACTTTGGGGGTTACAGCACCCTTTAACGGTCAAGCCAGCCGGCCCTTTACTTATGACACAGGCGCACGCTTGGCACTACTTTGTTGATGCACGTACGGCTACTGCGCACACAATTCACAAACACAGAAAATATTTTTTTTTTGCTTTGGACTGGAGTGTACTTTGGGGGTTACAGCACCCTTTAACGGTCAAGCCAGCCCGCCCTTTACTTATGACACAGGCGCACGCTTGGCACTACTTTGTTGATGCTACTGCGCACACAATTCACAAACACAGAAAATATATATTTTTTTGGTTTGGACTGGAGTGTACTTTGGGGGTTACAGCACCCTTTAACGGTCAAGCCAGCCGGCCCTTTACTTATGACACATGCGCACGCTTGGCACTACTTTGTTGATGCACGTGCGGCTACTGCGCACACAATTCACAAACAGAAAATATTTTTTTTTTGCTTTGGAATGGAGTGTACTTTGGGGGTTACAGCACCCTTTAACAGTCAAGCCAGCCCGCCCTTTACTTATGACACAGGCGCATGCTTGGCACTACTTTGTTGATGCACGTGCGGCTACTGCACACACAATTCACAAACACAGAAAAAATATTTTGTTATTTGGTTTGGAGTGTACTTTGGGGGTTACAGAACCCTTTAACGGTCAAACCAGCCGGCCCTTTACTTATGACACAGGCGCACGCTTGGCACTACTTTGTTGATGCACGTGCGGCTACTGCGCACACAATTCACAAACATAGAAAATATTTTTTTTTTTGGTTTGGACTGGAGTGTACTTTGGGGCTTACAGCACCCTTTAACAGTCAAGCCAGCCGGCCCTTTACTTATGACACAGGCGCACGCTTGGCACCACTTTGTTGATGCACGTGCGGCTACTGCGCACACAATTCACAAACACAGAAAATATTTTTTTTGGGGTTGGACTGGAGTGTACTTTGGGGGTTACAGCACCCTTTAATGGTCAAGCCAGCCGGCCCTTTACTTATGACACAGGCGCACGCTTGGCACTACTTTGTTGATGCACGTGCGGCTACTGCGCACACAATTCACAAACACAGAAAATATATCTTTTTTTGGTTTGGAGTGTACTTTGGGGGTTACAGCACCCTTTAACGGTCAAGCCAGCTGGCCCTTTACTTATTACACAGGCACACGCTTGGCACTACTTTGTTGATGCACGTGCGGCTACTGCGCACACAATTCACAAACACAGAAAATATATATTTTTTTGGTTTGGACTGGAGTGTACTTTGGGGGTTACAGCACCCTTTAACGGTCAAGCCATCCGACCCTTTACTTATGACACAGGCTTACGCTTGGCACTACTTTGTTGATGCACGTGCGGCTACTGCGCATACAATTCACAAACACAGAAAAAATATTATTTTTTTAGCACTTGGGGGCAGCACCCCTGATTGACCGAGCACCCCCTGGACAACACTACAGCACCCCTTTAGGACAGGGACACTGCACAGGACTTTGGAGTGGACACAGCCCCTATGGAGAACTGACTGCACAACACAGTCCAGCCAGCCCCTATGGACTTTGAAGTAGTGGACACAGCCCCTATTAACAACAGCAGCACAGCACAACACAGCCAGCCCCTATGGACTTTGAAGTAGTGGACAACAGCAGCACAGCGCAGCACAGCACAGCACAACACTACTCTGCACTACATTACACTACACAGCCCATCCAGCCCTAACTCCCACCCTCCCTCTTCACTGTCCACAGCCGAGTGAGAAAATGGCGCCGACGCGGGTACCTTATATAGGATCCAAAACCCACGAGACCCGGAAGGCGGGATGATGACGTTTTGCCTCGATTTCAGATCCGAGTCAGGATGGAAAAGTCGAGCCTGACACGGATCTGCCTCGGATCGGGGGGGCTCGGGGGGGTTCGGATTTCAGAAATCCGAACCCGCTCACCCCTACTAAGCAGTGTTAGGAGACAGAGTGAAAAGTGATAAGAAAGTGATAAGCTGCCAGCCAATCAGCTCCCACCTGTCATTTTTCAAACACAGCCTGTGAGATGACAGTTGGGAGCTGATTGGCTGGCACCTTATCACTTTCTTATCGCTTTTCACTCTGTCTCCTAACACTGCTTAGTAAATAGACCCCTATGACACAAATCACGTCCTCGTGCACAGACATTGGGTACGGATGAAACAAGTTGTATAAAGAAATTGAGAAGTGGCTTATTCTCCTGAGAACCCGGGAGTAGGTAAGTATGATGCTGATTACACACCTTCATTTGCTGGATAGGGTTATTGAAAAGAGTAACATTTAAAGGGGGTGTTACACACTGTATAATAAATAGAGATTACCCTGGTGTTTTGGATCTTGTTTTTGATTTTTTTAAAATTGATAGTTTTTTTAAAAACAGCTGAAATTGTGTACTTTTTGCTATCGAAAACCTGAAATTTGGATTTAAAATATGAATTCCGAACAGCGGGAAGATCAGAACCTCGACTCCGATCTGTCCGGATCTCCTCCGGAGATCAGAGCTGCCACTCGAATCTGTCTGGATTAACAAAATTCGGGTGGATTCGAATTTCTGGAGAACAGAACCGCACATCTCTAACTTCTACGATCCCTGGAGATCGGGTCCCGTCCCTATACATATTTTGCTCTCCCAGCTGCAGTAAATGGCATTACTAGGTATACTGTATTTCAGCCAATACATTTATACATTTCAGACTCAGAATAGTGACAAGTAATAAAAACTTTCCCAATGTCCCTCACTTTTTTGGTGAATTTAAGAAATAAATGAAGCTAAACAATCATTATTAGGACATTAAATTGAGTAGATGGTACTAAAATGGTAGTACTGTAGATTGGTTATGTGGTTTATAATATTTACATCCTGCACATTTTCCGAAACCATTGCCAACTAATAAAACTAGATGCAGAATAATTTTATATTGGAGCTTCCAAAGACCTTCAATTAGGCTTGGTTGACAATTGTGCCCACTTGACCAAGAAATATGGCTGGTCACTCTCAGTAAGTGCAAAGGATGGCTCAGTCTGAACAGACAGAGCAGATCAGTTCTGAATATCATCAGAGATGCACTGCAAAATACCTTGGTTTTGCACTATTGGAGCTTCATGACATCAGCAGCATCATGTCACATCAAAGTCCAACCTCATACCCCTGCATCACCTCTAATGGTAGGTGGAACTAGTTCCACCTCCACAAAGTCCCTGCACAGAAGTCCCACAGATAGAGAGCCACTCGCTATCTGCCTAGGGAGTCTCAATTTCTTCAGAGAAACCAGCATATAGGTAAGGAAAGAATCAAGTGAAGGCAACACATAGGGGTTGCAAAAAAACATTGGGCATCCAAGTGACATAGACTAGTTTGTGGGGACCCCATAAAAAGATGCATGGCAAAAAAATAACACTGATGATATAGAACTTTTTTTTTTTCTTTTTAAATGATCTAACATTGTAGTCTCAACTGATGGCAGGAGTGCTAAAAAAGCATCTAAAATGTATTTCACACTGTCATAGCCCGAAAGCTTCTAGGCGACCCCCAGCCATTCACTTTACCTTTTCCTGTGCACAACAGTGTGTGTGTGTGTGTGTGTGTGTGTGTGTGCATGTGTAAAAAAAACAGTTTTCACACTTGTTTTGGCCTGTCAGACTAGCGTGGCGGGGAAGGCGGTGGGGGGGTGGTGGGTGGTGGGAAAGATGAGTTCCACCACCTCTCTTGGACCACTAAGCATTGGAAAAGGTACCTCAAGGGTAAAAACAAGAGCTGAAAAGAGTTGTTGCTCTAACAGCACAAATGCAATATTAAAAAAAAAAGGAAAAAAGCGCTAACAATAATGAACATATAGCGATTAATTAAATATAAAGGTACTATCCAAATTTATTATATAAAAAAATTGAGTAGAATTAATTCATTTTCAATAAAAATTGTACTGGTACATATTAAAATGAAAACATTTGTAGGTATATAAACATGTAGGATCTCACCCACAACCTCAAGTCCATATTGGTCTAGTGTCCATAGAGCAACTATAAGGGAACAATAGTGATACCACAATGGTATATAAGCCTGTCCACTGGAATTGGGTCCTGGTATCCGCTAGAGGAATGTCCCTTCCAAATGAATGGATCCGTTAGGTAATTGGGTCCTCACAATATGCGGTTTCCACGGATAGCGGATGATTGGCTGTGGCCAATGACTGGCGTTTCTTTAGTCGCTGGTTCCCATATTTTCCAAGGTTGCTTTGGGCAGGGTGATAATAATCCAAATAGATATGACCATATCAGGTAAGTGGACGGAAGGTGATGATCCTAAGGAAAGGCTGATGCATTTCGCTGCATCCAGGCGCAGCTTTATCAAAGGTATCCACTGTGTGTCAAAAATGGTGCTCTTATACCCCTAAAAACAGGGATAATTGGCTAGCACCTGAATTCAATTTGGAAGTGCCATATATAAACATCTAACTAGTTTCAAACATAAATACATATAAAATATACATATACAAAGCTATATATAAGGTGTTTAGGAGGCAGACCCATTTTAAAATATATTTACACAAAAGAAGATAACAAATTATTATTCAGAGCTTTTTTTCCGGGACTTCCGGCTTCTCGGCTCCTAGTCACATGATGTAAACAAACACAGATTTAAAGGGTATACTTTATTCAAGAGCCGATCGCAGCTTCCCAATTAGATACTTTTATTATTCTCAAAATGATCAAAAAACATTTATATATCTGAACAAACAGATCGGGATATAGTAGTCACATGACCAAAAGGTATTATGTGGGCAGATATAGTGGATATATAATGAATACTAACTTGCATACATACATATAAATCTAGAAAACGGAAGTGGGAACACAGCTAGAAACCTAGATGAATATTTGGTAGACAGAAAGCTAGAAGAACTACCTAATTGATAATTGGGAGGAATAAATAAATAGCCCAACTAGCTATTGTATTACTTGAACTACAATAAAGGCACCAGTTGTAAAATCAAAACTCAAAATACTTATCTAATAGGGAAATATATTATTCCAATTCCCAATATAACCACTATATAATGGGTCTTTAGATATATCATAAATGTGAATAAAATTATATAAAAGAACATCAATGGGGGAACAAATATGTTGGTAAAAAACAACTCATTTCTGTTGCTCAGTTAGAGACTACTACAATTAAAAATGATAAGAGATACTGAATTAAATAACGGAATTCAATTCTGTTGCCTCACTGAGGCCATCCAGATATATACAATTCATTCTAAACTTCCAGAACACTTCCTGTATACATAATTTTTTGTAATGATCCCCACCTCGTCTGGTAGCTTGGATGTGTTCTAGACCTACTAGTTTTATTCATTTCGGATCTCCATTATGGTGGTCCGAAAAATGCTTAGATACACTATGAGACTCCACTCTTTTTAAAATGTTTCTACGATGCTCAAGAAATCTAGATTTAAGCATCCTCGTGGTTCTCCCAATGTATCTAAGGTTACAATCACAACTCAACATGTAAATGACATAAGTACTGTTACAATTCATGAAACTTTTTATTTCATAACTATCTCCCATTTTTGTCTTCGTAGAGGTAGTTCTATTCGAAACATAGTTGCATGTTATATATCTATTCCCTCCACACTTATAAAACCCTTTCGGTTTGGGTTGAAGCCAAGAGATATTATGAGATTTTTCAATTGGTTGACCAGTAGATGGTTTTAAATAGCTGGGTGCCAGTAAGGTTTTCAATGATCTATTGTTACAAATACATGTTTAGGAGGAATAAGATCACATAGAAAACGGTCTTGTTTCAAAATATTATAATTTTTCTGTACTATATTTTTGACTTGTAAAAATTGGTTATTAAAAGTAGAAATAAAAGTGACCTCCTTAGTAAGGTCTCTCTCTTTTTCTCTTTTCTTATTTGATACTAAAAGATCCTGTCTGTTAGTCTTTCTGACTTAATTTAAAGCTTTATTAACAACTAATTTCGGGTATCCCCGTTGATCACACCTTCCGCCTGCTTGTCAAAAGATTCAGCTGTCGAACAATTTCTTTTTAGAAGAAGTAACTGGCCTTTGGGGATATTTATTTTCCAGGGAGGGTAGTGTGCACTATTATCTTGCCTACTTCTTTAGAGAAATTGGATGTAGCGATTCTATTGTTTTGAATCTCTAGAGTCAAATCCAGAAAGGAAATCTGATCTGTGTTGAAAACATACGTGAACTGAAGATTAAACAAATTAGTGTTCAAAGAAGTGACAAATTGTTGTGCAGAAATAACATCCCCATCCCAAATGAAAAAAAGGTCATCAATGTAACAGCCTTAGAGGACCAGGTGTGTGCCAAAATCACCCCCCACACAAGGTGGTTCTAGACCTCCCCCATATATAGGTTGGCGTAACTCGGCGCAAACCTGGTCCCCATGGCCGTACCCATAATTAGTAAATAAACAGTGTCTAAAAACAAAAAATTATTGTGCTGTAATATGAAAGCATTTGAATCAAGAAGAAAAATCCTGTGTCTCTCTGTAAGATCACCATCTTTATTGAGTCTTTTAGAAATAGCTTTTATTCCATATTATGTGGGATATTGGAGTACAAACTTTGCACATCCATAGTTAGAGAAGCATAAGACTCTCTCCATTCAACATTTTGTATCAATTGCAAATAATGGGTAGTATCTTTTATGTTGAGACATGAGGCTGTAGAAAAGAATCAACGTAAAATGATAGGTTCGATGAAAGAGAATCAATGCCAGAAATTATGGGTCGCCCAGGGGGTGAAGTGAGGGATTTGTGAATTTTCCGTAAATTATAATAAATAGGTGTAGTGGAATGTGCAGAAAACAAAAAATGGAATTCCTCCCTGAAGATGACTCCATCCTCCATAGCTCCATCCAATAGAGTGTGGAGTTCAATTAGGAACCTCTGTAGGGTCTATAAGCAATTTTTGATAGCAGAGTTCATTTTCTAACTGTCTCTTAGCTTCCATAATATAATCTGTTTTATCCTGCACTACTAATCCCCCTCCTTTATCTGCCTCCTTGATGACAATGGAGGCATCTGACATCAGATCTTTTATGGCTTTTCTCACCCATTTATTTAGGTTCTTTTTTTTCTCCTTTTTTGGAATAGATTGTCACATATCCTTAAAATCCTCCAGGGTGGTTTTGTAGAAACTGTCTATGATGGAACCTTTAGACTTAATAGGGTAGAACTCAGACTTTTGTTTAAAACCTCTTCCACCTTTACTAAAATTAAACAATTGTTGAGTTTCATCAGGCAAGCAATCATTACTTTCTTCCCATAGTTCTGTTAAGATATGAAAAAGCTGAATCATCATTGATATCCAAAACTATAGGAAAGGCGTCCTCTTTTCTTCTATTTAAATTCTGTTTAGCAAAGAAACGTTTACGACAGAGGGTCCTTACAAATTTATTGAGTTCCACAAATAGATCAAAAATATTAGGCATAGCTGAAGGGGAAAATTATAAACCCATATTAAGGAGAGACATCTCTGCTTCAGTGAGCTTTTTAGATGATAAATTAAATATACTAATACTTTTTTCACCCTTTTCCTTACTACTCTCCCTCTCTGCCTTTCTCTTCCTCTTTAGGTTCACATTTCTTCCTCCTATTCTTCCTCTAAGTTGGAATCTCTTCTTCTTTTTGGGGTCCCTGACTCCCACTCTCAGTTGAGTATATAATCCCTGTACCGTCTCTTAGGTCGCTGGTCTAAAAAAAACACTGGAGAATTATTCTGAGCAGATGGTTGGGGGAACTTTCTAACCTTTGGTTTAGCCCCTGTGTTATTTATATCTGGTATAAATTTATCTACACTATTGGAATAAGTATTATTATTTTTAGAATCCTGGGATGAATGTTGGTCGGAAAAGATTCTGAGATCTCTGCATTATACAGTATTTCCACAACAGAATTCCCCAATTGCTGCAATTGCTCCCACAATTATTTTCCTATCTTCAAGTATGTTTTTAATTTTGAAAAATAAACCATACAGACAAGAGAAAAAAAAACCAAACAAACATAAGATCCATTTATCACCACCAAAGTAGCATGATAGTGCTATGTATACACATTACAAACTACATCGCCAGCAGATTGTCTCCCATGCCTAGATTGGTACCAAGTATGTGACCATATTTTATGGTGTTTATCAGGTGATTTACAGCTAGAATATATGATGAGCTCATGATTCATAGTGTCAGTGACCAGTACTTTCCATTTTATCAACTCTGGGGTCCCTCTGCCATCCATGTTCTAGCAATAATGACTTTGGCCAATGTTGTGATGTGGTTAATGTATTTTAGAAGAGGCTTCCTCAAGAGTAACACCAATTAAACAAATATTGGGATGAAAGGAGAGCAGTTCTGGCAGTGTACCGCACCTGCCATCCCACACCTGTACCCAGAAATTAGTCACACCCCCATAACAGATGCCAAAATGAATTGCCCTGGGCTCCACATTTAGGATACATTGAGCCTCCACAAGTACCCAACCTGTGTAAGACCTCAGGAGTGTAGTATACACTCCTGCAAGACATGCAAATAAATTTGCTGATATCTAATGCAAGTTCTGGCATCTCGGATCTCCCCCTCAACATGGAAGAGAAAACCTCATCTGGAAGAATTTCCAAATCTGCTGCCCACTTAGTCCTAATCTATACTTATAATAAAGTTGTAATGGTTGTGTCTGTACATAGAATTTTTTTGAAAAATGTACTTCTTGGGACTGGGTATGAATAATGGAGACAAACATTTATTTTTTTTGGAATACTTGTTTGTCTGTCTGTTTGTTCCTGCATCATGCAAAAACTATGGTATGAATTTGATTTGTGTTTTCAATATTGTATAGCTTAGTCAAGTGAGAAAGTGAGTTATGTATTATCTCGATGTGACATCAGGGAGAGGAGCAATAAAGGAAAAACCAGACGCTTGATACTCAGCATGTGGAGTGTGCAGGCTACTCAAGCAAAAAATTACTAGATGTATATAAATATAATTTTTGGGGGGACAAATATATTTTCAGGGACTGTTTATGAACTATGGAGACGAAAACTTTTTTTGGCGGAATTTGCACAGGCTCCTCAAGTTCAAAATTACTTTATGTATATAAATATATATATACAATTTATACATATATTGCACACCCCGAACGCAAACAGTTATATATGTATGCATATATAAATACATAGATATATATATCTCAAACCTATTTCGCAGGAAAGTCCAACTATATATTAAGCCCTAATTAGGCAGCTTATGTTGACTCATGAAGTTGCAGTATACAGTACATGTCAATCCAGTAGATTGCACCCCAAAACAAATACTACAGACCATAGAGCCGCTGCTCATGTTACTTGCAACCTTTTAGTGTTACTGTAGGTTAAGTGGCTTGCTCACAAGTTAGTATCCCCATGCATCTTTTTATGGTAGTCCCTAAAGGAAAAACTGCAAATATTGTTTACAAAGACATTTTGTGATCAATGTCTACAATATAAAATATACATCACAATATTAGATGCCACTACTGTCTTTGTAAAATTAGTTCCGCTGAACAATAACACACATCAACGCAAGCGAAACTGTGGGCGAACGCTAGTAGGCAATAAATCTGTAGGAGGAACCAAATGCTTAAGGACTTGATTCTGAATCGCAGGCTCACTGCTGATGTTGGACCCGTGCAGCAATTTGCATCTTCTATGCATGCGCAGTTTGAGATGCAATGAAGTCGCATGGGAGATACATGGTCTCAGAATGTATTGAGCATTCCTGGGAGGTGACAGGGAAGTGGTTTAGCTGACTCATGGAGATGTTGCATCTTATGAAAATGTCAGAGGTATGTCACTGAAAGCGGTTGCGTAAAGAGATGTGCAACCACTCACATAGGCCGTACGCAGAGGGAGAAACTGCACCTGCCATGGTGTGACCGATGGGTATATTAGCTTCCACGGACACTGACAGCGGGAGTCTCAGATGCACAGTTGTACATCGGGGAAGGACATCTGCATAATGACACAGACAGGCGACCGCCAAAAGATGCAGACAAGGGGCCAAATGTAATAGGGTCAGAGTTTAGAAAATGTGAGTTTAGCAGTAAACTCTCACATTGGAGTTTTATCTTAAAAATGGGAAAACATCTGAATGAGAGTTTAAATTGTGAGTTTTTTTAGTCTACAAAAATGGAGTTTGCCTGTTCTCGGACTCTATTACATTGGCCGAGTTTAAAAAGTGTCAGAGCATACTGCTAAACTCTCACATTTTCTAATCGCTCACCCTATTACATTTGGCCCAAAATGTTCATCTCGCATTCTAACCTGCATTATAATTTGAGATTACAATCTGAAGCACACATTTCTGAAGCCATGTATACAATGTATGCAGATGTTTCCAGCTAGTTTGTTGCTCCATATACCATGTAGCACGCCATGCATGGCACACCACACACTACGCCATGAGTCACGCCACACAGAAACTTTCGTAAGGGAACATAGCGCAGAGCTGAAAAAAAAGTAATAACGTGTAATACAACTTTTTGTCCACCTGGTGTCACTTTCCTAAACTACACAGCGCATGCGTCTGAATTCCAATGCATTTTCTATATCACAGCCCGATGATAGGCTGACAGAAGCAGTGATTCTGTACAATATACTGTAGTACAGCATTTTCATCATGGAATCAGGGCTGTAGAAGAATGTCTAATAAAGTTTTAAATCATTAAGTGTGTGAGTCCTGTACTTTTATATAAAAATATTTCACAGACACGCACAGCACTGTATTACACACTGACTGTATGTTTGAAGCTGCACACTTGCATGAATGTCGGTGCTGTCCCAGACTAGTGATTTCATGACTTTAGTAGCGGGCTCTGTTTAAGAGAGAGGTCTCTCAGCACCGACATTGGCGCAAGTTTGCGTTTTTAAATGCACAATCAGTTTGTAATACAGAGACCTCTATTTTAAACAGAGCCCACTACTAGTTTCTAAAGTCATGAAATCACTACAGTGTCTAAGTCTGGTACAGTGACGGCAGTGCCACAAGTGTGCAACTTCAACCGCACAGTCCATGTAATACAGACATTGCACTTTCGCTGTGTGTGACTCCCGACCCACTGGGCATGCGCATTGCTATGATCTTCCATACGCCATGGCATAGCGCGAACTGGCATATGGAGCGGCTCCACTGGGCATGCACCAGAGATCCCATTGCAACCCCTCCACTGGGCATGTGCCAGAGATCCCATTGTAATCCCATGGAGCTGACAGCCACCACAGCTCCGACATGCCAAAATCGGCGCAAGTTTGTGGTACACAATCAGTTTGTAATACAGAGACCTCTTTTTTAAACAGAGCCACTGCTAGTTTCTAAAGTCATGAAATAACTACAATGTCTAAGTCTGGTACAGCGCCGGCAGTGCCGCAAGTGTGCAACTTCAACCGCACAGTCAGTATGTAATATAGACATCCCACTTTCGCTGTGTGTGACTCCCGACCCACTGAGCATGCGCAGTGCTATGATCTTCCATACTCCACGGCATAGCGTGAACTGGCATATGGAGCGGCTCCACTGGGCATGCACCAGAGATCACAACGCAACCCCTCCACTGGGCATGCACCAGAGATCCCATTGTGTGTGACTCCCGACCAACTGGGCATGCGTAGTACTATGATCCTCCGTATTCCACTGGCGTATGGAGCGGCTCCTCTGGGCATGCGCCATAGATCCTATTGCAGCCTCCTGATCTGACAGCCACCACAGCGCCAACATGCCGACAGTGCCGCAAATGTGCGTTTTAAAATGCACAATCAGTTTGTAATGCCTCACTTTTAAAAAGCCCACTACTAGTTTCACTATAGTGTCTAAGTCTGGGACAGGGCTCGAACCCTGGACAAGCACTGTTGCAAAGCGATCACTTAACCTCTAGCCCACATGCCAGCTATATCAAGAACCGCACAAAGCGGGCTCATCCTTGTGCACTCCACCCACCTGCTGATGTTTATAATAATAAAAATATGTATATTCCTTTCAAAATATTATACTAGTACATGTATACACAGTACCCCACCATTAGAGCATAATCATCCCATCTCAGTGAAAGCTGTGCGTGCATCTCATTAATCTACAGTATCGGTTATACCATCATAACAACACGGCAACTACACTACTGTACAGTTATGAACAGTATGTGTACTGATTTGCGTCCCGTTCTAAGAGCTTATGTGATATTAAAAAGATTGGTTGTGCGAACAAGCAAATACAGTGCGTGAATGTGATATCCATCCAATTTAACAGTATGGTATTCAGTACAAATTACAACAGTGGAGCACTCGCCACCCAGCGGTTAAGCGCTATATTCAGGGGCGGATTGGGCCGCCGGGACACCGGGCCGGTTCCCGCTGGGCCGGCCCTTGTGTTCCCTTTAGTGGCCGCTGCCCTTCCTTCACTCACCCCTGCTGAACTGCCAGTGGCCGTGCTGGCGCGATCGGTGCTTGGCTCCGATGGGCAGCTCAATACAGTAAACAAACAAAATGGCCGCCGGGGGAGCTACTGCGCATGCCCAGCAGCAGCTCCCCCCATAAGCCCTTGCGGAGCCCATCAGTCACCACTGAGGGCTCCGCCTACATGCCATCTGCGGCCCGCCCCCTCTTCAGCGTCTGGCTTCTCTGGGTCTGCAGCAATCTGCCTTGCAGCAGACAGCACAGGATTACACAGGAGTTTGCACTGACCTGCCAGGCATTCTTGTACCGGAGCTGCCGCCCGCCGCCCACAGCTAAGCCCCGCCCTCCTGACATTTGGCCACGCCCCTTTTTTTAAAACCGCGAATCAGGCCAGTGACCCGGACCTCCTCCCTCCAGAGTCCCCTCTTTTCCTCCTCAAAACCTGACCTGGCTCTTTTCTCCTCCCCACCTGACCTGGCTGTCTCCCCTCCCCACCTGACCTGGCTGGCTCTCCCCCCCCCCCTCCCCACTTGACCTGGCTCTCCCCCCCCTCCCCACCTGACATGGCCCTCCACACCTGACCTGGCTTTCCTCTCCTCCTCACCTGGCTCCCCCACCTTACCTGGCTCTCCCCCCCTCCCCACCTGACCTGGCTTTCCTCTCCTCCTCACCTGACCTGGCTCCCCACCCCCTCCCCACTTGACCTGGCTCTCCCTCCCCCTTCCCCACCTGACCTGGCTCTCCCCCCCCTCTCCACCTGACCTGGCTTTCCTCTCCTCCTCACCTGAACTGGATCCCCCCCTCCCCACTTGACCTGGCTCTCCCCCCCTCCCCACCTGACCTGGCTTTCCTCTCCTCCTCACCTGACCTGGCTCCCCACCCCCTCCCCACTTGACCTGGCTCTCCCCCCCCTCCCCACCTGACCTGGCTTTCCCCCCCCTCTCCACCTGACCTGGCTTTCCTCTCCTCCTCACCTGAACTGGATCCCCCCCTCCCCACTTGACCTGGCTTTCCTCTCTTCCTCACCTGGCTCCCCCACCTGACCTGGCTCTCCCCCCCTCCCCACCTGACCTGGCTTTCCTCTCCTCCTCACCTGACCTGGCTCCCCACCCCCTCCCCACTTGACCTGGCTCTCCCCCCCCTCCCCACCTGACCTGGCTCTCCCCCCCCTCCCCACCTGACCTGTCTCTCCCCCCCCTCCCCACCTGACCTGGCTCTCCCCCCCTCTCCACCTGACCTGGCTTTCCTCTCCTCCTCACCTGAACTGGATCCCCCCCTCCCCACTTGACCTGGCTCCCCCCCCTCCCCATCTGACCTGGCTCCCCCCCCCCTCCCCACCTGACCTGGCTTTCCTCTCCTCCTCACCTGACCTGGCTCCTCCCCCCACCTGACCTTGTTCCCCCCCCCACCTGGCCTGGCTCTCCTCCCCTCCCCACCTGGCCTGGCTATCAGAATAAAGGCAGTCTCCAGTGCCGATGGCATCCAGCTGAAGAGGAGAAATTGATAAGGAGTGGAGAAAACAGAAGAAACAAATAGTTGCAGAAAAGAAGGTAAGTGTTTCATTTTAAATGTTTATAATATATCTATTTAATAAGGTAATATATGTATGTGTATTCATTTAATAAATAATATATTTAATATTTTAAATGAAATATATACAGTGTATGTTTAATTAAAAATATTAAATATATTATTTATTATTATTTATTATTGATGTGGTCATATTCCCGACTGTTGGGATTCCGGCAGTCAGAATGCCGTTGCTGGAATCCCAACACGTATTAGAATACTGGAGGTAAGTACTAGGGTTAGGGGGAGAGTTAGTGGTAGGCACTAAGGGGAGGGTTAGATTTAGGCTGTGAGGGGGGGTGATAGATTAGGTTTAGGCACTAATGGAGTTAGTTGTAGACTGCGGTTTGGGAGGGTTAGGACCATGGCCGGCGCAATGTAACCATCCAGCCCTGTGCTGCAGGGAAGCGGCGGCCTGGGGAGGCGCCGTGCTGCCTACTCCATTTCCCGGGATTTTGTTACCAGCAGGTGCCCAGCAGCTCCTTCCCTGAAGTGGCAGCCGGAGCCCACTCCTGAGCTCCGCCTTCCTGCTTCCGCAGTGGGTGAAGGGAGAGACGTCATGACATCTCTCCCATATTGCCCAGCCCATGGACGCAGTAGTTAGACAGTGGCGGATGCAGGAGCGGGGCTTCAGGTAAGTATAGTATTGTGGTGTGTGTGTCTGTGACTTTATGTGTAAGGGGCATTACTACTGGGGGCACTCCGTAAGGGGCATTACTACTGGGGGCACTGCGTAAGGGGCACTACTACTGGGGGCACTGCGTAAGGGGCACTACTATTGTTGACATTGCGTAAGGGGCACTACTATTAACATTGCAAAAGGGGCACTACTATGGGCATTGTGTATAAGGGGCACTACTGCCGTAATGGGAATAGGGGATACTACTATGTGGTGTAATGTGAATCATGGGCACTATGTGCGGTGTAATGTGAATATGGTTGTGCTACTGTGTGGTTTAATTTGAATTGGGGAAACTATTGTGTGACCACGCCCCCTGTGAGACCATGCCCCTTTGTGTACCGTGCGCACTGTCACTTTGTAGTAAACTGGAAGGAAGGGTGCAAATGTAATAGTTTGCAGGAGGGTGCCAAACACCCTAGCACCGCCCCTGGATGGAATTATTCTCCTCCCTTCACAGACCGGAATCAGTATGAAATACCGCCGGCCGCATGGCCGGCAATTCGATTCTCAGCAGTGACAGCTCGACAAATGCAGAGATCCCGGCAGCGGAAGCCCGACAGCGCTGGAAATCCCGATCGTCCCTAAGGTAAGTATATACTAACCTAACCTAACCCTCCGTAGGGGTGCCTAACCCTAACCCCCCCCAAGTGCCTAACCCTAACCCCCCCTTCCCTGCTGCCTAAACCTCAGTCCCCCCCAATGGTGCCTATCCCTAACCCTCCCTCCCCCTAGCCTAACCCTAACCCTCCCTCCCCCTAGCCTAACTCTAACCCTCCCGGGGGGGTGCCTAACCCTAAGTCCCCCCGGGTGCTCTAAACCTAACCCTCCCCCCCCGCGGCTGTCCGCCCACGGCACCCGGCGTCCCTTCGATCGGGATGCCGGGCGCCGGTCTCCCAGCGTCGGGAAAATGACAGGCGTCTAGATATAGACGCCGGTCCTTTATCCCACGCCGGGATACAGCGGTCGGGAAGCCGGCTGTTGGGATTACGTCAGCTGGCTTCCCGACTGCATACCCACAGACCCCACCCCCACAACTGACCCGCCCCCATTAGGGCTGCTACCGCAGATTTCCCGGGCTGGTTTTCCATCCCAATCCGCCCCTGGCTGTATTACATGCCATAGTGTATCTTTCGTTGAAGAATACCATGGTACGCCAAAATCCAGCCATCACGTAACATTCCATGGCGCGACACAGAGGCCTGAATGGCGCGCTATGAGCAACAAACTAGTTGGGCCCATCTGTATACAGCAATTCTCACACAGGGTGGAATTCAATTAGGTATGAAGTTGGTGCCGCAAGGCGAATTCACGGCTAATTCACATTGCGACTTACATTTGCAATTCAGTTCCAAATTCACATGTCTTTTCCAGAGTAAATTTGCCTGTTTTTGTTTGCACCCCCTTGAGCAAGTGAAAAGGTAGGGAAAATCTTTATTTTAAGGTAAAAATGTCGGCACTTGCTTCAGAACCTCTTGGCCACCCCTTTCCCTAATAATTAGGCATTTGGAAGTTTTTAGTTGGCTTATTTGGGCCAATAATTACATGTAATTTTTGGGGTGAAAAAAACAAATGGCCTCAAATTACCCTAGAATAAGCTTTTTTGCTAATTAATGCACTCCAGATTTCAAGAAAAAATAATTGCTTTTTATTATTTTTTTTATTTTTTGAAAGTCACCTCAAATTACCACAAAAGCCTCTTTTTTTTACTTTTTTGCATTTTCCGTTAAATTCCTTTGCAATGAAACAAAATTCTACAACTTTTTACATTATTTAACTTTTTTTAAAGCATGAATAAATAAGCCAAAAGCATGCAGTACTTTCGTTATGCCAACTTACAGTCTTCTATATGATTCTGCTAAAGAAGTTGTCACTTTTTTGGGGGGTCCAGGAAAGTCTCCCCACTTTTTTATGCTATTTTCCGTTTGCATTTTGGACAAAATTTGCACACTTGCTGCGAGTCATGTGAATTGGCAATTCTAATTGAATTGTGCATATCCCGGTTGTGCGCACATGTAGGTGAAGTGTGCGAGTTTACTGCTTTTTGCAAACTCGCACCTAATTGAATTCCCCCTAAAAGTTCATATATAATTGTTACTTAGTTTATTGTTCCATATTTACCAAAATATTATATACCTCTCCACGTTGTTTTCCTTATTATATACATATGAATAACTAAAGATGAAATGAGAGAATCTGAACAAACATTTTGTTTAAAAGCTCAAATATGTACTTTAAATCAATATACAATAACAGCTTAGCAATCACATAAAGCAAATGTTAAACAGAACAGCAAACTAACAGAATGAAGGAACAGAAAGCATATATTAATGCATCAAGAATTGTACAAAGAGGGAATCTGACATTTCATCCATGACAGGGATTCCCCAGAGAAGCCAAATGTCAAATTTCCCAGTGCATTAATAGCTACGTTTTGCTTCCTCATGTCTTTATTCTGAATTCTTGTCCAGCAAACACCCAGTCTGGATTCTCATTCCTTTATTTTACTAGTGATACATAAAAATAGGTTTGTATTATGTGACCAACTATAATTGTCAGAATGAGAGTGGTATACATGTCAATGCATACTATAGTTTAAGGTCTCAGGGGCCATATATACAGTATATTGTGATAAAAGCATGGGAAATTATTGATGTGAGGTATATACAGTACTGTGCAAAAGTTTTAGGCTGGTATGGAAAAAATGCTGCAAAGTAAGATTGATTTAAAAAATAGAAGTATTAATAGTTTATTTTTATCAATAAACAAAATGCAAAGTAAATGAAATGAAGAGAAATCTAAATCAAATCAATATTTGGTGTGAACACCCTCTACCTTCAAAACAGCATCAATTCTTCTAGGTACATTTGCACACAGTTTTTGAAGGAATTCAGCAGGGAGGTTGTTCCAAACATCTTTGAGAACTAACCACAGATCTTCTGTGGGTGTTTTTTTCTTGTTCACATCCTTTTGGCTTTTCATGTAATCCCGGACAGACTCGATGATGTTGAGATCAGGTCCATGTGGGGGCCATATCATCACTTCCAGGACTCCTTGTTCTTTTTTACGCTGAAGATAGTTCTTAATGACATTGGCTGTGTGTTTGGAGTCATTGTGCTGCAGCAGAATATATTTGAAGCCAATCAGTCGCCTCCCTGATGATATTGCATGATGGATAAGTACCTGCCTGTATTTCTCAGCATTGAAGACACCGTTAATCCTGACAAAATCCCCAACTCCATTTGCTGAAATGCAGCCCCAAGCTTGCAAGGAACCTCCACCATGCTTCAATGTTCATTATTGTACCTCTCTCTAGCCCTTCGGTGAACAAACTGCCTTCTGCTGCAGCCAAATATTTCACATTTTGACTCATCAGTCCAGCAATCCAGAACACCTGCTGCCATTTTTCTGCTCCCCAGTTCCTATGTCTTCGTGCATACAGTAGGCCTTGTTTCCACATTGAAGTTATGACTTTTTGGCCACAATTCTTCCATGAGGACAACTTCTGGCCAGACTTCTCAGAACAGTAGATGGGAGTCACCTGGGTCACTGGTTTCTGCCAGTTCTGAGCTGATGGCACTGCTGGACATCTTCTGATTTCAAAGGGAAGTAAGCATGAAGTGTCTTTCATCTGCTGCACTAATTTTCCTTGGCCGACCACTTCATCTATGGTCCTCAATGTTGCCCATTTCTTTGTGCTTCTTTAAGAGAGCTTGAAAAACACATCTTGAAACTCCAGTTTGCTTTGAAATCTTTGCTTGGGAGAGACCTTGTGTCACAGCACGCTGGACACCGGCGCACACTTACCGAGCCCGGCAGCGCTGGTGGGCAGCGGGCAGGGAGTCCCAGGCGCCCGCTGCTAGACACTGCTGATTCCTCTCTCCCCTGATGCAAGCGGCCACGGCTCACTATGGGCGTGCGCGCCGACTTGTCAAATAATTTAAAGGGCCATGCACACCTCCCTGGTGACGTCACAGGTGGCGTCTAGTTCGAGCCCAGCCTTGGCTTGTTTGTGACTCCAATTTTCATCTGATCCCTGGTATTGCGTTGACAATCTGGTTTTGACCTTGGCTATCCTCCATGACCTGTATTCGTCTGCTCCCTGGTACTATCTTGTCTGTTTGGTTCTAATCCAGCTTGTTGACTACGCTGAAAGTCTTCCCATTAAGAGTTCACCAGCACCTGTATAGGTGAACCTATTCTGAGTGCTGCAACCTGTGTGTCGGACGCCAAGTCCAAACTTTCTTGCAAGGGTCCCTGGTGAAAACTGCCGGCACATTAGACTTTGCTCCTCGGAAATAGGTCTCTCTAAATACGGGTTGCATCCAATATCTACCCGAGAGTTTTGACACCTTGCTGATGCAGTATAACTACCTTGTGTCTTGTGGTTGTGCTCAGTCTTGCCATGGTGTATGACCTGTGACATGAAACTGTCTTCCACAACCTCACCTTTGTAGCAGAGTTTGGCTGTTTCCCACCCAGTTTTAAGCCTCCTACACAGCTTTCTGTTTCAGTTATTGACTGTGTTTCAACCTACATATGAAAATGATGATCATTATCACCTGTTTGGGTATGATTGGTTAATCATACACCTGCCTACTGTATAATCCTAAAAATCCTTGACTTTCTGCAAGTGTACGTAGAAGAATTGATGCTGTTTTGAAGGCAAAGGGTGGTCACACCAAATATTGATTTGATTTGAGTTCTCTTCTGTTCATTCACTTTGCATTTTGTTAATTGCTAAAAATAAACTATTAACACTTCTATTTTTTAAAGCATTCTTACTTTGCAGCATTTTTTTCATACCTGCCCAAAATATTAGCACAGTATTGTATGTCCCAGTTCTTAACATCTCTGTGGTAATCACCAGTTAATAAGCAACCTTAATTGCCAGACCACCTGTGAGATGCTGCAGTGGGGCGCAGAATGGTGTACCTCTTCCTTAAATAGAAAATATTATTGAACCAGTTGAGTATATTCCTGATCTTGAAGAGATAAAAGATGCCTCAGAACAGCTAAAAGACCCTACTCTGGTAAAGGTTAGAGAGAATGGAAAAGTGGGTGAGGTAAGGGATACCAGCCTGGGAATGGAAAGCCAGGACAATTCTCTGATGTAGTTATTATAAAACCTTGGAAGGATAAAGTAGCTCTGTCAGCCGCCCTGGTCTCTCCAGTAACTTTTATACTATCGGTTCCTGGGGTGACAATAGCCAAAACCCTCTTAACCAGTCAACAGCATAAGACTAAAGATTTTCTCATAAGTAATAGAAATTTGTTTTCTAATAAACCTGGTAAAACAATAGTCATTGAACAGTCATTAAAAATGATATAATCACTGAACCCGGGTTAAGGTTTACATACTGTAAAGCCCCTTAGAATACCAGAAGACCAGAAGAGTCACATAGTGAGTGGTCAAGTCTCATTGTACTCATTCCATAAACCAAAGGGAGCTTATGCTTCTGCAATGATTTCCATAAATTGAATAGTGTGTCTTAGGTTGATGGCTACATAAGGCCTCATGTGGATGAACTAATTGAAAGAGTGGGAACAGCACAGTACCTAACCACTCTAGACTTAACTAAAGTGTACGAGTGCCATTGATAGAGAGTGCAAAAGAAAAGACAGCTTTTTCTGCACTGAAGGTTCTGTTCCAATACAAGATGTTGCCATTTGGGTTACATGATAATGAATGATAATAAAATTCTAAGGCCTCACAGACAGTAAAAAAAAGGGGGTGGGAATAAACCCTGGGTGCTGCACTGAGTCTAATAGATGTGAAGAGATATATTGGCAAATAGTATTTGGACCAGAAATCAGAGTTACTACTGTACAATGCTACTAGTCTATACAGTATGGTCATCTGTCGATGTAAGTAAAACAATGAAGGAGAAAGACAGCGTGGTGTGAACTGATAAATCTGGTGGAAATAACCCAAAAAATATTGAACAATGATAAACTGTATATTTACTACAGAAGATGCTATAGTAAAAAATATTAACATTTATTGATACATCATCAAAAAACTTGTTTGAGTTCCATATAGGAACACATCAAGAATATACTTAGAATACCTATAAGATATGCCATATGTATAAAAATAAAACCATAGGTTTAAAATAGTGCAATTGTCACTAGTAAATGAAGATTAATGGGACACCAAGATTATATATGAACTCCTGAGCAGAGTGAGTCTATCCAAATTGTTGGTATTACCAAGTGTGATGCAAGGAAAGGTTCATTCTTAAATGGTATGAAGTGGCGCGGTAGAAATATCCAGATTAGCCACTGCAGCCTGTGCAGCCTGTCCAGGAGTAGGCGTCATGTTGTTACCCGAGTGTTGCAGAAGCTGGGTGCCAAACAGATGGAGGATGATTTAATACCACATACAATGGAGGTGATCAGAAGAGATGCAGGTGCGGATCCAAAACACTTGCTGAGGCAATATCCGTGGTGGTGAATTATAGTATAAGAGAACAAGATGTGCTCCTAATTGTGCACTATAATTTACTTCCACCTCTGTGTGCTCTAAATAACAGATTTGTGATATCAAGTCTTATACCAAAAATATTGCATATCTCACACAATAGAAATCCATTGCCTTTTGATAAATTCCTGAACAGAACAAAACGGGTTAGAGAGCTGTATCCACACCTAGGTCTGGAAATTCCAGCTGCTACAACATCCGGTCTCTCTCATTCTGGCAGGAGGTGGAAACGTTTCTCATACCAACCTACCTAGCTTTCATCATCTTTATGTATGAGATATGCAATATTGTCAAGATATTGTATTGTGAGTGTGCTACTTACTTTTAATAAATGTATAAAGATTGAAAAATAGTATTATGCTACAAGATATATATTTCCTTTGAGGTCACCTGCAGCAAACACATGCGGTCATATGTGGGGATAGGACATGCTCAATTTCAGATAAGCTCATCCATTTCTATTTTTGGTACCAAATCTTATATTTGGAGCACACAGATATGAAAGCAACTAATACTGCACAATTAGGGGCACAATTTGTTCTTTGTTTAGAGATGCAGCACTAGGCCCGACCAGCTAACTTGCTGTTGGAGCCATCTACGGCACCCCTGTATAAACGCTGTGGTACCCCTGGGTAAGACCATCTTTAATTTCAGATTTCAAGAAGAAGATGTTCATCTTTATCATATACATGAAAGCATTTGGCGTACGATGGGGCCACATTGGACACCATCAGACAGTCTGCCTTCTATAAATAGAAAGCTCCATCATATATAAAATAGTTCCAATAATTTTAAAAAGAACTGAATTTGAGGGCCCTAATAAATAGATATATTGGTAATAAGCTATTGTACTGGTTGAATACCCTCTTTGTGTATACAGGCTTGAGATGTCTGCATTGCATAATACAAGATTAGACAGAAGTTGGATTAATGCATTCAATTTAATTAATATAAAAGAAAAGGTCACAGCGTTTTACTGCCTTGAGACTCTGAGTGCCACCATCCATCGGTTACTATATGCATGGGCTTATATAATCCTAACGGAACGCGCCAGACCACAATCCCTTAACCTAGTGAGTGCCAGAAAATTGAACTGTATTATATATTATTACATATATATAATAAATATACTAATGTTGGGTTTGCAGTCGTGCTCTGATATATGCACATGTTAGTGTGCATTGTGACACACGAGACCGAAAGCATTCGACTACCCAAGGCGTGTGTACATGAGTGGTATAGCTATCTTATAAAATATTCCTGTGGAAGTTCTTTGAAGACATAATCATTGCATTGTACTAGTCATCTTTGGGAAGGATTGGTGTCAGGTCCTTTGAGGTATGTGGTAATTCTGCCATTTAAAAAAAAAAAAATCTGTCAGGAATTCATACTTCTGTCAGTGAGGCAGTGATGTGCTGCTTCTTTTTGAGTAGTCTCTCTGTGGGTGATGGTATTGTTTACACTTGTGGAGTGATGCTGCTGTGGCTTGCCATTAGCTTTTGGCCACAGAGGGAAGTAGTTCAGGAGTGCGGTCATGATGAGAGGTGTACGGTGTATGCATGGGCATGTTATCTAGTGTCCAATCATATTAGTGGCATTTCTGTCAATCTAACACACTATGCAGTATATAGAATATGCAGCATATACAGTATATAAAACACACAGAGTGGAAGCCTGGGTGCCAGGGAGATGGGACAGAGCTAGATGAAGAGGACTGACCACTGGGAATGGGATAAGTATGAAAGCCGGGCACACAGGGGGGGGGTTATTAGGACCAATGAAGGGTGGGTCGGGACAGAGCTGTGACTAAGTGGAGGGTTGGGGGGTCAGAACAGCAGAGAGGGGGGCAGGGCTGGACAGAGTGGAGGATGGGATCGGAGAGAGCGGGGGTGGAGATTGAGGTGACCCAGGTCCAATATACTAGTGTATATAGTATATACTAGTGAGTGTATGTGTTATAACACCTGCAAAACAGACTCCTCCAGACGACTTGTTGCCAGACATTTTGGTCGAAGTTCACAACTACACACCCTCACTACACTTTGGCCGTAACTGCGCGCCCATCCCAATCCTTGTCCAGACCCCATAGTTGCAAAAAAGCTGCAAATCACATTTACATCTCATTCTGAATAATATATAGCAAAGGTAGGGTAAACTGCTCTTTGGCGGTCAGCCCATGTGACCCCTCCACCTGAGCTGTTTTCCCTTTCATGGAATGCAGATTAGACATGCTTCTAAAAAGGATCACTGATCCATATGAGGACTACAGTTGCCATGCACACGATTAATCATGGCAACGCTTGGTGTAACATAGACTTTTCTTAATCTATTATTTTATTCATCTATCAGTTTTCCATTTTTCTAAGTCCAGTTTATTCTGCATTCTGCTCAGTTTTACAGTATGGTGCGCTGCTCAGGCGGAAGGTCAACACGGGCTGAATGCCCAGGTTCCGTAAAAAAAAAAAGACTGCAAACCGATAATTAAATGCTTGACTGTAAAAAGCTACAAGCCAGTAAATAAACAAAGGCCTTAACACCGATCATGTCCCTGAAGCATGTTTTCTTTTCCTGCATTTACTGCACAGCAAGACTGTCCCTCTTCCCTACTCGCTAATCCTCTAATGATATATCATTACTTTACAGTGGTAAGTACCCAAATAGACGACGTCTGAGATTTCAGTTCAGAATTTTAAACTAGTCCCTAAGACTCCAAAACCATATTTCAACATTTAACAATGCACCGCCTGCATCTCAAGCAAGCGATGATTGAACTGCTATGTAATAAACTTAGGTTTCACAATTGTCAAGAGAAAGCGTACATGTGCTGGAAAGCCATTTAATAACTTGCTTTACTAATCCCAAATGGATGTTCTCAGTCCAGACTGTAATATAGTCATATTTAAAAACCACTGGACATTTTAACTCCTTAGAAGTGTTCCTCTTGATTTCACACAACAGAGGTAAACCAATATTTAGCCTTTCAATTAAATATAATCTGGTAATATTAATTATGTATTAGAATCAGGGGTAGGATGCAAGCTTGTGAGTATCGACTTAGATCACAATATGGCTGTCTCCACTAGATTTATTTATTACCAGTTATTTATATAGCAGTTTAGAGAGAACATTTGTCCATTCACATCAGACCCTGCCTCAGTGGAGCTTACAATCTATATTCTCTATGGGCTCTATTTATTAAAATTAGTTTTATTCAAATAAAGTGAAAAAGGGTGTTTTCACAGCCTTTTCACATTATTTTAGTATCACCCTAAATTTATTAAAGGTCAATTGGAGGAGAATTCGTAAAATTCTACTTCAAGCCCTAATTATCACATATTTTTAGTAAGCAGATCGCATTTCCCATAATTGTAATGGGAAATGCGATCTGTCTGAGATCTACTAAAAATAAAACATGGCGTTATCCAGGCTTTCCCCCGGTTACCAGACTCTTGCTCTGCTCTAACATGCAGAGCAGAGCACGGAGCCTCAGTGATCAGCTGTCTGGTCTAAACAGACCACAAGCTGATCACTGCTAAAAAAATAAATAAATGTAAAAAAAAAAACCGTCCAGGGTCAGTGATCAGTGCTCCGGTGATGTCCCTGTGGTTCCGGTCAGCTGGTCTCCCATCCTGCACCGTAACCCTGGTCAGCTGCTGCATAGAACAGCTGACCGGGTCACAGTGCAGGATGGGAGACCAGCTGACTGGAGATCTGGAGGGAGGACACCTCCGGAGAACCGATCACCGCAGGTAAGTGAAAACACAGGGGGGGGGGTCACAGGGATCACTGGAGGGTGCGGTTGACGAGATCATGGGGGGGTGTAGTGGTGGCTGGTTGGCGCATGCGCTGCACCATTTTTACCCAAAAATATAGTGATAAGGCTGCGGAGGAGATTCACAGGGACAGAGCTTTATCGCAAGCTCTGTCCTGCAAGGTGTTTTTTAACAAGTCCCTGTGATATTACCTGTGATATTCCCGGAAATATCACACTACAATCTGCATTCTAAATGCGGATTGTAGTAAATAGAGCCCACACACTAAGGTTAATTTTTGTCAGAAGCCAATTAACCTGCCAGTTTATTTTTGGATTGTGGGAGGTAACCCACACAAGCACAGGGAGAATATACAAACTCCATGCAGTTGGGGCTGTGGTGGGAATCAAACCCAAGACCTCAGTGCTTTGAGGCAGTAACGCAAACCATTACACCAACTTTGCAGCGCAAGCTAAAATAAAGCTAAACTCATAGTTGGTGAGTTATGTCTGTAATTCATCATAATTACTTAGGTTGCTTTTCATATTCAATGGTAAACTGAAATTTATGTCAATTGATGCGTTGCCTGATGTCAATTTACAATAGTCCATTCCCTGATAATGAATTGCTGTGTACATTTCTGTCTCTAGAGATCTGAGGAATAACTTGATTAGCACCATGGAGCCGGGGGCCTTTTATGGACTTTTTGAACTAAGGCGTCTGTAAGTATTAATTCTGTTTGAATTACTTTGTAAATTGTGTTCACATCAACATTTTTACCACAGGGAACAGCAATATGTCACCAAGCAATAACAGTAAATCAGCTGCTGGCACAGGGTATAGACTATTACAGTACTTTTTTAGGCAAGTGGAGGACGTAATACAATGATTGCTTCTCCTTTTACTGTCCCCACTGTACTGTAAATATGAATTTTGCTACAATTATCCACAATATGCTACAGCATCACTAGAATGAAAATGGCATTGCGGAATTAAAGGAGGATTTCTCCTCAACATGCTGTAATCTGTTTATTTGTTTACACATGTCCTCTTATAACTTTTACTAAATGTATAAATTTTTCCTTCTACAGATGTGCCCACATACATCTATCTACCGTGCGCTACAAGTCGCGCCACACAACGCGGGAACTCGGTGTGACTCGGTAGCGCCGAGCATCTATTTGTGCATCTTTTTATCTTCAAATGCGTCTTATTCGCACAATGATGCGAATAGATAGCACAAGCAGCTTCTGCTGATTGCAATGATATGTAGCATGCCTGTGTTCTGTGAGTGAGTGCGGGTGCATCTGCATACCAAATGCTATGTTACAGTGTCAGCGGCTGTAACATAAAGTAGTGTTTAGCATGCAGATACACCCGCAGACGCACAGAGAACATAGGCATGCTGCATATCATTTTAATCAGCGGAAGCTGCTTGTGCTATCTATTTGCAGTGTTGCGCGAATAAGACGCATTTGAAGGTAAAAATACGCACGAAAAAAGACATTCAGTGCTACTGAGTCATGCCACGGCATGGCGCAACTGCAAGGGCTATTTAATGCGCCAGGAAGCTATGCTAGATGTATGTGGACCCATCTGTATGTGTCATGATGATACAGCAGTTGGTGCCGACTTACCGAGTCCTGTGGTGTATCCAAACAGCCTGCTTTCCTGCTCAGCAGGCTGCCCGGTGTACATCTCTCTGGCCAGCATGTGCGGGTGGGCTTCAACCCCTCTCATAGGGATACACTCATGACTGTGACATCACTGTGACAAATTTGAATCAATACCCTATTTAAGAAAGTTTCTAAACATTATACAGTACTAGAGTAGTAGGTCACTTATCTTGCTTCAGCGTATGCTTGTGATTTCTGCTTGTGTACTGGACCCTGCTTCTCCTGCCTATGATTCTCTGACTGTGTCCCTGATCTTGGCTTGTCTTTCTACTTCTGCTACCTGCACCAGCGCCCCTGACCTCGACTTGTCTCACTGTACTGCTGCTTTGCCTGTGACCCCGACCTCAAACTTCCTGACTATGCTCTTGCCTGCAGATTCTGTACCTTGCTTCAGTTACACTCCCACACCCTGCTCTGACAGTATCCTATCCACCCAGAAACGTTATACTGGGTCCTGAGACCTGTGGCTTCCCAGCAGTGAAGCTCATCCCGCCTTGAGGCTGTTCTTGGTGAAGACCGGGGATCCATCTGTTATACTCTGCACTTCGACTCTGCCAGCGTAAATCCTACTCCGACAGTATCCCATCAACCCAGAAAGTTTTACTACATCTCTTTTTCTGCTTTTTAATCCTGTATTTGTATAATTAGTCTACTTTATTTCCTCTGTAATACCACATAGCACTATTGCACTCTCAGCATTGGATATCGTTGTATCCAGAAAGAAGCCATGCAGCTTTGTACTGTTTCTCAGAATACTTAATTTAATCTGTGCTGGATAATATAAGACATGGCTAAAAACCACAGATATAGGTTAGAAATATAAAGTTATTCATTTATTGACAGAGAGCCTATACAACATTCTTGCCTAGTCTACTGCCATTTCTGGTAGACCAACCTCCTGGATGACACCTACTTGCCCAGTGAACCAATTTGTTATGAATTGCGCCATCGTAGGCTTACCACCCCCCTCCCCCTCCCCTGTACTTGATTATACAATTGAGCATTGGGGTGGCAACGCATTCACTGCAGCCCAGGAGGAGAATGCAGGCAAGAGATCTGCACATATTTAGAGGAGCAGCCTTGAGAGTCCTGCAGGAAGCAGGTCTCTGTGTGCTTGGAAATAGGCCAGACCCTAGATACAGCCCAAAGTAAAGTTGGAGGAAATGACAAGGGCTAGGAGTTACAGTACCGCACAATGGGCCTTATTCATTACCGATCGCAGCTGCAATAACGCACGCAATTGGCCGCTTATTGTGTTCTGCGCATGCATATGCATAGCTGTGCGTGTGCACGAAGACTCCACGGCGATCGGGATTGCGATCGCAGTGACTACACAGACCAATCGCAGAGTGATTGACAGGAAGTACCTTTTGACGGGAGGTGGTCAGCAAAACGCAGGTGTGCCAGCACGTTTGCAGTTACAGGGGTGTGCATAACTTAGCCAATGCGATGCCATTCGCAGGTTTTGCTAAGTGTGGATGGATGTGTGTAAGGTAAAGGGGGCATGCTAATGTTAGGCTGTTTATGGCATTGTGATCTCAATCATTACCATATCTTTGCATGCATGATCGCTATTGCGATCACAATAGCGATCCTTGCTGAATCAGGCCCAATGTGTACAAAGGGAAGTCCAAGTGGAGTTCGGTGTGCAGGGTTGTGGAAAACAGTTGTTGATACATATCTTGAGTAAAAGCGGCTTCAAAGTTGTCTGTGTAAACCTGATAATATGGAAAAACTGATCATGCAGTTGGTCCAGGCCAATATAAACCAGGCTACAGCTAATGAAAACTTTCAGGAAGCCATTAAGTAACAGCTTGGAGCCTTCACTGATGTGGTACAGCAGCTGGCAGTGTTGGCTAAAAATGTGTTCTCCAGCTCAGTGACCAGCTCCAGTTCTATACGAGCTAGAGACTTTCTTCAAAAAAATACCACCTTTTGAGAGAACCACCAAGTGTGAGAGTTAGCCTAAAGAACATTGGGCCCACCTTTTCTAACGGAGAACCTCAAAAAGCTTACTCTGCACAACCTTATCCATTTGACCAAGAAATTGTTACAGCCAGAGACATTAACTAGTCCACAGATGATTGAAAGAGTTGTCATGGACTGTTCTTTGGGGTCTCTGCCCATGGTTTTATGCAAATCTGTGAGCCATGTGGACCCTACCACAGCTATAGAAGTTGGTTGAAATGGTGGAGGGGTATCTGGCCGTAGATCCGTGACAGCACAATTCAGTAACATCTGGTAAGACTGTTCCATGGGAAAAGCATATTGGGGGTGGTTAAGAGAACTTAAAATATAGAGACTGTAGGCTTGACGTCTGGAGACTGGCCAGTGGGGCCAGGAAGGAGCCTGCCACTCAAAAGATTTCACAACCATATGTTTACATGTTTTAGGTGTGGTATGCTAGGACACGTTATTGCTAATTTTCCAGATGTTCAAGAACCCATGTAATGTGATGTTGCCTTTGAATGTCACAGAACATCTTTTTTTGCCAGGTTAGCCTGTGCTGTTTTACCTCTGGCTGAGCCAGAAAAACAAATGTGTATAATTTCTATGGAGGGCAACCAGATAGAGGCATTGTTAGACTCAGGAAGTTTAATTACTCTTGTGAAAGCTAGGTTAGTAAACTCATAAAAGTTCCAGTGAACAACTGTTGGTGTAACTGGCATTATATCACTGCTGAAGTGAATATTGAGAACCATGATGGTTCAGCTATTTGTTAAAGTAGAATGGGTCCCTTCATTGGTGCATGTGGCTATAATAGAGAGAGATTTTCCCCATTTTTAGAAATTATGAAAATTCCATATGGTCACAGGTGGGTAAGGTATAGAGCCATTGTACAGTGCTGATGATCCCCTGGCAGTGGATGTGTCCTCTGGACTCCCAGAGCCATTTCCTTTTGCTAATATGGCTGGGAAAGTAGCAAATGATGAGGGTCAAAATGAGACACCTCCTGTGGTGGAAGGAGAAGCTGTAGATAGAGCTGAAAGTATGCCTAACCTTGAGGTGAGGAAGAAACTGTTTGTATCAGAACAGTTAAAAGACCTCATCCTAATAAAAAACAGAAAAAAAGGTTAATTTATTAATGGAGAGCCAGTAGAGCCTGTTGACAAGCTTGCATACCCACACAAGGCCATACGTAATGAGCTGTTATACAAAATGATGAATAGGGGTGAAGATGGGTTAGAACAACTGGTTGTTCCTCAGCCATATAGGAGAACCATTTTTGACCTAGCAACTGAAAGGATTTTACAGCTGTTCTTTTGGCCAGGGGTACGTAAAGAGTTGTTGGAATATTGTTCTTCCTGTTCCAAGTGCCAGTATCATGCTCCCAGACCCCACTTCAGGAGCCCACTAGTGCCCATGCCTATTATAGAGGTCTCATGTGACAGGATACAGTAGTTATGGATCATGTTGAGCACTTATTAATGTCTGCTTGGGGTCAAATGTATATCCTAGTGATAATGAATTATGCTATCCGGTATCCTGAGGCAATCCTTTTGCACAATATCTCAACCACATGATAGCTAGAGAGCAGATGTATGTCTTTAGAAGAGTGTGAATATGTAAAAAGAGCCTGAATGTACAAGGTACCCCCTTTATGTCTACAATTCTGAAAGAATTGTACAAGTTGTATAAGGTCACTCATCTCAGGACATCAGTTTACCATCCCCAGACTGATGGGTTGGTAGAAAGGTTCAACAAAACTAAAAAAAAAAAAAAATGTTTAAATAAGGATTGGAAAAATGAGGATTGTTTGTTGCTATGTTTGTTACTGCCCATTAGAGAACTTCCTCAGTGCTCTACACTGTTCTTTGTTTGATTTGTTGTACAGGAGACATCACAAATGGTTGCTGGATATTGCAAAGGAGACTTTGGAAGGGCAGCCCACTCCTTAAAAAAGTATTGTTGAACACGTGTTTCAGATGCAGAGCGGGATTGTGGCCATGGTGCCCATTGTCAGGGAGCACATGGATCAGGCCCAACAAGCGCTCAACAGAGAGTATATAATTGGAATGCCTGTGTATGTACGTTTGTCCGTGGAAGGTCTTGTTTTGGTACCCATGGTGGAAAGCAAGTTAATTGCTAAATGGCAGTGTTTGTCTGAGACAAGGGAGAAAGTTAACAGTAAAGTGAACCAACCGGGAAAAAGAAAGCCTGAACAAATTTTCCATGTTAACCTAATAAAACCCTGCAAGGATAGGTTAACACTGCAGCCTCCCTACCTTTATTTTCAGAAGTAAAGATGTCAGGGACACTACCAGCTGCTCAAAAGAGCAGGCTAAAGAGGCTAAAGAATTCCTCATAAGGAACAGGAATATATTTTCAGAGCTACCTGGCCGAACATTCAATTGTGTAATAAGTAGAACACAGCCTGTTTGGGGGATTAAAAGGTGCAGAGTGAAGAGTACCCAGTCACTTTGAGAAAGTCCTGTCCAGAGGATGAAATGCATCAGTGATTCCGCCCCCTTTGTGTGCCCAGGTCAGCCACGAACATCAAACAAGCAGCAGCAACTGACACTGCCTCTGTCCTACTACTCCGCATGCACCGACTGTCCTGCGGAGATCTTCAGGTCCCTCCTAGCCGGGTAATGCAGAGCAGCACATTCCAGCATCAGCAGCCTCAGAGCTGCATTATACCATTGACCACCACTGCATCAGTCCTGTTCATTTCTTCTGGGGGATGAGAAACGTTTCTTGGCTCTAACAGCTATATCATTGTGGAGATCAGATGTCAGGTGTCAGTGAGAATTCACTACAGAGTCTGGATAACAGTGTGGCCTCCCCTATGCTGGAAACCTTATTTAATACCGTGCTCTACCACTGGGAATGACTATATACTCTTTAACCATACTGCTTGACAAGCTGATACTTTAATTTAAGATTGTCTTATTAACCATTTCTTGCCCTAAAGTGCTGCTTTACTAACTGGACTCACTAGCTAACCGGCTCTCATACTTGCTTATTAAGACATATTTATTTGAAATAATATATGTTTATATATTTTTTGGTATCAGAGCATTTTTTTATATGTGTTTATTCTAATATTTGTGTTTATCTTATTTTTTTTATTGTCTTTTATGTATATTAATATGCATGTATTTATATATTTATGCTTTGCTGTGTTTGTATATACTTGCTGTGATTTGGCACGTATACTTGCTATAGATTTCTGCATGGTTTGTGGAAGAATTGCCAGACTCTTCATTACTGCTTTGTAGCTGCAGAACCACAGCTGTTGATGATGAACCTATATTGATATATTGACCTCTAATCAGTGCCATACTTTCTCATGTGTCTACCCAGCTGAACAGACATACTGTAATTAAGCATTTGTCATAGAAGAAGAGGTCAAGGTTAAGTTAAAGCTGTATAGAATACCTGAAGCCCAGCAAGAGACTGACTCCATGGAGGTTAAGACTATGGGCCTGATTCAGACCCACTCGCGACCGGCTGTCTGCTCGCAAGTGGGTCGATGTTCTGCACTGAGCATGCGCACGACGGAGGAAGCTCCGTCGTGCGCATGCGCCAGACGCGACGAGCGAAGGACTTTCCTTCGCTCGTTGTGTCTGATCAAAGGGGGCGTGCTGTCGATGTTGATTGACAGTACGCCCCCTTTGGTGGGCGTGCCTCCCTGACGGGGGCGTTCCTAAGGGAACGCCTACCGTCAGAAGCCGGCCCACTGACATCATTAGTGATGTCAGTGGGAGTGATTTTGGCTCTGATAGAGCCAAAATCACTCCGGGCCTTGCGGTTGAAAACCTCAACCGCAGGCTCCGGCTCGCAGTTTCGATGGTCGCGATGGTCAAGACCATCGCGGCCATCAAACTGCACGCTCGTATAGGCTGTGGGTGGTGACCCACAGCTATACGAGCGTCCAGGAGGACGCTCCATAGTTATGGAGGACGGCCCTCATTCAGAGCGTGCCCTCTGCTCAGAGCGTACGGCTCTGAATGAGGGCCTATTATGTTAGAACTCTGGAGCTCATTCAGACCCGCTCGCTAAGATGCAAACTTTCGCTGCTGCCAATGGTATGTAGTGTGTATGCATCGCAGTGCACATGTGCATACCTTAGCGAAAGTTCACAATGCATTCACTCGCTGCACATAGACAGCCCAGCAGAGTGAGTGACAGGAGAAGCCTTTTGTAGAAGGTAACAGGGCTGACCATTAAAAACGGGGGAGTGGAGGTGCAAACGCAGGCGTGCCTGAGCATCTCAACGGCATTTTAGAGGTGTGCGTAATTAAAAGACAGCATCATAGTGTAATACCCCACTATGGAAGATATTACACCTGACACCGTGCATCGCATTACAGCGCATGTCTGTTATTATTACACAGACAGACAATTCAAAGCAGTTTCAGCAGCAGCTCAGGAGCAGGTCACATGACCAGTGTCAGGTGGTAGGAAAGTGACAGTTGGGAGCGAGCAGCAGTTGGTCAGAGAGTATGCTGAGGTACCTGAGGATGGAGCAGGGGTGTTGCTAACCTTATGGTCAAAATAAAGCCCTGTGTCACAACAGTAGAGGTGGCGCAGACTGAGGGGAGATTCTCCTCCCACCATCAAAGATGTACTCAGTGACTGACACCAGAGACAGGCTGAGAAGCCCTTGGAGAGCCAGCTACAGACACCAGAGAAAACTGCCCCTAGTTACTTCAGTCCACCAGTACATAAAGGAGGACAGCTGAGAGCTAAAGAAGCAGTGAGCCCAGCATAGTGAGTACTGAAGCTCCTGAGGTAACACAATACATACCTTAGGCCAACCAAATCACCAGCATATTACACCACAAAGGCAGCGAGTCTCATCACTAGCAGTGCAGATAGCAGAGGAGGGAGCTGTGACACTGAGCATAGAGACAGACACTGTCCAGTCGCCAACTGTTAGTTCAGGTGCTATCTCCCCAAATGTATGGACAGACTGAGCAGTTCTCCACTCAGTATAGGCTGTGGGACAAGGAGTAAGAAAAGCCCATCGCTGCCGCATATAGTTATAACAATAAGCGCTGCGGACTGTACTTTAAGGAGAACAGCGAAAGATTTAAAGGAGTTTAAGAGACAAGCTAGACAGACTCTGTAGTTTCAGAACTAGCTATTACGCCCAAGATCAGCACCTAATGTAACCCGCAGCCAGTTATCCAGGAGTCACTGCAAAGAGAGAGAGAGTTGTGCACCACCGCGGTTATAACCTAGTTACATCTAAAGTGACATTTAGGGGTGGCTGGTTATTTTATACAGCAGGATAAAGTTTAAAGAAAAATTATTAAGATACAGTTGTAATGCTTAATGCTTATATATGTTTACCAAATCTTCACTCGAGAATTATTATTTTATGATACAGTATGTAGGAAAAGTTGATTCAAAAAGGTTATTTATAGAGTTTTGTAAGTCATTTATTCTAAATTATATTTGTAATACTTGGTACAAGTTGTTTGGTGTGAATTTGTTCATCAAAGGAAAAAGTTGCTGGAACGAGCCTGAAGAATAAAGATAACATTTTCTTACCTAATTTGTGTTTATTCTGGAGGAAATCACTGTACAATAACCAATTTCTAATAACGAACCTGTTAAGCCACTAAGTATAGTGGGCTGTAAGTTTGGGGGTACCACAATAGTACACGTCACCTGGCTTGTTTTTACACTGAAGTGCTCGCAGTGCTTGCGGCAGGGAATGGTCAACCTCAAGTGCTGCGATAGCATCCGATGTTACCCGATGTACCGATGATTGCATACACTTCCTGGACATGACGTGCACAAGTGGTCGTCTTAAAACAGGCTGGTGGGTGTCTGCATACACTATGTGATCACTCTCTAAGAAATACTGGCCGCTCTAATAAATTGCACTGCCTACACAATTTGCATACACATCGTGCGAGCGATCGCATCTAGCGAGCTGCTCTGAATCAGGCCTTCTGTGTTATAGAAGAGTCTAAGGGGTATATTTACTAAAGTGCAGGTTTATAGAAGTGGAGCTGTTGCCCATAGCAACCAAATCAGATTCTACTTATCATTTACCTAGCACCTTTTAGAAGATAATAGCAGTAATCTGATTGGTTGCTATGGGAACTCTGAGGCAGAAAGAGTGTTTCGGCATTGGCAATATGTACGCAACCTGTGTTGATATGATCATGATCATATTTTGATCGTAATTGGCAAATCAGTGAAATCCAACATGTCGGATTTCACTGATGCCCCGACCCCGGCTTCTCAGGCAATTGGCTCAATACATTGCAGATGTATAGGTACCTAAGAGTAGGCTGATTAGTATTTGGACCTGTGTGAGTATGTTAAAAGCTGTCAGGCTGGACATTCATTTTCTCACTGCCTGGGGAAAGTGACTGCAGAGTCTCTTTGATAAACAAAAACCCAGCTACTTAGTGCAAGTAAGCTAGACTTGCTGAAACTTCCTATGCTTTTGTAGTTGACAGCTAGGCAGGGTTGAAACTAGGATTTTCGTCACCCAGGGCAAGGCAGTAATTTGGCGTCCCCCCCAAAAAAAATACAACATAGAGGACGAAAAGGATGTGTGGTTTTGTGACACAGTAGTGCTCCTTACAACACATTATGCCACACATTAATGCCCCTTACAACACATTGTGCCACACAGTAATGCCCCTTACAACACATTTGTTATGGAACGGGTATTATCTTTTGAGGATATAGGGCCTGATTCAGAGCCGGACGCTATTTGCGCTCGCTCGTTCAGAAAAAAGGGGTGGCTATTCAAATGAACCGTTCGCTCTTTGCGGTCTGGTCACGCCTCTAGGTCTGAACGAGTGAACAAAACTTGCGGTCGTTTTTTGGAAAACTACGCCCCCTGGCCACTCACATCCTACGTCATGTCCGCTATTTATTAGATTAATCGAGTACATCGACCAGCGTATGAACTGCTCGCTATTCTTGTGGTTGGTTTTTCCTACCACAATCTTGCGAGCAGTTCTGACTATAAAATAACCCAGTGACGTGGTCAATGACGCTTCTGTATTAATTATGCACACCCATAAAACGCCCGTTTGGACCATTAAGCACGCCTGCGTTCTGATCTCCACTCCCCGTTTTCAAGCACCTTCCCCTGTTACCACCCACATACGCCTCCTCATGTCACTCAAAATAGCAGGCATTCGCTATTTAGCGAACAAACGATTTTCAGCCGCACTGACTGGTTCGCGCATGCGTATTACGATCCGTATGCATGCGCAGTTGTGCAAACATCGCTCGGAACGAACGAGCGGCCGCTTACGAGCGGTTCTGAATCAGGCCCATAGTCCCGCAACAGCCTTGAGGGGTGGAACACTTGGCTAGGTGCAGCCATGGAGCAGCCTTGAGGGCTGGTAGGCTTTTAACTAGTTGTGACCTGAGGGCTAGAGAAGTTGATATAGCCTCTGGGCTATGCGGCAGTCTTTGACTAGTCGTGGCCCGAGGGAGTAAGATAAGATGCGGCCTTTGGGCCCTGCAGCAGCCTTGAGGGCTGGTAAGTCTTGGCTTGTTGTGGCCTGTGGGTAGTAAAACAAGATGCAGCCTTTGGACCATGTAGCAGCCTTGGCAAGCTGTGGTCTGTGGGCCGTAGAACAAGATGCAGCCTTTGGGCTTTGCAGCAGCCTTGTGGGCTGGTAAACCTTGGCAAGCTGTGGCCTGTGGGCTGTAGAACAAGATGCAACCTTTGGGCTGTGCAGCAGCCTTGTGGGCTGGTAAACCTTGGCAAGCTGTGGCCTGTGGGCCGTAGAACAAAATGCAGCCTTTGGGCTGTGCAGCAGCCTTGGCTATGGTGGTCTGATGAAGGACCTGTGCCGCCGGGTTGACACAGGCAGTGGTATGCTGGGTTGCATACTTTGGACGCTGGGTTGCGGCCTGTGCTGCCGGGTTGACACAAGTGGTGTATGCTGGATAGCATACTTTGGACGCTGGATTGCGGCCTGTAGCGCCAGGTTGACACAAGCAGCTGGACGCTAAACTGTGCACTCTGGACACTGAGTGGTGTCTGTGCCGCCTGGATGACACAAACGGCAGAACGTGGATATACAGACCATGCCGACCTAGATGACACAAACGGCAGGTGGTAGATATGCGGAACGTGCCACCTAGATGACACAAATGGCAGGTAACTAAAGCTGACAGGAGAACTAGGTATTTGACTGGATAATAGGAGACAACACCAAAACCGGAAACACATGAAACGCTATCACCCCCACTGGAGCAGCCTTCGCACCAGCAGGAAATATCCACAGGAGCCAATCCAGGACAGACCAAGGATGATGGAGCAACTGACGGGGAGGAGTTGAGTGAATGAACACCCGGTGACAACATTATGCTACACAGAAATGCCCCTTACAACACATTATGCCACACAGTAACGCCCTTTACAACACATTATGCCACACAGTAATGCCCCTTACAACACATTATGCCACACATTAATGCCCTTTACAACACATTATGCCACACAGTAATGCCCTTTACAACACATTATGCCACACAATAATCCCCTTAAAACACATTATCCAACACAGTGCTGCCCCTTACAACACATTATGCCACACAGTACTGCCCCTTACAACACATTATGCCACACATTAATGCCCCTTACAACATATTATGCCACATAGCAATGCCCTTTACAACACATTATGCAACACAATAATGTCCCTTAAAACACATTATGCCACACAGTGCTGCCCCTTAAAACACATTATGCCACAGTAAAGCCCCTTACAACACAATAAGGTCCCTTACACATTATGCCACAGTAATGCCCCCCAGTGACAGCAGCCCCCACAGAACTGACATACAGTATTAAAAATGGACTCTCAACATAAAATGGCATTTCCCAATGAGCCAGCGCCCTTCTCTTACCTGCCAGGCCATGCGGTGGGTCTATGGTGGGAACCTCGACATTGTATCCAATGATGTAACCACAAGGTTCACCTCAAGTAACCTTGTGGTTACATCATTGGATACAATGTCGCATAGGCTTTAGTAGATGATGTTGAAGGACTAGTATGATCATGGCTGGTGGCAGGAGTGGCAGCGAAAGTATTTGGTTGCTGCTCCTGCTCTTCTCTAAACTGATCCTTATCCATTTTTCAATTCATAGCTCAACTCAAACTGCAGGGATTCAAAGAGATTTTTACTTTTTAGTTGAACAAACTCACTGGGGTACAGCACACAGAACAGTACCAGTAACAAACAATATAGAACCAAATATACATTTTTGAAAACATTTTTTTTTAAAACTGTTTTTATTTTACAACAAGCTGACACTGGGCCTGATGGTTCGCAGTTGCACGCAAAGAAGCTGCAAAAATATGCTAATGCTTGCCACAGCTCAGCCAGCATAGAGACGCCCACTACTGCTTTCTCACATCTGTAATACCTCGCAGTCCTGCATATACATCAGAGCATATCGGCTCGTCACGCACAATTACAGCAGCTCTGACCCGTTGAAGAAATTTCAGAAGTCCTGTCACACGCAGAAGGCTCTCAAGCTGCGTATGCAATCACAGTGGCTAATTTATGCACGCCCATGCCATGGTGGTCAAAAGGACAGGCACGCTTGCGTTTCTGCAACCACTTCCCCATCACCACCCTACTCATGACCTATCACTCCCTCTGTGATGGATTTCTGTGTGTGTGCATAATCACAGTGCGATTGGCGCGCACGTGCAGTGCGGTGCATATGCATACGCAATGGCTAACAATCGCTCGATCTGTTTACATAGTTGCAATTGTGATCTGTGATTATTCAGGCCTGCTGCTCGGAGTCACAGTGCTTATTCAAAGCTGTTGGAGGCAGTGGGATATGGTCTGCGGACTCACTGCAGCACTAGTGGATCTGTACTTTGTAATCAATGTTAAAAAGATTATCTGAAAATCCAACAATCTCCTTTGATAGTTCTGGTATTGCTGTAAATCAATTATAGAGAGATGCCTATTCTTTAGTCCAATGCCGGGATTCAAGCACTACATTCCTTCCAACTGTTCATCCTACCCCTTTGTATGTAATCTCTCATGGGCTAGGCCCTTCTTACTCATGTACCCGTAGCGTTATCCATGCCACTTGTGCTCCTTCTCTCAAAGCCCACTTCAGTGACTCTGATACTGTATGCATTCCCTTACAGTATATTAGGTACAAGCTCATCGATTGCTAAACTGCTATTCCCTCCCTGCAACTCGTCACTGCTTGCCCATCAAGATACAAGGGGAGATGTGCTAAGCCTTGGAGAGAGCTAAAGTGGAGAGTGATAAAGTACCAACCAATCAGCTCCTAGCTGTTATTTTTCAAACAAGCCTCATAAATGGCAGTTAGGAGCTGATTGGATGGTACTTTATCTCTATCCAAGGCTTAGTGCATCGCCCCCAAAATGAGTTGCCCTACACAAATCTTTTGTCCTTGTCCTATCAAATTTGTTGTTTTCTTGCTGTTTTATTCCTAAAATATGTCAATTTACAGTGTTTTGTATTTATATGTTTAGTTACACTGTTGATATTTATATTCCCTGTACAGTGCTGTGGACACTCGTGGCACATTAAAACTAAAACATAACACAGAGGCACTCGTCAGGGTTGTCCTATGTCTACCTTTGTTTGCGATATCCCTGGAACTCCTGGCTGTAGCAATACATCAGTCACATAGATTTACAGGAATACATATTGGTTCGGACGAGCTTAAATTGTCACTATTTGCAGACGATATGCTCCTGTTTGTTTCCAACACCGCTTCATCTATACCAAGTATTATTTCTCTGTTAGCCCAGTTTGGATCATTTGCAGGGTATAATATCAATTTACACAAATCAGAATTGATGCCTCTTGCGAATATCACAGCAGTGGATTTGAGGGATCATACCTATCAACATTTTCGTATTACAGCCTCCCATTTCAAATACTTAGGTATTAATATTCCTGTGGTTACCTCCTCCCTATATCGTCTTAATTATACTCCTATTATTGCCCAACTGACTAAATTGCTGGATGCTTGGAAGATGCTTCCCCTGTCCCTACTTGGAATCGTATTGCTTAAAAGTGTAGCTTTTCCTAAATTATCTTACTCCATACAAATGCTCCCGATTAGCATGTCACTAGCAGGCATAAAAATCTGCACCGAGCTCTTTACCAAATTTCTGTGGAGAGATGGCAGACCCCGGTTGGCATTGAACAAGTTACTACTTCCTAGGTCTCATGGAGGGCTGGGGCTCATCGATATTCTCACATTTACTAGGGTGGTGTATATTCAGTATATTGGTGATTGGTTATTGAACGGGGAAACATATCCATGCGCCTACTGAGGTAGCTATGTTTTCACTTTATTCAGCTGCTGCTTTGTTGCATACTCCTAGAAAATCTATCCCAACTCACATATTGCATAATGTCTTATTTCATGATACCTATTTGGCCTGGAGAGCTATTTGCATCAAACTATCTAGACCCTATAACGCAGGGATGGGGAACCATGAATAAGGCCCTCGGAATCATTTGGTCTACAACCAAAAATGTATAAGGTGGCGCTAAAAGATACAAAACATTCAGATAATAAAATATCCTATTTTAATCACGATAGCACAGTATATAAAATACAATCTAAAAATGAAATTAGGACATATCCATATAAAAAAAGGAAAGAAAGTCCTCACTATGACTCAAATAATGTATTGAATTGGCATAAAATCCTATGTAATAAGACACTAATGTGTCCATATTCTAATAAATGTGTACAAGAAAATAAAACAACAATGTACTGTATCACATAAAAAGCTACAATACAATGTTGCAGTAGTGCTAGTGCACAGATGTTTTAAAGTTCCAATAAAGTGGAATTAGAAATGCATTGTGCATATATTCAGTGTATCAATGGAATTCCATATACTCACAGTCCTGGGAAAAATAGAAAAAAATATATATGTATGATAAGAGGCACCTCTTTATGGCTGATGTTGAAGATGTAGGTGTGTTACTGTATCCGTGTAATCTGCTGATCAGATACTTTAATAGCTATTAGTTATCAATCCGAATGTACTCCAGCAGTGTGCCAAATCATAGGCACTGTGTGTTCAGTGCTGGCTCTGTGCTGCGGAGCACAGTAAGCTCCAATAATATGCCAATGTCTGTAGCAGATGTTAAAGTAAAGTCCGTGGCAGAGCTTACTCACAGTCACACATGGGACAAAGGCACAATAACCAGCGTGGGTCATCCTTGTCTCTACTCCTAGACGCAGGGACGCGCCGCCTCCAATGCAGCCGTGCACGGCAGACAGCGCCCAGGTGGAATATGGCACTAGCTGAGGCAGTCCCAAAGGAGTAGTAGCACCTCTGTGTCCTTGGGGTAAATGCCCAGCATATGGCACAAAGCAAATGGTTCCCCAGGTTTGTAGAGTAGCTTAATAACAGGCTCCTTCTGTATCCTTCAACATGTTTCTCCTCACTGGGAGGCTTTTTCAAAAAGGCAGAAGTAGCCTGCAGTCTGACTAGCTTGATTTAAATACCATTACCAATTAGTGAGAACAGATTTGTTTAATTACTTCATCAATTGAGGTAAGCACAATAGTGTGCTTTCAACCTAGAAAAAAACATCTATCTCAAATCAATATATTATAGGGTGCATATTCACAAAGTCATAGTACTTACACTTTTAGCAAATGTGTTATACTGTATATCTATATCAAATTGTCATCATAAAAAGCCTTTATTATATACACAGATACAAAGATCTTATTAACATTTATACGTATATATAAATGTATACATATACATAAATATATACATGCATACACATACATATACACACAACGAATCCGATGTGCTTAACATATCATTCAATATACCATAATAGTGAATACATTTCATTAAATGGGCTAAACCCATAAATACATGTAGAAGATCAGGGGTAAGGTGTGGGATCCTAATAGAAATACATTTAACCCCTTCTTATGTGTTTTAAGTGGACACAACATTCTAACTAGTAAAGCTAATCAAAAAATGAGCAGCTACACAGAGGTGATCAGGATGACAGATCTATAAAGAGTCAGATCTAAATATCTATCATAGACAGGGAAGATAAGAAAAAGAGAAAATTAACGAAAAGGGCTAGTAGGAAGTTGTAGCAAAAAGACACTAATGGCAAAATCTATAGTTTTCACCATATGGAGAGTTCTATCAAGTCAAGGCAAAGCATATATGGATCTAACCAACAGATCCAGTCTGTTATCAAATAAACTCCAGATCTATTGTTTTGTTTAATCCTTCTGGTTTAAGCTATTGTACTTTCAATATCCATGCTGCTTCTTGCTAACTAAATCTATCTCCCCGTCTACTAGTAACTGGAATTTGTTCAATACCAATAACCCTTAGACTGGATGGGTTCCCCTCATGCTGTTACGTAAAATGGCGAGGAACACTATGATTAGTACATTTATTGAGAATATTTCTTCTATGTTCCATAAATCTACACTTCAAGCTACGTTTAGTACGTCCTATATAATACATAGAGCAAGAACGGTATAGTAAATAGATCACAGAAACAGGAGTTGCAATTAATAAATGATTTAATCTTAAATTCCTTTTTGGATTGAGATGAAATTACAGATTTAGTCTTATTCACCACATGGGAACATGTGGTACATTTATTATGTTTGCATCTATAAAAAACTAGCACTTCCATCCCTGTAAGTGTTTTCGGAGAGGATACTTTAGATAGAGTTAGAGTATTTCTAAGGTTCTGGGCTCTTTTAAAGGTGACTATAGGTTTTTCATCCAAAGTATTACATAGAATAGGGTCAGTCATAAGTAGTTGGTAGTTCTATTTTTAGTATGCCAACGATTCTGCTAGCTGCCACATTGTATTTAAATGTAAATGATAGGGACATGCCCAAATTCTCACCACTAATGGGATTTCCATCCTCTTTACAAGGACCGCTACCCATACGATCTTTTTTATACTTATTTTTACCAATAAATGTTGCTGACCTGTCCAGAGCAGATGCATATTCTAATGCTTCATCTAGAATGGCTTGTGGATAATCTTTATTTTTAAATTCTTCAACAGTGTCTAGAGCTTGTGAACTAAAAACTATATCAGAAGAGCAATTCCTACTGATACAGTGTAGTTGGATTTTAGAGACGTTATCCAGCCACTTAAATAACTCATGAAGTGAGAAACTGATAAATCATCCCCATCCCAAATGAAAAACAGGTCGTCGATATAGCGACAATAGAGGACTAGATTTGCACCATATACACCATCCCATATGAGTTGTTGTTCCAGACGGCTCATATATAAATTTGCAAAACTCTGTGCAAATCTAGTCCCCATCGCAGTGCCAAGGACCTGCAAATAGTGCACGTGATCAAATGAAAAATAACTTTGGGTGAGAATAAACATGATAGAGGATATGATAAACAATCGCTGTCTGTCAGAGATCCCATCATCCTTCTATTAAAACATATCTACTGTCTTTATGCCTTTTTTATGAGGAATATTAGTGTATAGTGATTGAGCATCACAGGTGACTAGTAAATAATTGGGTTTCCATTTGAAGCCTTCAATCAAATTAATAAACTGTGTAGTATCACGGATGTAGGATCTCAGAGAGACAGCAAGTGGTTGTAGAAAAAAATCAACATAAGACGAAAGATTGGACGTGAGACCCCCTATCCCAGATATAATAGGGTGTCCAGGTGGGTTGTGAAGTGTCTTGTGAATTTTAGGGAGGTGATAGTATAGGGTGGAGGGGGTACAGGAAATTTAATTCTTCTTTAGTCAATACACCGTCTGCAGTTGCCATCAATAATAAGTCCTTAAGTTCCTTCTGATAACTAGAGGTGGGATTTCTATCAAGAATTTTATAAAATTGGGTATCCGATAGTTGTCTTTGGGCCTCTTGAACATAGACTGAGGTATCTTGCACTACAACTCCTCCCCCCTTATGTGCTGGTATTATCATAATAAGGGGATCATTGGAGAGGCATTTAAGTGCTAATCTTTCTCTGTTATCTAGATTGAACTGGTGAGGGGATATTTTATTGTCGCATAATTTTTGTGAAAGCTTTCTAAGGTGGTATAATAAAAAATATCTATTGCACTGCTTTATTGCTGAGTGGGAAAGTACTGAGATTTGTTCCTAAACTTAGAGGACTTCACAGAGCTAACTAGCTAGAAAAATTATTGATATTAAAAAGTAATTTTTATTCATATTCCAGTAAAAAAATGGGGATTAATGTGCATTACTATGAAAAATTCTAGTAAATACTACCATACAAAAAATATCCTATCTAAATTAAGGATTAACATACATAATGTGGTGACTATGCTTTTTGTAATACAAAAATTATTATTTATAACTCCTAATGGATAGTGTATAACAGGATCAGACACAATGAATACAGGCAAAAAAAATGTACGAATAAATGATGAATATTCACTGGTGATATCTAACAGTAAACATATCATAATAATTCACCCTCGGTCGTAGTTAGCATAGATACATATGTATACAAAAACCAGGTGTCATTCATAAATGGTGTATATACATTTATAATGTATATACACCATTTATGAATGACACCTGTTTTGTTGTGTGTATTTCTGGAGACATTAGATCATTTGGACTCATATACTGCGAGAGAATATTTTTATGTCAATTATTAAAAACATTTCTTTTGTATCACGAGGGAGCTGTCACTCACCATCGACAGCCGCCCCGTCTTGTAGCGAGCCCCGTAGCGACTGAAGTTCAGTCGCTCTGCGGGTCTCACGCATGCGCACGCCGGACGTGGCTCATGCGCAGTGGCCAAACATCGAGCCGCTTGCGAGCACTGTGCGCTCGCGAGCAGCTCTGAATCAGGCCTTAAGTATCTTACTACAGATCTGGTGGGGAGTTTGCATGACAAGGTATGGAAACATACATTTTTTTGATGGAGCAGAGACTTGACTACTGTCACTTCCATGGACTGCTTGTTGCATACTTATGATGCTACTCTTAAATTTTTGCGATGCTCCTGGCTACAAGAGGTGCACATCAAAACTATTAATAGAGCATATATCTCACGGGCTCGCAGGAGCTTTATGGTGCATGGGGAGATGGGCGCTTGCTTAAAATGTAGGCGCTATGTATGTATGTATGTAAGCTATGTATGCTTAAATGTATGCTATGTTTTTTCATAATTTCTGGACATGCCCTACGATCGCAAAGTTCTGGGGTAAGGTAATGATCTTTATTGACTTTATTTTTCACCTAACACTTTATAGTGATACGGTACATTGGCCTTATTATGTGCTAATTTCCTCACCTTCCCCTCCCTTTTTGGGAACAGTTAAGTCTATTATGATAGACAAGCAGTTTTCCCTGTGCTGGAAGCAGGGGTTACATCCCTTTATAAAAAAGGGGCGCACATATTGAATCACTCGACTCCCCTACACAAACTCAGATTTTGAAGGTGTTTGAGATTACCTCATGGTATTTACACAGACAGTTATCTTGATACAGAAATTTTTATGGATTGTATTTCCTATTGATCAATTGTAAACCTGGATGTTCCTATATATAGTATGTATGCTCAGGGGACATGCGCTGTACATCACCCTGATATTGACCACATATTCTCTCTTCATTGATTCTACTGCAATGCTACCTTTCTTTCTTCCTCCACACCCCCCTTTTTTTTAATATTTGTATTTTTTGCTGTCATCTTTGTATTTTGATCCAGATATCCATATGTATTGTTTTACTTTTCTTTGGATATTATAATATTGTCTATGGGCTATTTTTGTAGTGTTAGACAATTATTATTCGAACTGGTACTATATTTCTACCTCCCTATTGTATGTTTAGCGGCTGAATCTACACACCAGTTTGCTTTTTCCATGTTACATTGTGATTTACTGTTATTGATATCTGCCTGTAACATTTTCTATTTTTTCTGCCACTTGATTTTTGAAAATCCAAAATAAACAGATCTTTAAAAAAAAAAAAAAAAACTAAAACATTGATGATGATTATGATGATCAGAGTAATAAAAAATCATGTAATTTTACACATAAAATACAATTTGGTTTAGCCTCATGTTTAGGTTAATCAGGAGACTACGCGGATATCAGACTCTCTTTATTACACGTGTGACTGTGGCACCGTTAAGTGTTCTCATTACATTGGTAGAAAGGCACCTTTCCCATTCTGAGGACCTGGATAGCACAGAGACCGTGCAAACACGTATCACATATCTGATCAGATCTCCGTCACTTACTGTACAAAGATGTATAGAAATTAGGGGTGAGCGGGTTCGGATTTCTGAAATCCGAACCCCCCCGTGCCGCCCCGATTCGAGGCCGATCCGAGTCAGGCTCGACTTTTCCCGCCTGACTCGGATCTGAAATCGAGGCAAAACGTCATCATCCCGCCTTCCGGGTCTCGCGGGTTTTGGATCCTATATAAGGTACCCGCGTCGGCGCCATTTTCTCACTCGGCTGTGGACAGTGAAGAGGGAGGGTGGGAGTTAGGGCTGGCTGGGCTGTGTAGTATAGTGTAGTGTAGTGTAGTGCAGAGTAGTGTTGTGCTGTGCTGTGCTGTGCTGTGCTGCGCTGCGCTGTGCTGCTGTTGTCCATAGGGGCTGTGTCCACTACTTCAAAGTCCATAGGGGCTGGCTGTGTTGTGCTGTGCTGCTGTTGTCCATAGGGGCTGTGTCCACTACTTCAAAGTCCATAGGGGCTGGCTGGACTGTGTTGTGCAGTCAGTTGTCCATAGGGGCTGTGTCCACTCCAAAGTCCTGTGCAGTGTCCCAGTCCTAAAGGGGTGCTGTAGTGTTGTCCAGGGGGTGCTCTGTCCATCAGGGGTGCTCCCCCAAGTGCTAAAAAAAAATAAAAAAATTCTGTGTTTGTGAATTGTGTGCGCAGTAGCTGCACATGCATTAACAAAGTAGTGCCAAGCGTGCGCCTGTGTCATAAAAAAAGGGCCGGCTGGCTTGACTGTTAAAGGGTGCTGTAACCCCCAAAGTACACTCCAAACCAAATAAAAATATATTTTCTGTGTTTGTGAATTGTGTGCGCAGTAGCCGCACGTGCATCAACAAAGTAATGCCAAGCGTGCGCCTGTGTCGTAAGTAAAGGGCCGGCTGGCTTGACCGTTAAAGGGTGCTGTAACCCCCAAAGTACACTCCAAACCAAATAAAAAAATATTTTCTGTGTTTGTGAATTGTGTGCGCAGTAGCCGCACGTGCATCAACAAAGGAGCAGCACCAAGCGTGCGCCTGTGTCCCATAAGTAAAGAGCCGGCTGGGTGGTGTAACCCACAAAGTGCACTACTCTCCAGCAAAAATAAAAAAATAATTCTGTGTTTGTGTGCGCCTTAGCCGCATGTATATATCAATATAACATAAATGGAGGACCAAACTTTCTCCGATAAAAATAAATTAGGGTAAGATCAAGAACAACTTCCTCCTAGTGCTGAAGCTGCTGCCACTAGTCATGACATAGACGATAACATGCCATCAAAGTCGTCTGCCAAGGCCGATGCCCAATGTCATAGTAGAGGGCACATACAATCCCAAATGACAAAGTTCAGGAAAATTACCTTGAAAATACATTTAAATCATCTGAAGAAAAACGTAAACTTGCCAATATGCCATTTACGACACGGAGTGGCAAGGAACGGCTAAGGTCTTTCCCTATGTTCATGACTAGTGGTTCAGCTTCACATGACGATGGAACCCACCTCCCGCTAAAAAAATCAAACGAGTTAAGCTGGCAAAAGCACAGCGAAGAACTGTGCGTCTAAGAAGATATCACAAATCCCCAAGGAGAGTCCAAGTGTGGTGGCGGTTGCGATGCCTGACCTTCCCAGCACTGGACGGGAAGAGGTGGCTCTTTCCACCATTTGCACGCCCCCTGCAAGTGCTGAAAGGAGCACCCACAGTCCACTTGCTGATATGCAAATTGAAGATGTCACTGTTGAAGTACAACAGGATGAGGATACTGGTGTAGCTGGCACTGAGGAGGAAGTTGGCGAGGAGGATTCTGATGGTGATGTGGTTTGTTTAAATCAGGCTCCGGGGGAGACAGTTGTTGTCCGTGGGATGAAAAAGCCCATCACGGTCATGCCTGGGCAGAAGACCAAACATTCCACCTCTTTGGTCTGGCAATATTTCTATCCAAATCCGGACAACAACTGTCTTGCCATATGTACCATATGTAAAGGTGAAATAAGTAGGGGTAGGGACGTTAACCACCTAGGAACATCCTCCCTTATACGGCACCTGCAGCGCGTTCATAAAAAGTTACTGTCAAGTTCAGAAACTTTGGCTAAGACCGTAAGCAGTCCAGGGACACCTAAATCCCTTTTTCCTGTTTTATCCAAGGAATCGGTGGATGAGGAGGATGAGGACGACATCTTGCCTCCGTAGAGCCAGTTTGTGCAGGGACACATTAATTGCCAGCTTGTTTTGTGGGGGCCCAAACGAACCAATCATTTCAGCCACAGTCATGTGGCAGACCCTGGCGCTGAAATGATTGGTTTGTTAAAGTGTGCATGTCCTATTTATACAACATAAGGGTGGGTGGGAGGGCCCAAGGACAATTCCATCTTGCACCTCTTTTTTTTCTTTGCAGTATGTACTGTTTGGGGCCTAGTTTTCAAACTGCCATCCTGTCTGCCACTGCAGTGTCACTCCTAGATGGGCCACGTGTTTGTGCCGCCCACTCGTGTCGCTTAGCATAGTCATCCAGCTACCTTGGTGCAATCTTTTGGCCATAAAAACAATATTGTGAGGTGTGAGGTGTTCAGAATAGACTGGAAATGAGTGGAAATGAAGGTTATTGAGGTTAATAATTGCATAGGAGCAGAAAAACCCACAAATTCTGTGATTTAAGCTGTTTTTATGCTTTTTTTCAAAAAAATACAGATCCAAAACACAAAACCCAGAACCCAAAACACGGAAGGGTGGTTTTGGCAAAACCAATCCAGATCCAAAACACGAAGAAAGATCCAGATCCAAAACCAAAACCAAAACACAAACCACGAAAAGTGGCCGGTGCACACCCCTAATAGAAATTAAACCTTTTGCGGGAAGAAAAGGATTCTGCTAATCGGCGAGGAGCTCCATTAATGCACCTTCTCCTATCGCACCTACATGCAAATCATCATTCATGCTGACTGTCCGGTCAGTACATTTATGGAAACTTGGAGTACTGTTTAGATTCTTACCACACAGTACAGTATATGGAATATTTATCTTAGTGGTGTAAAGAGCTACAGGTGTCACCGCTGTATTTATCAGGGTCCTTAATTTACATTTACTAAACAAAATCATGGTTCAAAATTATTTTTGGGTTCCACTTATTTTTTGTAGTAAGTAGCTGCTCTGTCTGCCTGTGTAATATTGGGCCTCACATTCTCCAAGCTGTCTAGAGTATGGTTTTCTGCCTTATAGAGCACAATTTTTCTTGAGGTTGATGCCCAATGAAGACATCAGGAAAAACGTGTTCTACAACTTACTGAGGTAGGGAAACGTAAAGCCAGTTGTGATCACAGATCAGGATACATTAAGTAGATACCAAGGAGTTCTATCAAAGCACATCCCAAGTAATTACTGTACACTCTGGAGCAGTAACTGACTGTTTTGAATTCTGAAATGAAGATGTAGAGTGTCATAGATCCAGCAATCAGGGACAATTAATTGGTATAGTACCCAGTCATTTATGGGCATTTACACTTCTCATTAGCATGTATATTTATATATCATGAGCAACCAATGGTTTCAAAATAACAATGATTAAAAAAAAAAACTCTAAAACTTATGCTGAAGTTCCGAGCTAAATACGGTTTGTTGAAGCCGAGTACTTTTGGCTCTACGGTTATCATTTTATCAAGAGACCAATCTGAAAATCAACAAGCATAACTTTACACTTGTACAGATTATTGCTATTGTAAATGCAAAGCTTACATGTGTTCAAGCTGTTTATATGTTTTCAAGCCATTAAACAGTAGACTGAACAGTCATTCGTGTTTAATTGTTCGTAGAACACATTTTTGTTCTTGCTTCTGAAATACTGTAGGCGTAACAAGCTTCCGTGGTGATGTACCATTAGGTATTGCAATTCACTATGCCATAGTGAGCAACTACATTCTCTCTTATTACAAGTAACAGGCATCTATGATGTAAATGGCACAATAATATCACATTTACATTGCTAAAAATGAGGAAGAATAGTTTAGTGTAGCAACCTTTGTTCAGTTCAGCATAGAAAACTAACATACTGTAAAATGTTAATAAAGGTAATTGACAGAGACAGGCACTCATATATAGTTCATATGTGTCACCTCCGTGTGATGGATATAAATAATTTCAGAACGTTACGGATCTTGGAGGGTTACACGTAAATATTTGGTATATTAGACATTTCTTTTACCTGGTAATCATGAGAAGGTGAAAGTTGTCTTTGCTGTCTAGAGGCAGGATCATAACACTGCATTGTAGAGTCTTTGAAGACAATTTAACTTCTTTAATTCTATTATTACAATACTGTATATGGTGTATTTGATAAAAACAGCAAGTATGGCTCCAATAACCATAGCAGTGGTACACAGTATCACGTGGAGCCACACCAAGTATTCTCCAGCGATGTTATTTCAGGATTTGTATCCCAATTACAAGTGCAAAAGTCAGAGATTTAGAGGTTAAGCAGAGCCGTTGTCAGAAAATGTAACTAGGGGTATGAGAGACGGAATCGTAGTCTAATGCAAGCTGGGGTCAAAGTCCAGGAAATCCAACAGAGCAAAACAGGAGCAGGAACAGATAGATTATAGTAGACCTCAATCACCAGGCCATGGCTGAGCCTTGTGTCCTGTTTTATATCCCCACAACCTGTACAGGTTTGGCTTAGGCCGGGCAGATGGCAAAAACAACACAGAAAATCAGACTGTTCAAGCAGAGTCGGTTTAAGAGAGAAGGGGTCCATCATGCGCAGTCTCAGTGCAGGCCCTTCTTCCTCGACTCTAGCACCATTTACCCAGTAATTTCTATACTGACCATGCACAAATCTCAGGATAAATGGTGCAGGCTCCATTTTCCTGGTGATCTCTGCACCTGAGTCTATGGGGCATATTCAATATGCTGCGAGAAAAGCTAAAAACCCGCACCTGCGAGGTTTTTACTGCAGGTGCAGGTTTTTTGCTATTCTATTAGGTGCGTGTTTTGTTTTAAAAAGGGTTTTTTTTGCGCAGCTCCTGAGCAAGCGTGATTTTTCCTAAAATCGATGATTTCAGCAGAAATCACCGGGACTTGCTCTGACACCCCAGCGGCACCACCCCCCACCCCCCAAGGACTAATTAAGCAATTGGAAGTTTCCAATTAGCTTAATTAGTCCTTAATTACTTACCTTCGGCAGCGCTGTCTTCTGCGTCGGAAGCCGGCTCTTCAGCAGCAGGGGTGAGTATGTGAGTGTGTGTGGTGTTTGTAAGTATGGAGGTTAGTCTTATACAATGCTCCCCTGTAGTAGTGCCCCTTATGCAGTTTCCCCTGTAGTAGTGCCCCTTATTCAATGCTTTCTGTAGCTGTGCCCATTATGCAGTTCTCCCTGTAGTTGTGCCCCTTATGCAATGCCCCCTGTAGTTGTGCCTATTAAGGTTCACATCCACTAGACGACAGGCACATCGTAATCGTGCAGTGGTTTGTCTGTCTGTGATGTGCATACACTGAACGAGTAGTCAAAAATGACTTTATAGATTATACAGATGAGATGAGTGATCACCTGTATGAGGTTGGGGTAAGTGAGAGGAAAGATTGAGATGCACTTACATGCTATTAGGGAGCAAGGCGGGTTTAAAAGTCACTAATGCACTCATTACTCATGTGGATATGACGCATCTACATTAATAATGTCTGTTTTCTTTGTAGTGATCTGTCTAATAATAGGATTGGATGTCTGTCACCTGATATGTTCTTAGGACTCCACTATCTCCACAAACTGTGAGTATACTTATACGGTGAATTGTTTCTTAATGCCCAATGTCTTAACAACTGCCACTACTATATATTATTATTTCTTCTTCTTCTTCTTCTTCTTCTTCTTCTTCTTCTTCTTCTTCTTCTTCTTCTTCTTCTTCTTCTTTTTCTTCTAAAAACATCTAGCCTCATTGTGTGTTAAACAACCCTTCTACTCGCACCATGCCGAGGCATGACTAGTAGCGCCGAGCTTATCTTGAGGTGACTTGTTCCCTTCAAATTTGTCTCATTCACATAGCAATGCGAATAGGCCGCACAAGCAGCTTTTGCTGATTATAATGGTATGTGGCATGCCTACATTTTGTGCGCGACTGCGGGTGCATCTGCATGTGAAGCGCTACGTTACAGTGTCACAGCCACTGACAGTCTAGTCCCGGATTGCGTGCTGGATTGCAGACCTGTACTACACATGCGCAGTACGGGGCAGGCGCATGTGCAGATTCCTGATAATCTGGAATCTGAGTGATCCCAGTCACTGCAAATGCAGTTGCATCAGCCCCTGAAATCACTCTGCAGATCAACATTGAAGACCATGTCTAGCAGGGCTGCCATCAGGGGGGGAATGCCGGGACTGGAGTCCCATTTCCGGAACAGAAGGGGGCCTGCCCGCAGTGGCATTGTGTGGCTGCGATCAATCTCCCCTGCTGTTTGTAATCTTCATATGCTAAGCTTTGCCAGGTTCAAAGATTGTTGATTATGCTTTTTGCCACAGTCTTAATGTATCTAGTGCTAAGTTGCTCACGAGCCTGCCAGGTACTCTGCCAAGACCCCCAGGGCGGCTGCTGCAAAATGAGTCAGTGAGTGAAATGCTAATAATACACACTGTTTAATGTCAAAGTTTATCATGCAAACATGATGTATGCAGCTGTTGGAAAAGTGATTTAACACACCACTTTAGTAGAGATGAGAGTGTGACAGTGTGTGTATATGAAGCTAGCCCCAGAAGCTGTGTAATTTAAGAGTGTCCCGGTTTTATGGGATTGTGTGACCTGACAAAGTTCAAACCTAGGCAAAAACCTAATCCACCACCATGTCAAATTTGTTGGAGCTTTTTACACAACTTTGGCCGTGCATAAAGGACAAACAGACAGATTGACACTTTCTGTTTATTATGTAGATAAATTCTCTAGTTTAGGGGTTTGTCTTTTTGTTCAGGCAAATCTTTTGAACCACTGGACTGATTTTGATGGGGTTTTCACTGTTCTATACAGCATTGGTCAAGGAGAGTTTAGGTGTATGAATCATTTATCTGTGACAAAAGGCAGCTGAGCAGTGATGACTTTACTGAAGCAAGTCACAGAAAAAATGGTTTTACTTTGTGAGTGACTGACTGTTGGTGATGCAGGGGCGAGGGCTGTGCTCTGATTGGATATCTGAGACAGTGAGAGCCAATCGGTGCTTGCAATTTGCCCTGCTGCTTAACAGGAGCCTAGAGAGGGGAGCGAGCCAGGGACATAATGCTAATAATACTTACGTTAGCTGCAATACAAATCTCTCATCCATGATCCTCCTGTCCTTTGCAACACAGCCCTGTGGCTGAGCCCTAGCCAGCTGCAGGGCAGCAGCAGGAGGGGGTTTGTGGTGACTCTGGTAAGATGCAGGGAGAAGGAGTGAGAAGCAGGGGGTTGTGGTATGATGCAGAGGCCTGTGTTGTGATGTAGAGGGCTATGTAATAAGCAGGAGTGAGAAGCAGGGGCCTGTGGTAAGATGCTAGGGGCTGTGGTGGAATGCCAAAAGTAAACCATCCTGAGACCATTCATGTGTGGGGTTACTTCTCAGCCAAGGGTGTGGGATACTTAAATTTGCCTAAAAACACAGCCATAAATAATGGTACCAAAACATCCTCCAAGAGCAACTTCTCTTCCAAGAACAGTTTGGTACCGAACAATGCCTTTTCCAGCATGATGGAGCACCTTGCCATAAGGCAAAAGTGATTACTAAGTGGCTCGGGGAACAAAACATCGAAATATTAAGTCCATGGCCAGGAAACTCCCAGACCTTAATCCCATTGAGAATTTGTGGTCAATCCTCAAGAGGCGGGTGGACAATCAAAAACCCACAAATTCTGACAAAGTTCAAGCCAAGCATTGATTAGGCAAGAATGGGCAGCCATCAGTCAGTATGTGGCCCAGAACTTGATTGACAGCATGCCAGGGCGAATTGCAGAGGTCTTGAAATAGAAGGGTCAACACTGCAAATATTGACTGTTTGCATAAACTTAATGTAATTGTCAATAAACATCCTTGACACTTATGAAACGCTTGTAAGTTTACTTCAGTATACCATAGTAACATCTGACAAAAAGGTCTAAAAACACTGAAGCAGCAAACTTTATGAAAACCAATACTTGTGTCATTCTCAAAACTTTTGGCCATAGCTGTATATATATATATATATATATATATATTTATATATATATATATGTTGCAAATGTGTTAGGTGACCAGCGACTGACGTATAGTGAAAAGTGTGTGAACATAAACCAGTGAAATATACAATACACAGTGAAAACTATATAATCACAATTTATTGTTATAAATTTTATAAGAATATATATCTCTCTCTCTAAATCCTGTGCATACAAGCACGGATGATTCAAAATAACAGGTTACCACAATGTGCAAAAGAGTGCTAATAAATATTTAAGATGACGTTATAAAATACATTTCATACTCATAAATACATCTTAAAAACAATAGGAGTATATGAATTTAAATATTTAAAAAGCCAAACAGCACAAAGAGATCAGTGGATAAAACCAAGTAAAGAGAATATTTTTCAAAATTCTTTATAAAGTATAAAAACTTTTTCTAAGAATATAAATGGGAAATTTCTGCAAAAAGTGCTTATCTGTATAGTTCATTCAGTCATGAAGGCAGCTCTCCCAACGCGTTTCATCCATGTGACTTCATCAAGGGGATGAAGTCCCATGGATGAAACGCGTTGGGAGAGCTGCCTTCATGACTGAATGAACTATACAGATAAGCACTTTTTGCAGAAATTTCCCATTTATATTCTTAGAAAAAGTTTTTATACTTTATAAAGAATTTTTAAAAATATTCTCTTTACTTGGTTTTATCCACTGATCTCTTTGTGCTGTTTGGCTTTTTAAATATTTAAATTCATATACTCCTATTGTTTTTAAGATGTATTTATGAGTATGAAATGTATTTTATAACGTCATCTTAAATATTTATTAGCACTCTTTTGCACATTGTGGTAACCTGTTATTTTGAATCATCCGTGCTTGTATGCACAGGATTTAGAGAGAGAGATATATATTCTTTTAAAATTTATAACAATAAATTGTGATTATATAGTTTTCACTGTGTATTGTATATTTCACTGGTTTATGTTCACACACTTTTCACTATACGTCAGTCGCTGGTCACCTAACACATTTGCAACATTTTTGAATAGGGCTCATCCAAAAGTCCTTTTATGTTTGGTTTTAGCTGACACCTTTTACACTAAGGGAGTATGTATTTTCTATGGTTCTTGTGTATTTGATCTTCTGAAAAACCTTAAGGTGGCACCGACACATTTTTGGTATATTTATATATATATATTGTGATATGGTCGGCGTATGGGGTCCCTCTTCTGGGGTAAATGGACACCTCCTTACACACAGCAGCCAGGAAATTGCACTCCAGTCGTGGATTTTCGTGCAAGCTGGTCGGAACCAGTTTTCATTGTGCAACATCAACTGTCAAATAAACAAACATGAAATAAACCCTAGCCCTTCTGGGCTCTAACTAGACAGTAAATTCCCCCACTAACCCGAACGCTAAAAATAAGTTCACATCCACAGTACCTTCTGGTTTGTAGCAAACAGTGTCTCAGAGCAAGCTAACCTGTGGACCTGCTCTCCCAGGTATGAGACACTCAGCCACAAGTAAACCTAGCTTATCACAGGCATTTCCAGGTGCAAGCCCTAATGACCTGTTAGCAGGCTGAAAGGCCCTGTGGATGGAGCCCTCCCTCTCCTCACATCCACACTCCCAGGACCCATTCTGGCTTTTCACAAAAGCCGACATTTCTAATCTGCTTAGTCCAACAGACTTCTCCTGGGGGTTTTAAAACATGTAGGACAGGAATCTGGGACAGATATAGAAGCCATTCCACACTTCTCCAGTGCTTCTATCACAATATATATATATATATATATATATACACGCACACACAGACATATATATATATATATATATATATATACAAATACTTATATTGCGCCAATGAACAATGTTCAGCGGACGTAATGGAGTATGTGAATAATATTAACATAGTTCTTTAAGTTTTTATATGGCTTCTTTTCCCCAAAGGTGGTCTTTCACCAGAAAAGACCAAAGATCTCTTACAAAATAGTGGTCTGGGGAGCGCCAAGCTGAAATGGAGTGTATATTCCCCTTTCTCTTTAAAAATAAACATTTAGGGGCATATTCAATTAGAAGCAAAAATTCCTGTACTTTTCGCATGCCGGACTTTTCGCCGACATTGCTGGGTTTCCATGCGGAAAAGTATCGCGCTCATCCCCGCTTATCCCCGTATTCAATTCCAAATCAGAGAAAACGGAACCCAGTGAATTCAAAACCAGCGAAAAGTCCTGTCAGGTTTGGGGAAATCAGCCTGACTCCCCCAAAAGATGCATTGACATTGGGGATCACTCTAGATACCCCTGAGTAGGCCTGCTGAAGGTATTTGGGGTACTTAAATGATCTCAATAGCTGTTAATTAGCATCTTGCAGAAGTGGTGAAGAATAGATTTTGCATTTTTTTCCCCTGAAAATAAGTAGTCCCAGCAAATTTGGGGTACATGAAAATGGGTGCAAGCATATTTTAAAGTTGCTAAAGTGAAGTATTGAAAAACTTAAAATATCCACCTGCCGCAAATCCCTGCAATCTTAAAAACACCTGGGGCATTCTTGGGGACCCCCTTGGAGTCTATTTCACTAGTTTTTAAGTTTGTCCCCCAACTTTGTTTTTTTTTCAGCCCCAAAATGAAAATACTTTTATAGGGTGTTCTCAAGTTTTTTTTTACTTTTTTTTACACAGTTTACCTTTGGGGGCCTGTCCCAAGGGTGCAGGGTGGTTCCTGCAAGTTTGCACCCCAAAACCCCAAATCTGCACTTTTTTTCGACAGCTTTCATAGGCAAATCTTTTTTGCCTATTCCAATGCATTGACTTTCCGCACTGGCAAAAAGTCCATGAAATTGAATACGGAGAAAAGTTTTTGCCTGGCGAAACTTTTCGGCAGAGACTGACTTTTCGCACCTAATTGAATATCCCCCTTAGTCTTGACTTTTTAAGGTGACATGAGTTAAAATAATTCCTCCTATTTGATCTACAATGAGATCATCATAGCTGAGATCACCCAAAAAGCTCAAAATAACAATTTATTTAACCTTAATATAAAGTTTTATTCTAAAAACACATTAAAACGTTTCTTCTCGTACATACACATATACATCGTGACCATTGTGTGACAGATGTTAATTACACTTGCTGTCACCCTTAGAAAGGGTGAGCTCTTGACAGCTAGTTAGGCCCACTTTGGATCATGATAAGGTATCACCCAACGCGTGTTGTCGGTAACAACTTCCTTAGTGGTGTTTAATTCATGTATGTGAAATTTCCATTAATATTTCTATCTTCTATTGAAATGGCAATGTTCCTTTAAAATGACAATATTCAAAAACATTTAGTGCCTGCTGACTAGCTGCACCTATTGGGAGATGATGACCTATCCGGACTGTTAAGTCTTTTCCCATATGTTGAAGAGCAGTTCCCTGCCCCAGTGTAAAGCTCACAAGTCAGAAGGTACTGTAAGTAACAGTAACTTCTAACTTGTGAGCTGCACATATATATAGATTATATACTGATTATGACTGGGTTTTCACTGAAGTGTACCTTGAGATGCTCTGAGTAACATAGCCTATGAATTATCTTGCTATCATATAAATTGGCTACACACACATAGACACCACATATACATACATACACACATACCACACATAAACATAATAAACAAACACACACCACACATATACATTAGGGGTGTGCACCGGCCACTTTTCGTGTTTTGTGTTTTGGTTTTGGATCTGGATCTTTCTTCATGTTTTGGATCTGGATTGGTTTTGCCAAAACCACCCTTCCGTGTTTTGGGTTCAGGGTTTTGTGTTTTGGATATGTATTTTTTTTAAAAAAAGAATAAAAACAGCTAAAATCACAGAATGTGTTGGTTTTTCTGCTCCTATGCTATTATTAACCTCAATAACCTTAATTTCCACTCATTTCCAGTCTATTCTGAACACCTCACACCTCACAATAGTGTTTTTATGTCCAAAAGGCTATGCTAAGCGACACGAGTGGGCGGCACAAACATGTGGCCCATCTAGGAGTGGCACTGCAGTGGCAGACAGGATGGCAGTTTGAAAAACTAGGCCCCAAACAGTACATAATGCAAAGAAAAAAAAGAGGTGCAAGATGGAATTGTCCTTGGGCCCTCCCACCCACCCTTATGTTGTATAAACAGGACATGCACACTTTAACAAACCAATCATTTCAGCGCCAGGGTCTGTCACACGACTGTGGCTGAAATTAATGGTTCGTTTGGGCCCCCACAAAACAAGCTGGCAATTAATCTGTCCCTGCACAAACTGGCTCTACGGAGGCAAGATGTCGTCCTCATCCTCCTCATCCACCAATTCCTCACCCTCTTCAGTGTTGTGTACATCCTCATCCTCACAGACTATTAACTCGTCCCCGCTGGAATCCACCACCACAGGTCCCTCTGTACGTTCTGGAAGCTGGTCTCCCTGGAAGAGTTGATAATTCACTTTTATGAACATCATCTTCTCCACATTTTGTGGAAGCAGCCTCCTACGCCTTTCGCTGACAAGGTTCCCGGCTGCACTAAACACTCTTTCGGAGTACACACTGGAGGGGGGGCAACTCAGGTAAAATAGAGCCAGTTTGTACAGGGGCCTCCAAATTGCCTCTTTTTCCTGCCAGTACAGGTATGGACTGTCTGACATGCCTACTTGGATGCTGTCACCGATATAATCCTCCACCATTCTGTCAATGGTGACAGTATCATATGCAGTGAGAGTAGACATGTCAGAAATTGTTGCCAGGTCCTTCAGTCCGGACCAGATGTCCAAACTTGGTCCTGCCTGCCCTGCATCACCGCCAGCGGGTTGCTTAGGATACCTAAGTTTTTTCCTGGCAGCCCCAGTTGCGGGAGAAAATGAAGAAGGAGCTGTTGACATGTCAGTTTCTGCTTCAGCTGACAGTGTTTTCACCAGCAGGTCTTTGCACCTCTGCAGGCTTGTGTCGGCCGGACAGAGAGACACCACATAGGCTTTAAACCTAGGATCGAGCACGGTGGCCAAAATGTAGTGGTCTGATGTCAACAGATTGACCACCCTGGAATCCTGGCAAAGCGAATGAAGGGTTTCATCCACAGGTCCCACATGCTGAGCGGAATCGCTCCGTCTTAGCTCCTCCTTCACTTTCTCCAGCTGCTTCTGCAAAAGCCTGATGAGGGGAATGACCTGACTCAAGCTGGTAGTGTCTGAACTGATGTCACGTGTGGCAAGTTTGAAGGGTTGGAGAACCTTGCACAACACGGAAATCATTCTCCACTGTGCTTGAGTCAGGTGCATACCCCCTCCTTTGCCTATGTCATAGGTGGATGTATAGGCTAGAATGGCCTTTTGCTGCTCCTCCATCCAAGCATGTAGAGGGTTGAGTTCCACACGGCATCACAACCTCTTGCTTCAGGTGATGGCGGGGCAGGTTCAAGAGTGTTTTCTGGCGCTTCAGTCTTCGGCACGCAGTCGCTGAATGGTGAAAGTGGCCAGAAATTTTTCGGGCCACCCAAAGCGTCTCCTGCACGCCCCTGTCGCTTTTCAGAAAATTCTGCACCACCAAGTTTATTGTGTGAGCAAAACATGGGACATGCTGGAATTTGCCCAGATGTAATGCCCGCACAATATTGGTGGCGTTGTCAGATATCACAAATCCCCAGGAGAGTCTAAGTAAGGTAAGCCACTGGGAGATGATTTCCCTCAGTTTCTCTAAGAGGTTGTCGGCGGTGTGCCTCTTACTGAAACTGGTGATACACAGCGTAGCCTGCCTTGGAACGAGCTGGTGTTTCTGAGATGCTGCTACTGGTGACGCTGCTGTTGTTGCTGCGTAAGGTGATACATCTACCCAGGGGGCTGTCACAGTCATATAGTCCTTAGTCTACCCTGTTACACTTGTCCACATGTCCGTGGTTAAGTGGACATTGGGTACAACCGCATTTTTCAGGACACTGAGGACACTTTTCCTGATGTTTCTGTACAGTCTCGGTATCGCCTGCCTAGTGAAGTGGAATCTAGACGGGATTTGGAACCGGGGACACACTACCTCCATCAATTGTCTAAATCCCACTGCACTAATGGCGGATACCGGACGCACGTCTAACACCAACATAGCAGTCAAGGCCTCAGTTATACGTTTTGCTTCAGGATGACTGCTGTCGTACTTCATCCTCCTCGCTAAGGAGGGTCAATTGTTTAGTAAAAGTAGTGGTGTTCCTACTTCCTCTCTGGGATGATGAACGACTCCCAGCAGCAGCAACAGCAGCAGCGGCAGCAGTAGGCATAGCAATGCAGGATCCTCTGGAGGAATCCCGGATAGGAGAGTCAGTCATGCCAGAGACATGGCCTGCAGGACTACTTCCGATCCTGACTAAGGAGGAAATTGACGAGGAGGGAGTTGACGGTGTGGTTTGCAGGCTATTGGATACAACAGGACAAAGGGATTTAGGTGTCCCTGGACTGCTTACGGTCTTAGCCAAAGTTTCTGAACTTGACAGTAACTTTTTATGAACGCGCTGCAGGTGCCGTATAAGGGAGGATGTTCCTAGGTGGTTAACGTCCCTACCCCTACTTATTTCACCTTTACATATGGTACATATGGCAAGACAGTTGTTGTCCGGATTTGGATAGAAATATTGCCAGACCAAAGAGGTGGAATGTTTGGTCTTCTGCCCAGGCATGACCGTGATGGGCTTTTTCATCCCACGGACAACAACTGTCTCCCCTGGAGCCTGATTTAAACAATCCCCATCACCATCAGAATCCTCCTCGCCAACTTCCTCCTCAGCGCCAGCTACACCAGTATCCTCATCCTGTTGTACTTCAACAGTGACATCTTCAATTTGCATATCAGCAAGTGGACTGTGGGTGCTCCTTTCAGCACTTTCAGGGGGCGTGCAAATGGTGGAAAGAGCCACCTCTTCCCGTCCAGTGCTGGGAAGGTCAGGCATCGCAACCGCCACCACTCTTGGACTCTCCTTGGGGATTTGTGATATCTTCTTAGATCGCACAGTTTTTCGCTGTGCTTTTGCCAGCTTAACTCGTTTGATTTTTTTAGCGGGAGGAGGACTTCCATCGTCATGTGAAGCTGAACCACTAGTCATGAACATAGGGAAAGACATTAGCCGTTCCTTGCCACTCCGTGTCATAAATGGCATATTGGCAAGTTTACGTTTCTCTTCAGATGATTTAAATGTTTTTTTCAAGGTCATTTTCCTGAACTTTGTCATTTGGGATTGTATGTGCCCTCTACTATGACATTGGGCATCGGCCTTGGCAGACGACGTTGATGGCATGTTATCGTCTATGTCATGACTAGTGGCAGCAGCTTCAGCACTAGGAGGAAATGGTTCTTGATCTTTCCCTTTTTTATTTTTATTGGAGAAAGTTTGGTCCTCCATTTATGTTATATTGATTTGATATATATGTGCGGCTAAGGCGCACACAAACACAGAAAATATTTTTTTATTTTTCCTGGAGAGTAGTGCACTTTGTGGGTTACACCACCCTTTAAGAAATGAGCCAGCCGGCTCTTTACTTATGGGACACAGGCGCACGCTTGGTGCTGCTCCTTTGTTGATGCACGTGCAGCCACAGTGCACACAATTCACAAACACAGAAAATATTTTTTTTATTTTGTTTGGAGTGTACTTTGGGGGTTACAGCACCCTTTAAAGGACAAGCCAGCCGGCCCTTTACTTATGACACAGGCGCACGCTTGGCGCTGCTCCTTTGTTGATGCACGTGCAGCCACAGTGCACACAATTCACAAACACAGAAAATACATATTTTTTTTGTTTGGAGTGTACTTTGGGGGTTACAGCACCCTTTAATGGTCAAGCCAGCCGGCCCTTTACTTATGACACAGGCGCACGCTTGGCACTGCTCCTTTGTTGATGCACGTGCAGCCACAGTGCACACAATTCACAAACAAAGAAAATATTTTTTTATTTTGTTTGGAGTGTACTTTGGGGGTTACAGCACCCATTAACGGACAAGCCAGCCGGCCCTTTACTTATGACACAGGTGCACGCTTGGCACTACTTTGTTGATGCACATGCGGCTACAGTGCACACAATTCACAAACACAGAAAATATATATATTTTTTGTTTGGAGTGTACTTTACAGCACGCTTTAACGGACAAGCCAGCCGGCCCTTTACTAATGGGACACAGGCGCACGCTTGGCGCTGCTCCTTTGTTGATGCACGTGCAGCCACAGTGCACACAATTCACAAACATAGAAAATATATATTTTTTTGTTTGGAGTGCACTTTGGGGGTTACAGCACCCTTTAATGGTCAAGCCAGCCGGCCCTTTACTTATGACACAGGCGCACGCTTGGCACTACTTTGTTGATGCACGTGCGGCTTCTGTGCACACAATTCACAAACAGAGAAAAAATATTTTTTTTTTGCACTTGGGGGGAGCACCCCTGATGGACAGAGCACCCCCTGGACAACACTACAGCACCCCTTTAGGACTGGGACACTGCACAGGACTTTGGAGTGGACACAGCCCCTATGGACAACTGACTGCACAACACAGTCCAGCCAGCCCCTATGGACTTTGGAGGAGTGGACACAGCCCCTATGGACAACAGCAGCACAGCGCAGCACAGCACAACACTACACTGCACTACACTACACTACACAGCACAGCCAGCCCTAACTCCCACCCTCCCTCTTCACTGTCCACAGCCGAGTGAGAAAATGGCGCCGACGCGGGTACCTTATATAGGATCCAAAACCCGCGAGACCCGGAAGGCGGGATGATGACGTTTTGCCTCGATTTCAGATCCGAGTCAGGCGGGAAAAGTCGAGCCTGACTCGGATCGGCCTCGGATCGGGGGGGCTCGGGGGTGTTCGGATTTCAGATATCTGAACCCGCTCACCCCTAATATATATACACAGCACACACCACACATATATAGGGGAATTCAATATGGAGCGATAAGTCCGTTTTTTGCGTTAATATCGCACCTATGACGTCATTATCGCAGGTTTTAGTTTTACACTGTATTCAATTTCAAAGACTTTTCGCATTGTCGAAAAGTCTTTGAAAAAAACGGGGATAACTTTTCACCACTGAATAGGTGGCGAAAAAAAGTGCAGATTTGGGGTTTAGGGGTGCAGGCTTAAAAAAAATAGCCTGCACCCCTGGGAATGACATTTTAAAAATAACTGTGTCAAAAAAAGTTTTTTAAAAAAATAGGGACACCCCAAAAAATTAATTTAAAAATTGGGGTGAAAAATAAAACTGGGAAAAAAGTGTTTAAAAATAGGGAAATAGGTTCAGGGCTATTCTGCAGGTATGCAGCAGGTGTATTCTAGAATAGGCTATTAGCGGCAGGTGCATTGTTGCAGAATTTTTAAAAACTTACTTTAGGGACATAAAAATATGCTAGTACCCATTTTCATGTACCCCAAATTTGATGGGACCACTTAAAAAAACGAAAAAAATAACCTAAGTGCTCTTCTGCAACACTTCTTCAATGTCGGGAAAAAAACACCTGCTGCGGCTATTTAAATTCCCGACTTTCATTTGCAGGCTAAAACGGTGGTACCCATAGTGATCCCCCATGTTTTTACAAATTTAGGGGGGTCCTACGATTTTTTCAAGGAAAATTTCGTAGTTTATCGCAAATCCCACTTCGCCAGGTCCCGTTTTCATAGATTTTATTTTGAATACGGGGATAAAGCGGGCGCGCGCCCGATACTTTATCCCAGAAAAATCTCCTCATAGGGGAATTCAGTATGGAGCGATAAGTCCGTTTTTTGCGTTAACATCGCACCTATGACGTCATTATCGCAGGTTTTAGGTTTACACTGTATTCAATTTCAAAGACTTTTCGCAGGTTCGAAAAGCCTTTGAAAAAAAACGGGGATAACTTTTCACCACTGAATAGGTGGCGAAAAAAAGTGCAGAATTGGGGTTTAGGGGTGTTGGCTTAAAAAAAATAGCCTGCACCCCTGGGAATGACATTTAAAAAAGACCTGTGTCAAAAAAAAAAAAATAGGGACACCCCAAAATATTAATTTAAAAATTGGGGAACTTTAGGGGGGTCCTACAATTTTTTCAAGAAAAAATTTGTTTTTTTATGCAAATCCCACTTCGTACCTTCCCGTTTTCGTAGATTTGATATTGAATACGTGGACAAAGCGGGCGCGCGCCCGATACTTTATCCCAGAAAAATCTCCGATATGAAACATAAACTTCGACAGCGAAGTTTACGTTTCATATTGAATACCCCTCATAGTGTATGCAGTTTCTGTTTCATTTTGGTGGAGATTGCACAATGTGTAAAGTAAGATTACGTCTAGTTAAGTGCGCACAGTGCTCCCAAACCACGATGAGAATAAATGAATATATCAATACTTCCCCACAACTTCAATCAGGATTCAGTATATGATTTTCAGATCGTAGTGGTGGAGTTTCCATACACATGAAAAATATCAAATCGGCCAGACATAGTGTAATACCATAAAAACTGCAATTTATTACACTCAATGAAAAATAAACATGAAAATAATATAAATAAAAAAATATAATATAGTCCCACTCATAAGGGCCCGTAGTTATTAAAGATGGAGGCTTCCGGATTAACCTCTGTCTCAGGGTCCTTATCCAAGGGGTGATCTTATATGGTTTCTCCTTTCTGGATGATCCTGTCACCATGTACCTGTACCAACGCGTTTCAGGAGTCAGCTGCTCCCTTCCTCAAGGTAAAGTGACATGTACAGAAATGATCATTTTTTATACCCTTTTCCTAATTCACTTCCGGGTTATTGCACAATGCCTAGGAGAAAATCTTCACTTGGTCGTGACAGTGCTATGGGGAAAAAGCGCACCCAACTTCCGTGATGGAGAGCGTGCCGATTGTGAAAAACCTAAATAAATTTTTTTTAAAGTGTGGTGCCCGCCCACAGTTTGTAACCAGCTCTGGTGCTTTCAGCCCAGTGCTGGTTACCCCAAAGTCGGGGGGAATAATTACATGGGATGGGATAATCAGCATTGGACATTGCCAGCCTAAATTGCCATAGAGAGGGTCCCCCCACCTTGATACCAGAACACTCCAGTCTGGTTGGCACCAGGGCTTGCTTTCTCAGGGATGTGGGCCCGCAAAAATGATGGGGGTAATGAAAGGGGTAATTATAGTAAAAATAAATTTTGTCTTTGGCGAACTACAGGCCTCAGAATGACCCAGCTGCCAAAAATATCTGCAAGGGCCTGCTGGCACTTGAAGAACCACAAGGGTCGTGTTACCCTGGCACCAAGACCTGCTGACACCAGTAGTTCACCAAGGAAAAATGCAACAACAAAAAAAACAGACACAATTTAATACAAACTCATTTTAATAAATAAACACAAAGTTTGCTTTCAGGCATGTTTTATTTTATACTTACCTGGTCTAGTTGTCCTGAAGGAGCCCACTTACCTGCTGACTGCTCCTCCGGTTACTGCTGTGGTCTCCAGCCAGCTCCAGGATAGAGAAAGCCTCATGTTGAATGCAAGATGGCTGATGTGAAACTGCTCTATGCTTGTTGAGCCGCTTCACTTCAGCCACCTTGGATTAAAAGAGGCTGCCTCAGTCCTGAAGCCTGCAGAAATGCTGGGAGGAGAAGAAGTAACCAGCGACCTGCAGAGAAGATAAGTGGCGCTTTCCCTCCAATCATCTATCCAAGACCGAATCGCACAGGGAGCAGAAGTAGGTTGACAGAGTTTCTGGCTTCTTCTGTTACAATCATTAGTTGGGGAAAAAGTATATAAACTATCCCCCTACACTGAAACGATTATCGTCCATCGGCATGGAGAAATCAAACATGTTTGATTTCTCCTGCTAGATGGAAAATATATTTTGGGACATCTTCCAACATGTGGGAGCAAACGACCAATTATCATTTGTTCCCACACAGCAGTAGATTATCGTTCCAGCCAGCCAGCTAGTTGGAAATTACATCATGGCCAACATTGGATACTCTACTCCGCCAGTGTAGGATGATTAAGTGCTTGTGTGACCTGGAATTTGCCTGTTTAGAGTGACAGCAGAAAAAAAATGAACATAACATTTGTTTGGGTGAAGAGTGCATACTCAGCATGGGCGTAATTAGACAACTATAGGGGTCTATAGCAAAACTTTTAAATGCCACTTATGCACCACATAAGCCTGCGTGAAGAATGGTGGGCTTACACCTTCAGATTTAAATATTTGTCAGACTCTGGAATAAAGATGGCGTTAGCCGCTATAGCCTATGGGCTACACTCTGCGGAAATGACCAGGAGAGGATTCCTCTGGAACCCTCCGTGGCAATGGCCACCGCACATTAGTGGTCTGCAAACAACGCATGCGCAGAACGGCCCGGGCTTCTAAAGGAGAAGTGAAATGTTTGCTTTTGCGATCATTTCACTTCTAACATGTCGCAGGGACCCCCGTCTCTGTGGCCGGATGATTAATAGTATATCTGGGCAATCTATAATTTCTTATTGCCACTATTAGCGGTGATAAGAAATTATAATTATTTGATAATTAGTAAATATGCCCCCCAAATGTGTTCTCTATTATGTAATACTGACAAACACTAGGAGAGTCCTGCTGGATCTTATTAAATGCAAAGAATCACCACCCCCTGCCAAGGGCTGTGATGATGACCCCAGCAATTATATTGGTTAAAGGAAAGAAAAAAAATAACCTGATGATATTTTACTTACATTAAATAAATCTTAAGTCAGCGGAATAATTAGTTATTCAGGAAAACATCCTAGAGCCAGGTAACAGAAGGAGACTTTATTCACTCCTCAGTATTTGCTTAAATCCAGATTGTGGCATTTTGAGGCCAAGGCAAAGTCTGTAGTAACATTTCTTTTATGGCCAGTAACACCCACCCTCTGCGTTAATGCCCTGAAGCTGCACAGTATGGCAGCAGGACTGAGAGAAAGAAAATCCTTCCAAAATAACAAGTGTCTGAATAATATCAAGTTTTCTACTGCATGCTCTGCTTTTTATCCTGGCTTCATAAATATTCGTGGAGATGAGGAGATCGTAGCATAGTATTACATTAATATTATTATTCATTATGGTTAACGTTTTTATGATGTGTTTGAAATTTACTAAACTTATTACAGTACCAACATAAATGATATCTTTTTGGGAAAATGTATGAACTGTCTGCTATATTAGTGGTACTGTGAATGCTATACCTCCCATTAACTGAAATTGCCAAAGTATAAAAACTAAGGGCCCCATATACCAATGAACCTTAATACTAGCGACATATTTTTTGTAGAAGTGCAGTGATATTAACAAATATGCCACTGATATTTAACATTACTTAACACTCCGACGAGGTCCAGCGATGTCCCCCTCTTTGGCGGCGTCCACCACTCTGTTACTGCAGCCTACCGATGCCAGCAACAGGCTTTTGTGACATGTGCACCTTCACCATACTTGCCCACTCTCCCGGGGAGGTCGGGAGCCTCACGAAAATCAGGGGGCTCCGCCTTGGCGCCACCTCCATCTGCATCCTCCCGCCTTTTGCTCCGCTATGTAATTAACCGGTTCGGGAAAGCCGATGATGCGATTTGCTCTGAATTGCATCATTGTGGCCTCGCCCCCGGCTGCGCAATTCCTGTAATCTCTGCAATGTGTAGCTGGGGCGTGGGCGCCATGACGTGATCTCGCAGTCATGCCCCCAAATTCGGATCACGCCCCCTGCTGTGCCTATCTGGCTGCCTCCTCCCAGAAGAGGCAGCCAGATTGTCGGCAACTCTGACCTTCACCTGGTGGGGACACAGAAAAGCCTGGAAGGCTTCGCTGAAGCCGGAAAGACTGTTGCTGGGTCTCATTGCCGGCAATGGGGACTGTATCGCTCTCGCATCTATAGGTGGCATAAGCTATACAGGGGTCTATTTACTAAGCAGTGTTAGGAGACAAAGTGAAATGAGATAAGGTGCCAGCCAATCAGCTCCTAACTGCCATGTCACAGGCTGTGTTTGAAAAATGACAGTTGGAAGCTGATTGGTTGGTACCTTATTTCCTATCACTTTGTCTCCTAACACTGCTTAGCAACTAGACCCCACAGTGACAAATAGCGGTAAGCTAAATTTACCACTGTTTGTAAAATACAGAAAGAACGACGTAAAACCTTTAGTGAGTGATAAATAGATCCCTAAATTCCAAAATTGAAAACTACCGGTATGACCTGTGAATGTATAAGAAATGAGAATGTGTTAACCTAATATACTGCAGCTTTAAAAAAAAAAAAAGTGTAAAGTCCTTCCAAAATTTTAGGACATGTCCTAATAGAATCTGATTATAACACTCTGCTGTATTAGAGAAGCACCTCCTCTCTAACAATACAACTGAAACCTCATTAGATATGATTATAGTACCTTTTAACTTTATTTCACCTCACTTTGGTGCTGCTGATTACTAGAATTTGCTACATTTTCAGTGAATATCTTGTTTCACTTAAATCAGGGGTGGGGAACCTTTTTTCTGAAGAGGGCCATTTTGATATATATAATATTATTCGTGGGCCCAGTGCAGGCCACAGGGGTGAGGCCACAATCGCCGGTGATTAATGTCCCCCATACAAGGTGAGATTCAAAGTTGGTAAGATCAGATGTACGATTTCCCTTGAAATTCTTCCCTTTAAATTCTTCATAAGATGTGGTCAAATGGTGTACGATTGATCAATAAAATCATAGGATAAGATGCATAGAAGTATATCACATCGTCAACGATCAGTTGAGCTCTCTCTGCAAAACCATCTGATCTGCGATCCAACTAGACGACGGTGGGGACATGCGTCGGGGTCGCAGAAGACTCAAAATACATCTATTTTCAAACGATTGGTCTGTCCAACCTGTAGAAACTGCCAAAATCGTGTTAAATATCTTCCCGTGTATGGCCACCTTTAATCAATGCTCCGGGGAGCTGTAAGGGCAGCGGTGTGACTGTCTGAAGCATCCTAAGGATGCTCCAGGTAGCACTGCTGCATAGATTCTGGCTGCAGGGTACCATTCTAGGCATCCTGCTAGCCGTATGAGGCTAGCAGAAAAAAGTTCAGAAGGACAAACTAAATGATTCTGGAGACCTTATACGGCCCCCGGGCCTGAGGTTCACCATCCCTGACTTAAATAATTAGTAGTACTTCATGCCACACGTATCAAATTTCTTAGTTGTATATTTCAAGCATATCATGCCAATAATATACATACTTAGTATAACTATACATAAACATCTGCAGCCCTTTTAGACAGAATTTTTCTTTGGCCATTCTGCGAGAAATAAATATGGTTTTCAAATTAAGATTTCAAGGCCATGACACCCTTTGGCAAAACACACCATACAAAGGTACAGAGCTATGCTCCCCAGTTCCCAGGCCCGTCCTATGTTTTAGAGGCTTTGTTTATTACATTTGACCCTTGGGGCCTATTCATTAATTACTATCGCTACTTTAGTATCTAACTTGCTACGTGTAGCGAAGATTAACTGTCGCCATGTTCCAAATCCCTGCTACTTCTGTAGCATTGAAAATTAGAACTGCTGATCCCGGCAGCTGAGGAGGGATCCGAACAAAGGTGGAGGGATCCCAATGGACTCCTCTTCGTAACCAGGGACTCCTTCCCTTAGGAAGGCGCAGGGGATCAAGACCGGATACCATCTGAGGACGGCATCCGTTCTTGCAATTAACTTCCAAAAATTATGTATTTTCGGTCCTGCTTCAGGGGTGACAGGTACTGTAAGCAGGAGATTTCAGTGCAATCTCTTACATTACCTATTTAATGAGTTGGTCAACTACTTATATTCTACAAAAGTAGAGGGTTGATGGGATTTCCAGACATGTGTAACCCCCAGCCCCCCCAAACATGTCAGTGGTGTCTATATAAGTTTCATTGACAGTGGTTTATACAGGGCTTGTTCTTGACTACCACAGACATGACAATTGTAGTAACTTATGAAAAGTCTCTTTTTTTCTTTCTTTTCTTTTAGAAATTTGACTGGAAATATCTTTTCAACCCTTGGGCCTGATCTTTTTAAGGAACTCTCTTCGCTAAAAGTCATGTAAGTACATTACTTGCCACTTTATATATGGTATAATTGATGACTAGCTTATGGGGTTATTGCACAGTTTCTTACATGTCGTGTTATGATAGGCCATGATGGTCTATATGTATTTAAAATGATAAGGGGGAAATATTAAGATGAATACAAGTAGTACAGTGTGATCATATGCAATATTACGTATTATACATATTGATCTTGACCAAAGTTGGTTTGCGGTAATTATACTGGATTATGATAATCAAATTGTTTTTCTTCAAAATTATTGTACAATACTACTGAGTAAATAACTACTTGTCAACAACATATTAGTATATGTAGATGTACCAGGTTCCTGAGCATTTCCATAGAACTCAGATTACGTCAAATTTGATGCAAAGTAGATGCTCGTGTTCACATTTATTTGTTTACATTATTTTCAGTGTGTGCAGGGCCGGATTAACGGGGGGGCGACAGGGGCGATCGTCCCTGGGCCCCCACAGGTTAAGGGCCCCCACACCCATCGGGGTTAAAGTGGACCGGAGGAGGCGGAACCAGTTCCGCCTCCTCCGGTCAACCTAACTCCGGCGCCGCCGGGAGGCTCCTATTACCAGGCGCCCGCTGTAAACAGCGGGCGCCTGGCTCCCACCCCGCAGCGGCAGCCGGAGTCGGACGCTTGAGCTCACATGAGCTCCAGCTTCCGGCTCATGCAGAGCACTAAGGCAGAGACGTCATGACATCTCTGAGATAGTGTGGAGGAGCAGCCGAGCGGATTGCAGCGGACGCGGGGCTGAGGTTAAGGTAAGTATGAGCTTTATTTATTTATTTTTTTTCAGTGCAAGCGGCCTACTGGGGGCATTACTGGCGGGGGGCATTACTAAAGGGGACATTACTCGGGGGGGAGCATTACACATTACACCTGGGGCATTACCCGGGGAGGGGGGAGGAATTACTACTGGGGGCATTATTGGTGGGGGGCATTATTCAGGGGGGAGCATTACTACTGGGGCATTACTCGGGAGGGGGGAGGCATTACTACTGGGGACATTATTCAGGGGGAGCATTACTACTGGGGCATTACTCGGGGAGGGGGAGGCATTACTACTGGGGCCATTATTCAGGGGGGAGCATTACTACTGGGGCATTACTTGGGGAGGGGGGAGGCATTACTACTGGGGGCATTACTAGGGGGGGGAATTACTACTGGGAACATTACTCGGGGGGAAGCATTACTGCTGGGGGCATTAATCAGGGGGCATTTCTATTGGGGGCTCTACTAGAGAGGGAGCATTAGTATTGGGGGCACTAATAGAGGGGCATTACTACTGGGGGCATTTCTACAGAGGGCTCTACTAAAGGGGGAATGACTACTGGGGGCATTACTAGTTGGGGCACAACTCCATGGGTATTTCTACTGGGGGATTTATACAGGGGGCATTACTACTAGGGCATTGCTATTGGGCACATGCCCAATTACTACTGGGGGGCATTACTATTTGGGGCACAACTACAGGGCCCTACTGGGGGCATTTATACAGAGGGCATTACTACAGGGGGCACTACTAATGAGAGTATTGCATAAGGGGCACTGCATAAGGGGCACTACTACTGGGTGCACTGCATACGGGGCACTACCACTGTGGGCACTGACACTACTGGGGGCTCTGCATAAGGTCCCCATTGCGCATACCCCCAGTTTGTCACATTTAATAGGGGCCCCCACATGTTTGTTGCCCAGGGGCCCCCACAGACCTTAATCCGGCCCTGAGTGTGTGTATTGTAAACTTTAAGAATGTCCAGTGAAATTGCTTCAAATTAACATCTGTGTATATGAGGAATTATGGCTTAAATCTGCTGCAGTGAAAAATCATATTACTGTATATCTACAAAAATGTCAAAATCTAGTGTATCGTGTATTAAATTGATTGAAGGAATATGTGGTTTACATGCTGCCTTTAAAACTGTATTTTAAGTGTAATATTTTTACCGGCCTTGGGCCATCTCCGGGAGACTTGATTACTCTTCTGGATATCCATGAGAGCCACCCGAGATTCAGGTGGCTGTCTGGGACATTCCCAGCAGAGTAGGCAAATGTGGTTTAATGTAATGTCCATTATCACATATTGTCACACATTGCCATGGTCTCCCCACTACAGCAGCGACTAAGACTGGGGAATTTATGTAAGGCAGTCACAAATTTGTCACCTTCTCATAAATGGACACATATGGCTTGCTTGCAGTTGTTTCCATTTCTGTGAGTTTACAGTATCTATGTGTGTTTATATTTATGATCGTTTTACTAAAAAAAGTATACTGTATACAGTGGTGCTTGAAAGTTTGTGAACCCTTCAGAATTTTCTGTATTTCTGCTGAAATTTGTCCTTAAACTACCTTAGATTTTCACACAAATCCTAAAAGTAGATAAAGAGAACCAAATCAAACAAATGAGCCAAAAAAATTAAACATGCTCATTTTTTTTATTGAGGACAATGATCCAATATCACATATCAGTGAGTGGCTAAAGTATGTGAACCTTTGCTTTCAGTATCTGGTATGACCCCCTTGTAAAGCAATAACTGCTTCTAAAAGTTTCCGGAAATTGTTGATTAGTCCTGAACATCGGCTTGGAGGAATTTTACCCCATTCCTCCATACAAAACAGCTTCAACTCTGTTATGTTGGTGGGTTTCCTCCCATGAACTGCTCGCTTCAGGTCCTTCCACAACATTTAGATTGGTCAGACTTTGACTTGGCCATTGCAAAACTTTAAATTTATTCTTCTTTAACCATTTTTGGTCGAATGACTTGTGTGCTTTGGGTCGTTGTCTTGCTGCATGACCCACGTTCTCTTGAGATACAGCTCATAGACAGATGTCCTGACATTTTCCTTTAGAATATTCTGGTATAATTCAGAATTCATTGTCCCATCAATGATGGCAAGTCATCCTAGGCCAGATGCAGGAAAACAGGCCTAAACCATGACCGTGTTCTCCTTTCTCCAAACATAACACTTCTCATTTAAACCAAAAAGCTCTATTTTGGAATCCTCTGTCCACAAAACATTGTTCTGTCAAGACCAGGGTTTCTTCGCATTGTAGTCAATGGGTAATACCTGTGAGGTCACTGTGGCGGGGGGTGTCTGGCGGTGGCGCTAGTGCTTGGCGTGTGGCATTGGCTGCGTGTGGTTCTGTGCGGGCATATTGTCACTTTGGCTGGTGAGGCCTGGCGGTACTTCCGTTCCGCTCGGCATGGGCGCCGTCATCTTGCCACCGGCCATGTGATTCAGTTGTCCAATCCTGGTGGGTTATGTGCTCTCTCCAGCCAGTCATGGCGCGGCACTTGGTATTTAGGAAGGTCCGGAGCATTCCTTCTTTGCCAGTGCAACGTGTTGCTCAGCAGCATCTAAGAGAGAGTCCTGAGCTCATTACCTGCCTCCTTGGAGACGCTACCTAGCCTGTTACCCTGTCTGCTCCAACCGCTGGACTTTCCCTGCACCCTCCAGTTACCTTCCCCCTGCCTGAGTACCTGAGTCTGCTGTCACCCTGCACCTTGCCTTCACTTACACTCTGCTGGACTCACTTCAGCCTGCAAATTCACTTCAGCCTGCAATTATTTCAGCCTCTCCACACCTGCATACTGGACTGTTCCTGTCTGTCACTATCTGGACATTCTCCCATTTGCTTCACTACAGTTCTCAAGTGCACTTCAGTGCTATACCTGGACTATTTCTTTTGCCATATCCATGTCTACTAAGTCACCCATTAAAAGTTCCACATTTGAATTTAAATCTGCTTCTGTGTCTGTGTCACCACCCCAGGTCCACAACAAAGCCAGAACCTCACATGTTCCAATAGTGTTCTGGCTTGTCCAGGTGATCTTCAGCAAACTGCAGAATGGCAGCAATGTGTTTTTTTGGAGAGCAACGGCTTTCTCCTTGCAATCCTCCCATGCACACTATTGTTGATCAGTGTCCTCCTGAGTCCTACTGATGGTGGACTCATGAAGATTAACATTAGCTAGGGTCAAAGGCCTTCAGTTGCTTTGAGGTCATCTTGGGTTCCTTTGTGACCTTGCAAACTATTAGACACCTTGCTCTTGGCGTGATCTTAGTTGATCGACCACTCCTGGGGAGGGTAATAATGGTCTGGAATTTCCTCCATTTGTACACAATCTGTCTGACTGTTGATTGCTGGAGTCCAAACACTTTGGAGATGGTTTTGTAACCTTTTCCAGCCTGATGAGCATCAACAGCTATTCTTCTGAGGTCTTCAGAAATATAATTTGTAAACTTTGATAGATCCCTGTTCTTTTTTTAAAAAGACAGGTTGTCCACTCACACCTGATTGTTGTCTCATAGATTAGAAATACCTGACTCTAATTTCACCTTCAAAATATCTGTTAAGCCTAAAGGTTCACATACTTGTTTTTCCACTCACAGATATGTGATATGTGATCATTTTCCTCAAAAGAAAATGTACACCTCTAATTTTTTTGTCTCATTCTTTTGATTTGGTTCTCTTTATCTACTTTCAGGACTTGCTAAAATCTGATGTAGTTTTAGGCCAAATTTCAGCAGAAGTATAGAAAATTATGAAAGGTTCACAAACTTTCAAGCACCATTGTATAAAATAATAAACCATTTGACGCAAATTAATACAGTTTTTTCCTATTCATGACCTTTATCTAGATTTTTTAGTACTGAGTCACTCATCTGTGACTGCAATCTTAAGTGGATTTTGAAATGGGCAGTAATGTCATCTATTCGTATCAGTGAAGACACAGTCTGTGGACACCCAAGTAGTGTCAGAGGACTGGCATTTCGTACCTTACAGGAGAACCAATTAACATGCGGTAAGTTAGTTTATTTGTATACCACCATTTAAATGTATGTTGGCTTTTAAACTGTAGCTTCCTCTTTTAATAAAATAAGTAGTCTACCAGGCCGAGCAGTGGTTGCAATCACCTCATCACATATTCAGTGCTCTCAAGGTTAAGAACACTAAAGTGCCAACCTTCATCTACCTAACCTTGTGTCTTATCGACACTTGCATGCAGGGGTGTATCAAGGGATCCGAGCGTCCCTGGCAGTGTAATGGACTGGCGCCCCCTTACCTCATAATTTCAGGCAGTGCCCCCAGTAGTAGTCCCCCCTAATGCAGTGCCCCCAGTAGTAATCCCCCCTATGCTGCATTTCCCCCAGTAGTAATCCCCCCTATGCTGCATTGCCCCCAGTAATATGCCCCCTATACAGTGCCCCAATAGTAATCTCCCCTATGCTACAGTACCCCCAGTAGTAATCCCCTCTATGCTGCATTGCTCCCAGTAGTAATCCACCCTATGCTGCATTGCCCTCAGTAGTAGCCCCCTTATACAGTGCCCCCAGTAGTAATCTCCCCTATGCTGCAGTGCCCCCAGTAGTAGTCCCCCCTATACAGTGCCCCCAGTAGTAGTCCCCCCTATACAGTGCCCCAAGTAAAGATCTCCCCTATGCTGCAGTGCCCCCAGTAGTAATCCCTCCCATACTGCATTGCCTCCAATAGTAGTCCCCCCTATTCAATGCCCCCAGTAGTAATCTACCATATACAGTGCCCCCAGTAGCGGCCCCTCCCCATAAAGTGGCCACAGTAACGCCCCCCCTATACAGTGCCCCCAGTAGTAGTCCCCCCTTTACAGTGCCCCCAGTAGCAGCCACCCCCCTCCAATAAAGTGCACCCAGTAGTGGCCACCCCCTATACAGTGCCCCCCCGTGCCAGGATTACACACACACACAGAAAAAAACAACTTACCTGATCCCAGCTCCTGCCGACGACCACCGCTGTCCGCTCCTCCGGGCCCGCTCTCACTCTGCACTATGGGATGGGAGAGATGTCATGACGTTTCTCCCATCACCCGCTGCGAGGGGAGCCGGACGACGGAGCTCATGAGTGACTCTCATTGGCTGGCTGCTATAACAAACACATAGCTGCCGCTGGCGGCTGGGTGCTTGTAACTGTGTGGGGCAGACCGCTGTCACTGCGGTCTTCCCTACACTTGTGGGGCCCGGGGCACTAGCGGTGGGTGCGGTGCAAGGCACCGGCTGCACCGCCACTAGTCCTGGCCCGATTCTACCCATTGGCTGCTGGTGGCACTGCCGGAAGGTGCCCCCCTTTGGCTGGCGCCCCTGGCGAGTGCCATCCTGGCCAATGGGTAGATACGCCCCTGCCTGCATGCTTGATAATAATTCAGTAAATTGCATCCCAGAAAACATAACATTTTAATATGTTGTAGAAAAAACCCACTTATTAACATTCTATAAGGTTGCATTAGCTAAATGATATGCAGAAGACATCTTAAAACATACATTTTTAACGTTTATGTACAGTAGTTATGCATGTGGTTACTTACTAATTGTATAAAGCTCATATTTATTTTGTTGATGACAGTTATACAAATGAAAAAGAAACTATCCCGCACTAAGAAATATGATATAATACAGGTTGAGTCTCCAATATCCAAAATGCTTGGGACCAGGGGTATTTTGGATAACGGAATATTCCGTGTTTTGGAATATTTGCATTTAATAATGAGATATCTTGGGAATAAGACCAAAATATAAACACAGAATGGCCCAAAAATATATGCACTTAGGTTCATTTTTGTCAGAAGCCTAATAACCTGCTAGTATGAGTTTGGAGTGTGGAGAACATACACACAGATTGGGCATGACCAGGAATTGAACTCATGACCTCAGTTATGTGAGGCAACAATACTAAGCACTATGCCATCCGTGCTGCCCTTTCTTTTCTGCAGGGCCATATTAAGGTTTTCAGACGCCCTAGATTATTATTATTAATAATAATAACAATAATAATAATAGTGGCGCCGCATGTAATACTGTTTAACACAAAACACAATATGTATGCGCCCAGGAAATCACCATTCATTCTGCAAGTATGCAGGTAGCGAAGGTTATACAACTGACATGTTTGAACTTGGCATCTAATGATGTGTGAAGAGTGTGACATAGGGCCTGATTCAGAGCCGGACGCTATTTGCGGTTGTTCGTTCTGAAAAAAGGGGTGGCTATTCAAATGAACCGTTCGCTCTTTGTGGTCTGTTCACGCCTCTAGGTCTGAACGAGCGAACAAAACTTGCGGTCGTTTTTTTGGAAACTACGCTCCCCTGGCCGCTCGCATCCTACGTCATGTCCGCTATTTATTAGATTAATCGAGTACATCGACCAGCGTATGAACTGCTCGCTATTCTTGTGGTTGTTTTTTCCTACCGCAATCATGCGAGCAGTTCTGACTATAAAATAACCTAGGGACGTGGTCAGTGACGCTGCTGTATTAATTATGCACACCCATAAAACGCCCGGTTTGACCTTTAAGCACGCCTGCGTTCGGATCTCCACTCCCCGTTTTCAAGCACCTTCCCCTGTTACCACCCACATACGCCTCCTCCTGTCACTCAAAATAGCAGGCATTCGCTATTTAGCGAACAAATGATTTTCGGCCGCACTAACTGGTTCGCGCATGCGTATTACGATCCGTACGCATGCGCAGTTGGGCAAACATCGCTCGGAACGAACGAGCAGCAGCTTACGAGCGGCTCTGAATCAGGCCCATAGTGCTTGACTTCTGGGGAATGCAAGGAAAAGCATAAAGATGATTGCATGCAGCTCTTCAGGTTACCTATGTGCATAAAGCAAGGCTTGTAAGTTACTACATGGTCACATCAGCACAGCTATCTGGGAGTTACTTTCAGAATTTCCCCTCATCATACTACCTCAGGATGGGCGAATAACTACCTAATTTCTTTAATTAAGCTGTAAGGCCACTGCCAGCATTGAATGAAATACAGTAGGTCTACATTTTATTCCTCCGTTGCCATTTGCATGGATCCCCCGACACTAAGGAGTACAGTATATTTACTAAAAGTCGATTTTGGTAGATTTTTGTTCGATGTTTGATCGATTTTTATGTTTCAGGGTCTAAATCACACATGTACTAACATGATTGTTTTACATCTTTTTTTCAAACTACAGTATGTCAAAAAATCATCTATATGTAAATGTGTTGATTTAGAACCTGAAACACAAAATCGACCAAAAATAGACTTGGAATATTTGCATTTAATAATGAGATATCTTGGGAATAAGACCAAAATATAAACACAGAATGCATGTATGTATTTTATACACCTTATACACACACAGTCTGCAGGTAATTTTATACAATATTTTCAATAATTTTGTGGCTCAAACAAAGTTTGTGTACAGAAATTAAATTCATTTGTTTCATATACACCTTATACACACAGCCTGTAGGTAATTTTCTACATTATATTTAATAATTTGTGCCTTAGACAAAGTTTGCGTACATTGAACCATCAAAAATCAAAGGTTTCATTATCTCAGTCATGCCAAAAAAATTCCGTATTTCGGAATATTCTGTATTTCGGAATATTTGGATATGGGAGACTCGACCTGTATATATTTCTGTGTAGCAAGTAGGAGATCTTTACCACAAAATTATTTTATGAGTATATAATTAACAAAGTTCTTACCATATTTAATAGCAACTCAGTGGTGGTGCTACCAACTGACTTGAAAATACATATATAAAAATAAAGAAGAAAAAGAAGTCAGTTATAACGGTGCACCTTAATCTCAAAAATCACAAATGCCACATACAGTATATATTCTTATATTTTAATAATCTATACTGTTCAGTTTTGCATTGGTCTTAATATCAATTTCCTTCTAGCTGGCCAAATTGAACAAAAACAGTTTATTATGTACAGATGTGTTCCGTTACACACGTACGCAACAAATCACACCACGTATGGCGTGTGCACTGCGCTCGCACCCGCGCCAACATAGGAATGCATGGTGCGATTGTGGTTCACGGCATAGTGTAGCGTATGCTGCTGTGGGTAATCGCATGGCGTGATGCGTGCACACATTTGTAGCGCGATCGGCAAAGATGTAGCAGGACACATCTGTAGATGCTGGTATTCCAAGGACAAATAATAACCATGAGGATGTGTATGAAAAATGTGTGAATAGCAACATTTAATTGTCGTGATACAATGTGTTACCACAGATGGCTAGAATACGGGACAAATGTCACATTCATCTAACAGAGACGTTTATGCAAAATGGAGTCACTTGGGTTATAATCCACTCTTGCTATAAAGCTTCTTTAAAAACTATTATACACAGCCTTTATTTCATATTTAAAAATTTATATTATGTTAATGATACAATATGTTATTGAGTGTTTACATATTAGGGATAATAGATAATAGGTAATGCAGGGATAAATAAAGCATCCTTCATGCGCTCAGCAAGGCTGGGACATATTGGTACGATGTGGAGCGCATCTCACCTGGATGATACTTTAGGGAATTAAACAGCAAGGGCTATTTAAAAGAGAGATATCTGGTGTAAAATAATGCAGGTCTAGCTTATGTATGGTTAAATGTACTTGCATTTACCAGTTAATATAGATATAATAATTCATGGACGCCAGGGATACAGTTATAAGGTCACAGCTTTTATTTATCTAATTAATTATATAACCTAAAGAGAATTGTGACTAAGAAAGCACAGCATTCTCAGCTCTAGCCTAATATCAGTTATTACAATCCCCTTGAAGAAGATATAAGCCCCTTAGATGTAGCACCTGAGTTGCGCAGGCCGGATACTCGTTTTATTGGCATAGAAGTACTGGGCCCAACCACTGGGAGTAGGCCTGGTTCCCATCCTGTGGGCAAAGATAACTTAAGGCCCCCACACACGGAGCGATATAGCAGCCGATCCGACGGTTTTGAACGGTATCACCGCTATATCGTTCCGTGTGTGGGCATGATATCGTCTGCTGTGTGCTCCCATGGGGTTGCCCGTCACTCCTTCAGATTTTTAGCATGTTCAATTGATCTGGGGGATTGATGAACGATTCCATGCAGCGCTATGCGGGTGGGGTAGGCGGGTGGCCACCGGATCGCTCCGTGTGTGGGGACCACCCGATATGTCAGCGGTCAGAACGGACGTTGCATCACAAGGTGCATATCGTACCGTGTATGGGGTTCATTAGTTACATCCCTTGTGGTCACAGTGGTTATGACATGTTGGTTGGTGTATATAATGTAGGGGTGTGCACCGGCCACTTTTCGTGTTTTGTGTTTTGGTTTTGGATCTGGATCTTTCTTCGTGTTTTGGATCTGGATTGGTTTTGCCAAAACCACCCTTCCGTGTTTTGGGTTCTGGGTTTTGTGTTTTGGATCTGTATTTTTTTGAAAAAAAGCATAAAAACAGCTAAAATCACAGAATTTGTAGGTTTTTCTGCTCCTATGCTATTATTAACCTCAATAACCTTAATTTCCACTCATTTCCAGTCTATTCTGAACACCTCACACCTCACAATAGTGTTTTTATGTCCAAAAGGTTGCACCGAGGTAGCTGGATGACTATGCTAAGCGACACGAGTGGGCGGCACAAACACGTGACCCATCTAGGAGTGACACTGCAGTGGCAGGCAGGATGGCAGTTAGAAAAACTAGGCCCCAAACTGTACATAATGCAAAGAAAAAAAGAGGTGCAAGATGGAATTGTCCTTGGGCCCTCCCACCCACCCTTATGTTGTATAAACAGGACATGCACACTTTAACAAATCAATCATTTCAGCGCCAGGGTCTGCCACACAACTGTGGCTGAAATGATTGGTTCGTTTGGGCCCCCACAAAACAAGCTGGCAATTAATGTGTCCCTGCACAAACTGGCTCTACGGAGGCAAGATGTCATCCTCATCCTCCTCATCCACCGATTCGTCACCCTCTTCAGTGTGTACATCCTCATCCTCACAAAGTATTAACTCGTCCCCACTTGAATCCACCACCACAGGTCCCTCTGTACCTTCTGGAGGCTGGTCTCCCTGGAAGAGCTGATAATTCATTTTGATGAACATCATCTTCTCCACATTCTGTGGAAGCAACCTCCTACGCCTTTCGCTGACAAGGTTCCCGGCTGCACTAAACACTCTTTCGGAGTACACACTGGAGGGGGGGCAACTCAGGTAAAATAGAGCCAGTTTGTACAGGGGCCTCCAAATTGCCTCTTTTTCCTGCCAGTACAGGTATGGACTGTCTGACATGCCTACTTGGATGCTGTCACCGATGTAATCCTCCACCATTCTGTCAATGGTGACAGTATCATATGCAGTGACAGTAGACATGTCAGAAATTGTTGCCAGGTCCTTCAGTCCGGACCAGATGTCCAAACTTGGTCCTGCCTGCCCTGCATCACCGCCAGCGGGTTGCTTAGGATACCTAAGTTTTTTCCTGGCAGCCCCAGTTGCGGGAGAAAATGAAGAAGGAGCCGTTGACGTGTCACGTTCCGCTTCAGCTGACAGTGTGTTCACCAGCAGGTCTTTGCACCTCTGCAGGCTTGTGTCGGCCGGAAAGAGAGACACCACATAGGCTTTAAACCTAGGATCGAGCACGGTGGCCAAAATGTAGTGGTCTGATTTCAACAGATTGACCACCCTGGAATCCTGGCAAAGCGAATGAAGGGCTTCATCCACAAGTCCCACATGCCGAGCGGAATCGCTCCGTCTTAGCTCCTCCTTCACTTTCTCCAGCTGCTTCTGCAAAAGCCTGATGAGGGGAATGACCTGACTCAAGCTGGCAGTGTCTGAACTGACTTCACGTGTGGCAAGTTCGAAGGGCTGAAGAACCTTGCACAACACGGAAATCATTCTCCACTGCGCTTGAGTCAGGTGCATACCCCCTCCTTTGCCTATGTCATAGGTGGATGTATAGGCTTGTATGGCCTTTTGCTGCTCCTCCATCCTCTGAAGCATATAGAGGGTTGAGTTCCACCGCGTCACAACCTCTTGCTTCAGGTGATGGCGGGGCAGGTTCAAGAGTGTTTGCTGGCGCTCCAGTCTTCGGCACGCAGTCGCTGAATGGCGAAAGTGGCCAGAAATTTTTCGGGCCACCCAAAGCGTCTCCTGCACGCCCCTGTCGCTTTTCAGAAAATTCTGCACCACCAAGTTTATTGTGTGAGCAAAACATGGGACGTGCTGGAATTTGCCCAGATGTAATGCCCGCACAATATTGGTGGCGTTGTCAGATATCACAAATCCCCAGGAGAGTCTAAGTGGGGTAAGCCACTGGGCGATGATTTCCCTCAGTTTCTCTAAGAGGTTGTCGGCGGTGTGCCTCTTACTGAAACCGGTGATACACAGCGTAGCCTGCCTTGTAACGAGCTGGCGTTTCTGAGATGCTGCTACTGGTGACGCTGCTGCTGTTGCTGCGTAAGGTGATACATCTACCCAGTGGGCTGTCACAGTCATATAGTCCTTAGTCTGCCCTGTTCCACTTGTCCACATGTCCGTGGTTAAGTGGACATTGTGTACAACGGCATTTTTCAGGACACTGAGGACACTTTTTCTGACGTTTCTGTACAGTCTCGGTATCGCCTGCCTAGTGAAGTGGAATCTAGACGGGATTTGGAACCGGGGACACACTACCTCCATCAATTGTCTAAATCCCACTGCACTAATGGCGGATACCGGACGCACGTCTAACACCAACATAGCAGTCAAGGCCTCAGTTATACGTTTTGCTTCAGGATGACTGCTGTCGTACTTCATCCTCCTCGCTAAGGACTGTTGGAGGGTCAATTGTTTAGTAAAAGTAGTGGTGTTCCTACTTCCTCTCTGGGATGATGAACGACTCCCAGCAGCAGCAGCAACAGCAGCAGCGGCAGCAGTAGGCGTAGCAATGCAGGATCCTCCGGAGGAATCCCGGATAGGAGAGTCAGTCATGCCAGTGATATGGCCTGCAGGACTACTTCCGATCCTGACTAAGGAGGAAATTGACGAGGAGGGAGTTGACGGTGTGGTTTGCAGGCGCTTGGATACACCAGGACAACGGGATTTAGGTGTCCCTGGACTGCTTACGGTCTGAGCCAAAGTTTCTGAACTTGACAGTAACTTTTTATGAACGCGCTGCAGGTGCCGTATAAGGGAGGATGTTCCTAGGTGGTTGACGTCCCTACCCCTACTTATTTCACCTTTACATATGGTACATATGGCAAGACAGTTGTTGTCCGGATTTGGATAGAAATATTGCCAGACCAAAGAGGTGGAATGTTTGGTCTTCTGCCCAGGCATGACCGTGATGGGCTTTTTCATCCCACGGACAACAACTGTCTCCCCCGGAGCCTGATTTAAACAAACCACATCACCATCAGAATCCTCCTCGCCAACTTCCTCCTCAGCGCCAGCTACACCAGTATCCTCATCCTGTTGTACTTCAACAGTGACATCTTCAATTTGCATATCAGCAAGTGGACTGTGGGTGCTCCTTTCAGCACTTGCAGGGGGCGTGCAAATGGTGGAAAGAGCCACCTCTTCCCGTCCAGTGCTGGGAAGGTCAGGCATCGCAACCACCACCACACTTGGACTCTCTTTGGGGATTTGTGATATCTTCTTAGAAAGCACAGTTCTTCGCTGTGCTTTTGCCAGCTTAACTCTTTTGATTTTTTTAGTGGGAGGAGTGCTTCCATCGTCATGTGAAGCTGAACCACTAGTCATGAACATACTAGGGATCGACCTTAGCCGTTCCTTGCCACTCCGTGTCGTAAATGGCATATTGGCAAGTTTACGTTTCTCTTCAGCTGATTTAAATGTCTTTTTCAAGGTCATTTTCCTGAACTTTGCCATTTGGGATTGTATGTGCCCTCTACTATGACATTGGGCATCGGCCTTGGCAGACGACGTTGATGGCATGTTATCGTCTATGTCATGACTAGTGGCAGCAGCTTCAGCACTAGGAGGAAGTGGTTCTTGATCTTTCTCTATTTTATTTTTATCGGAGAAAGTTTGGTCCTCCATTTATGTTATATCGATTTGATATATACGTGCGGCTAAACACAGAAAATAAATTTTTTTTTGGTTCGGACTGGAGTGTACTTTGTGGGTTACAGCACCCTTTAACGGTCAAGCCAGCCGGCCCTTTACTTATGACACAGGCGCACTCTTGGCACTACTTTGTTGATGCACGTGCGGCTACTGCGCACACAATTCACAAACACAGAAAATAATTTTTTTTTGGTTTGGACTGGAGTGTACTTTGGGGGTTACAGCACCCTTTAACGGTCAAGCCAGCCGGCCCTTTACTTATGACACAGGCGCACGCTTGGCACTACTTTGTTGATGCACGTGCGGCTACTGCGCACACAATTCACAAACACAGAAAATAATTTTTTTTTGGTTTGGACTGGAGTGTACTTTCGGGGGTTACAGCACCCTTAACGGTCAAGCCAGCCGGCCCTTTACTTATGACACAGGCGCACGCTTGGCACTACTTTGTTGATGCACGTGCGGCTACTGCGCACACAATTCACAAACACAGAAAATAATTTTTTTTTAGGTTTGGACTGGAGTGTACTTTCGGGGGTTACAGCACCCTTTAACGGTCAAGCCAGCCGGCCCTTTACTTATGACACAGGCGCACGCTTGGCACTACTTTGTTGATGCACGTGCGGCTACTGCGCACACAATTCACAAACACAGAAAATAATTTTTTTTTGGTTTGGACTGGAGTGTACTTTCGGGGGTTACAGCACCCTTTAACGGTCAAGCCAGCCGGCCCTTTACTTATGACACAGGGGCACTCTTGGCACTACTTTGTTGATGCACGTGCGGCTACTGCGCACACAATTCACAAACACAGAAAATAATTTTTTTTTAGGTTTGGACTGGAGTGTACTTTCGGGGGTTACAGCACCCTTAACGGTCAAGCCAGCCGGCCCTTTACTTATGACACAGGCGCACGCTTGGCACTACTTTGTTGATGCACGTGCGGCTACTGCGCACACAATTCACAAACACAGAAAATAATTTTTTTTTGGTTTGGACTGGAGTGTACTTTCGGGGGTTACAGCACCCTTTAACGGTCAAGCCAGCCGGCCCTTTACTTATGACACAGGCGCACGCTTGGCACTACTTTGTTGATGCACGTGCGGCTACTGCGCACACAATTCACAAACACAGAAAATAATTTTTTTTTAGGTTTGGACTGGAGTGTACTTTCGGGGGTTACAGCACCCTTAACGGTCAAGCCAGCCGGCCCTTTACTTATGACACAGGCGCACGCTTGGCACTACTTTGTTGATGCACGTGCGGCTACTGCGCACACAATTCACAAACACAGAAAATAATTTTTTTTTGGTTTGGACTGGAGTGTACTTTCGGGGGTTACAGCACCCTTAACGGTCAAGCCAGCCGGCCCTTTACTTATGACACAGGCGCACGCTTGGCACTACTTTGTTGATGCACGTGCGGCTACTGCGCACACAATTCACAAACACAGAAAATATATTATTTTTTTAGCACTTGGGGGGAGCACCCCTGATGGACAGAGCACCCCCTGGACAACACTACAGCACCCCTTTAGGACTGGGACACTGCACAGGACTTTGGAGTGGACACAGCCCCTATGGAGAACTGACTGCACAACACAGTCCAGCCAGCCCCTATGGACTTTGAAGTAGTGGACACAGCCCCTATTAACAACAGCAGCACAGCACAACACAGCCAGCCCCTATGGACTTTGAAGTAGTGGACAACAGCAGCACTACACTACACTACACTACACAGCACTAACTCCCACCCTCCCTCTTCACTGTCCACAGCCGAGTGAGAAAATGGCGCCGACGCGGGTACCTTATATAGGATCCAAAACCCGCGAGACTCGGAAGGCGGGATGATGACGTTTTGCCTCGATGTCAGATCCGAGTCAGGCGGGAAAAGTCGAGCCTGACTCGGATCGGACTCGGATCGGGGGGGCTCGGGGGGGTTCGGATTTCAGAAATCCGAACCCGCTCACCCCTAATATAATGCATTTATGTTTTATACACACCTTATACGCACAGCCTGCAGGTACTTCTATACAATTTTTTGAATAATTTTTTGGCTCAAACAAATTTTGTGTACATATAAGAAATTCATTTATGTTTCATATACACCTTATACACAAAGCCCGAAGGTAATTTCATACTATATTTTTAATAATTTTGTGCCTTAAACAAAGTTTGTGTATATTGAACCATCTAAAATCAAAGGTTTCACTATCTCAGTCATACTGTATTTCAGAATATTCCATATTTCTGAATATTTGGATATTGGAGACTCAACCTGTATGTTGAAAGTGGTTGGGTACAGGTTGTCGGCGCTCTGGGTCTCGGTGGTCAAAATCCCGATGCTGGCATCCAGACAGGGTTCGGAATACAGACAGAATCTATAGATGCAATCTCCTTCCGGGAGGGAACTGATTGTCGGCTAACAGCAAGGGGCGTGGCCGGTCACTGACATCACATTGGGGTGGTCCCGGGGGCGGGGCCGCGTGATCGCATCATCGTGGCCCCACCTCCTCTTCACAATGCTGTTATTTTCAGCATTGTGAAGCAGGGGGCGGGGCCACGATGACGCGATTCAGCGCGAATCGCATCACCGGCCTCCCTGCTGCGGGGGTTTCAGGTTTATTCTGGGGGGTGGTCGGGAGAGCTGGTGGATGCCGGGAGGCTTGCCTGCCTTTCTGGGGGGCCAGGAGCAGCACCCAAAAATCGGGAGGCTCCCGGGCAAATCGGGAGGGTAGGCAAGCCTGCCTAACCCTCCCTCTTGTACTTAACCCTAACCCTCCCCCTAACCTCGCTACTTACCTTCGGGATGCTAGTGCCGGGATTCTGACAGGTTTTGGGATTCTGGCGCCGGTATTCTTAGCCCCGACATCACACTTGCCGGGATATTGACAGCATCTTTTGAAAGGATAGTGCCCAGTACAGGTTCATGTTTATGTCATTGAATTTGCTTACTATTGCTACCATTTTGCAAGTAGCAAGACTGTAGCAAAGACTTTGGTGGCACACTGCGATTGGAGCCACGGCAAATAGTAGAATATTGGGGTTTGCCAGTTTCTAGCTTTTCAGAAAATATTATCTCTGACATGGTATTATATCATTCTAAGCACCAGTAGAGTTCTGCAATTCGCAGTTCATCATTTTTTCCACACGTCACTTTAAAACTTCACATTTATTTATATAGCGCACACATATTCCACAGCACTTCACAGAGAATATTTCAGTCGTTCACATCAGTCCCTGCCCCAGTGGTTACAATCTATGTTCCTTACCACATGTGCACACTTGTCAGAAGCCTAATAACTTGCTAGTATGAGTTTGGAGTGTGGAGAACATACACACAGATTGGGCATGACCAGGAATTGAACTCATGACCTCAGTTATGTGAGGCAGCAATGCTAAGCACTAAGCCATCTGTGCTGCCATTTCTTTTGTGCAGGGCCATATTAAGGTTTTCGGACGCCCTAGATTATTATTATTATTATTATTAATAATAATAATAGTGGCGCCGCATGTAATACTGTTTAACACAAAACACAATATGTATGCGCCCAGGAAATCACCATTCATTCTGCACGTATGCAGGTAGCGAAGGTTATACAACTGACATGTTTGAACTTGGCATCTAATGATGTGTGTTGAGTGTGACGTAGTGCTTGACTTCTGGGGAATGCAAGGAAGACTATAAAGATGATTGCATGCAGCTCTTCAGGTTACCTATGTGCATAAAGCAAGGCTTGTAAGTTACATGGTCACATCAGCACAGCTATCAGGGAGTCACTTTCAGAATTTCCCCTCATCATACTACCTCAGGATGGGCGAATAACTACCTAATTTCTTTAATTAAGCTGTAAGGCCACTGCCAGCATTGAATGAAATAGGTCTACATTTTATTCCTCCGTTGCCATTTGCATGGATCCCCCGACACTAAGGAGTACAGTATATTTACTAAAAGTCGATTTTGGTAGATTTTTGTTCGATGTTTGATCGATTTTTATGTTTCAGGGTCTAAATCACACATGTACTAACATGATTGTTTTACATCTTTTTTTCAAACTACAGTATGTCAAAAAATCATCTATATATAAATGTGTTGATTTAGAACCTGAAACACAAAATCGACCAAAAATAGACTTTCAGAAAATATACCACATAGGGGTCTATTTACTAAGCAGTGTTAGGAGACAGAGTGAAAAGTGATAAGACAGTGATAAGGTGCCAGCCAATCAGCTCCCAACTGTCATCTCACAGGCTGTGTTTGAAAAATGACAGCTGGTAGCTGATTGGCTGGCACCTTATCACTGTCTTATCACTTTTCACTCTGTCTCCTAACACTGCTTAGTAAATAGACCCCTAAATCACACAATAGATTATTTTTTACATTGTTTAAAAAAATTATGTCAAAAATCATCTGACAATCATGAAATGTATGATTTAGACCCTGAAATACAGAATCGAGTAAAATCGACCTTTAGTAAATATACTCCCAAGTCCTGGTACCCTAGGCTGCAGCCTGATCAGCCTAATGGTTTATCAGGCATTGCTTTTCTGGAAAGTACCAGACATTTACACTTAATACTAAGTCATCCCTAATGCATATGAATAGAAACTTTTTTAATTAGTGCATAGAGCACTATACACAAACACACACACATTGGGGGGAATTCAATTCAGCGCAATGCTGAATAGCCCCAGGAGAGCGCTCCCAGACCCATTAAATTCAGCGCGCTGTTTGGTCCGACTAAAGGATTTCTTCCTGCACCCTCCTGAGGGTGCAAGGAGAAATCTGACTAAAGTGCCATCTGCGCGTCTGTTTGCCGGCTTAGCGCGGTGCTAACAGCCTCGCGGCCGGTACTTTAGACGGAGAATGCCGGTTCTCGCGACTAAACACACAGGCTAAGTCACGAGAGCCGTCATTCTCTGATTTAACAGCTTCCCGACAAAGAGCCATATTCAATTTGAGCGGACCCGCCATCATTTTCTGCCTCCCGGACTTTTCGCCTACTTCACCTGTTTTGCAGGCGGTAAAGTATCACGTGCGTGCCCGCGTATCCCCGTATTCAATTTGAAAGTACATGAAAACGGGACCCGGTGAAACTTAAACAAGCTGAAAGTCATGTCAGCTTTGGGGAAATCAGCCTAAAACCCCACAAAAGATGCTCTGACATGGGGGTTCCCTATGGTACCCACCGATTTGGCTTACTATGGTACCCACCGATTTGGCTTACTCAATAGCTGCTAAATAGCATTTTTGTATAAGTGATGCAGAATAGTATTCAGGAAGGTTTTTTTGCTGAAAATAACTTATCCCAGCAAATTTGGGGTACTTGAAAATGGGGGCCAACATATTTTAAAGTTGCTAAAGTTAAGTTGAAAAAATCATGAAAAATCCACGTTCCGCCAGCCCCTACAATGAAAAAAACACCTGGGGCATACTTGGGGACCCCCAAGGGTCAAGTTCGCTAGTTTTTAACTTTGTCCCCCAACATTTTTTTTTCACCCTCAAATTGAAAGTGATTTTTTAGGGTGTTCTTAAGACTTTTTTTAAAAAAAAAATTTCACACAGTTTACCTTTGGGGGACTGTCTGAAGGCTGCACGGGGGTTCCCGCAACGTTACACCCCAAAACCCCAATTCTGCACTTTTTTCCACCTGCTATTCATAGGCGAAACTTTTCCGCCTATTACATTGCATTGACTTTCCGCCTAGGTGGAAAGACTTTCAAATTGAATACGGAGTAAAATCAAAACAGGCGAAAATGACGTCATCGGCGAAAAGTTTCCGGCAAAAACACGCAAAAACGGCTTTTCACCTCAAATTGACTACAGTCCAAAGTAAACAGCCTCCCTGGGCTATTCAGCATTGCACCGAATTGAATTCCCCCCATTGCCACTTTAAGAATTGTTATATCTGCAAACAAAAGTCGAAACCAGTAATTCAGTCTTTTTCAGTAGACCAATAGCATTTCAAACTATACAGTATAGTTGCTTAATTTACCTTTCCTAAAAGGCCTGCTGCCAGAGACCGTTGTAGATTGTCGGTGGAGTGTTTGTAATGAATGCAGGTAACTAGAGCAGGTAACGTTCAAAACCTGTCCTGACTGCAAGCTCAAGTGCATACTGTATGGGGTAATAGGAAGTTCCAGTTGGCACAATGCCCATACCTATTTACTAGCATTTAAAAAATGGCATGTGGGTAAGGTTCTAAGGATGAAAGAAGGATCCACTTAAAAGTAATAGTCTGGGTTTTTTATTTGGTTTGAATGTACAAGTTACTGTAGATGCAGTCCTAGTAATTCTCAAACTGGCACCAGATGTAATAGCAAAAAAAAAGAGTTTGTGAACCAGTTTGTGTCTTTTAAATGTTACCTCATACTGAGTTTACGCTGCCTCATAATTAAAACAATAATGTGCCAGAAGGGAAAACTGGCATGAGGTTATGGATTATAGTTGTTGCTAATGGCTTCCTGTATTTTTAAGAGTTATTATTTATTGCCTGAAATTTTATTTGAATATAAACGGTGGCTTCCTGCGCAATAAATGTAGGGATGGTAATATATTCGGTCAGATTGTCTGGCTGCTGAATTCCTTTACTACTGTCCAATTCTATTAGGTAAATAAATCATATTCACACCATGCATGTATGTCTGCCAAGAACAAAGCTGTGCTACTGTATGTCTTTAAAATAAATACTGTAATTCTCATTTGCTAATAAAGCACTAGTGGTTTTGTTGTGCAAATCTGTAATTGCAAATATTGTAATTATACCGTAGACAGTTCATTTTTTATTTAGGTATAAGTGCATCTCGTACTTGCCAGCTCTTGATTTCTCCTCTCTGGAAAAAGCCTAAACAAAAGTCTAAAAAGAAGGCGAGTGAATTGATTTTGACAGGCAAAATTCATTGACTGGAATGTCATCCAATTGGACTATGGAGGATTAAGATGTCACAAAGAAAAATGTAAAACATTAAAAATATGAAACACATACACTGAATCCAACCAATCAAACAAAAAAACACACACGGCTTAAAAACAAAGAAAGAAAAAAAAGATTATAAGGAAAATACACCTCAAGTAGACAATATGCAGAGCAAGAAAGAGGTAAACTTTAAGTAACTCTCCATAATTAGTAATCACTGTATACATTATATCTTTCTTTTACTACTGTACTTTCCTTCAACTTTCTCCTTCTCCACTTAAACACCTCAAAACCACAAAGTAAAGAGGATGTGACCAGTTGTCTGTTTCTATGATGTCAACTAAATGGTGCTAGGAGAGCACCATTAATGAATATAAATTATCTAGCTTTTATTCCACAGGTTTGGATAGAAACTACCACCATATAGAACATGGTGGGTTGTTATTTCTAATTGATGCGTATTATGTTTACACATCAAAACTACCCTTTAGTAAATACTAGGGATGAGCGGGTCCGGTTCCCTGAGAACCAAACCCACCCGAACTTCGGGGATCCAGGGCGTAAAAAAAATTTAAAAAATGGCGTGCCCCACCCCCAAAAAAGAGCAACCAGCCCCGGGCATTAGTGAGCCAGTGCTGGGTGTGCTTAAATACAGGGGACAAACGCTCTAGGGGTCCGCCGTACTTAAGTACAACCAGCACCGGGTTAGTCAGAACCAGCCCTGGTTGCCAAAATACAGGGGACAAACGAAGTAGGGGGTCCCCCGTATATGCGCAACCAGCACTGGGCTCTGATCCTGTCCTGATTCTGGAAATACAGGGGAAAAAAATGTTCCCCTGTATCTTCCAGAACCAGCACCAAACTTTTTCTAGCGGGGGGCTGATGCCACAGCCAGGGGAGCCCTTTCACCGGGGCCCCCAGCCGCAGCATCAGCCCTGACCGCTAGTCAGCCCAGGCCAGGGATTCCTGGAGAGCTGGGGACCCCCCCAATAAAGAGGTCCCCCATCACCTCTGGTGGCAGTGGGTGTCAGGTTGATTGTGTGGTGTGGTGTAAATATATAATAGCAAACATTGTCTTTACAAGTAGAACTGCAGGTCCCAGCAAGCCTGCCCTGCATGCTGGTACTTCGAGAACCACAAGTACCAGCATGCAGGGCATTAAGGGCCCACTAGTACCTGTAGTTCACCTGTAAAAATTACAAAAAAAACACAGGACACACACACCGTGACAGTATAAGTTTATTAAACATACATGTACTCACACATGTACACACACATGTACACATACGCACCTACGTATCCCTGTAGCTATCGGTCCACTTCTCCGGTAAAGTATCCATAGGGAACCTGTGGAAAACAACTATACTCACCATCTCCTATGCGAGATTCTGTCCTCTTCGTTACAAAGTAGGCATCCCACGGACTTGACAAAAAAAAAACATGAAAATCGCGATCCACGAACTTAAGTACCGTTCAGTAGAATGGTACTTCCCGAATGACAGCTTAGCAGTGGGATATCACCATGGAAACCCTGCCGCTAAGCGCTCATTGGCTGAGAGAGGTCATCCCCCGTCTCTCAGCCAATGAATGGCTCCCCCCATTGTATATATAATGTGATCTAGGAAGACTGCAGTAACTGTGCATATAGGCCCTGATTCAGAGCCGGACGCTCTGACCAGAGCGCTCGCTCTGAATCAGGGCCCACCTCCATAAATATGGAGCGTCCTCCTGGATGCTCGTATAGCTGTGGGTCACCACCCACAGCCTATACGAGCGTGCAGGATGATGGTCGCGATGGTCTTGACTATCGCGACCATCGCCAGTGCGAGCAGAAGCCTGCGGTTGAGTTTTTCAACCGCAAGGCCAGGAGTGATTTTGGCTCTATCAGAGCCAAAATCACTCCCACTGACATCACTAGTGATGTCAGTGGGGCTTCTGACGGTAGGCGTTCCCTTGGGAACGCCTCCGTCTGGAAGGCACGCCCCCGGCACGCCCACCAAAGGGGGCGTGCTGTCAATCAACATCGACAGCACGCCCCCTTTGATCAGACACAACGAGCGAAGGAAAGTCCTTCGCTCGTCGCGTCTCGCAGATGCGCACGACGGAGCTCCCTCCGTCGTGCGCATGCGCAGTGCACACCATCGACCCACTTGCGAGCGGACAGCCGATCGCGAGTGGGTCTGAATCAGGCCCTTAGTACAGTAGGTGTCACTGGAGCAAGATAAGGAAAACCTGGCCCTCCCCATGTGGAATAGATTAGGCAGCATACTTTTGTCTCCAAAAAAATGTGTATTGATCACCGATGGATTAAATACATAGTCAACGTTTCAAGGTCCCAAGACCTTTCCGTCAGGATTCAAGAGTGCCGCCTATCCCTTTCCACAGATCGGACAGGTTTCCTTTGGAGAAATAAAACTGTGTGTATATATATATATAATATATATATATATATATATTGATGCGTGTATATAATATGATGCAGGTATATAATATGACGTGTGTGTCTTGCTCCAGTGACACCTACTGTAATATATGCACAGGATTGTTTGAAGGAGGGGGCCAATAAACAATGTCTTGCTAGGGCCCCATGAGGTCTAAATCTGGCTCTGCTCAGCCTAGTCATCCAGCTACCTCGGTGCAACCTTTTGGCCTAAAAACAATATTGAGAAGTGTGAGGTGTGAGGTGTTCAGGATAGACTGGAAATAAGTGGAAATTAATATTATTGAGGTTATTAATAGCGTAGGAACAAAAAAAGGCCCATTTTATCTTTATGTGATTTTAGCTGTTTTCTTGATTTTTTAAATAAAAATCCAGATCCAAAACCAAAACCCGAAAACAAAACATGGGGTTGGCGCACATCTCTAGTAAATATTAGCAACATTAAAGATACTAGTCCCAGCATGCCCCAGGACTTTTATTAATAGTGGGTGGAGAGCCACAGGTTACCCACCTGTATTCTATTCTAGGCAACCTGTGGCACTCCAGCTGTTGTGGAACTGCAAATGCCAGCATGCCCTGCCACAGTTTTGCTGTTAATGTAAGCTAAAACTGGGCATGCTGTTTTGTGTAGTTTCACAGCAGTTGGAGTGCTACAGATTGCCTACCCCTGTTCTATACTAGGGAAATTACCATCGATGTCATACAAAATATCTAGTTTTCTTGTCCTTTAACCAGTGATGTTTCTGATCTTAAACATCGGTTTCTGCCACCTGAACAACACATCCAGGAGGCATTTTTATGCTCACATATCGTATTTTTGCTTTCAGCTGGTAAAAAACATTGATGGAAGGAAACAACCTACCACCATCAACGTGGAGGAAAAGAAATTCCCTTGAAGATCATTCTCTAACTGTCAATGGCCCTCATTCAGAGCCGCACGTTACCAACAGTACGCTCGTTGCGTTCCGATGTTGACTAACCGCGCATGCGTCGGTGTTACACTGCGCATGTGCGTACGGCAGATTGCGAGTTTTTTTTCTCTCGTTCCTAAAATAGCGTACAGGAAGTGACATGTCAAATGTGATTGACAGAACAGGGCGTTTTTGGGTGTTGACGGGGGTGGAGATGAAAAAACGCAGGCGTGGCGAGGCGTTTTTGGGGCGTACATACATTAGCAGATGCGAACGTCAAATGTGTTCGGACCGTCTCATACGTCACTGGAACATCCGCTTTCCCTTCAAAATGCTCGCACAGCTTAGGGTCAGGATTACTCGACCACATTGGCGATGGCCTTCTCCTCCGTCCCGGGACTCAACGATGGTGCTGCGATTAATCGCGGCTGGTCAGTAAAGTAATTAGTGTTGGATTGAAAACCGGCTTGGTATGTGTTTGGAAAGCAGTTTATTGGGATAGCACAAAAGCATACGCAGGTGGAAATCAGAGCTGCTAATGTCATGATTACACAATCAATTAGCGTACATTTTTGGTGTTTTATTTTGGCCACAATTTGTTGGTTATGGCCTATTGTAACAATAATGTCATCATGTTTTAATTAGCTCCCCTTTTTTTTGGTTTACTGTGGAATTTGCATCGCTATGTGATTTTTTAAACGTTCCTTAAAGAGGCCTTTTTTTTTTTTGAAGAGGGTCAGTTTTTGCCTTTAGGGCCAGGATTAAATGTAACCCATTTGTACAATAATGTCACAATACAATGTCAGTTTTTTGTTTTAAATTTATTGTTTAAACACAAACAAATTGGCCTAATATTTTGTTGCCTTTTTTTTGTGGCAAAGATATTTGTTAAAAAAAAAAAAAAAACCATAACTGCTAACATAAACGTAAATACAAAATTTAAAAACATTTCACAAGAAAGGAGAGGGAAGTTTTGACCAGAAAGGAATATGAGCCAAGCACAGAAGGAGTGTGGGAAAAGTCGCCATTGCTGTCACCGTTTTCTCGCCCGTTTGGCTGGGTGAGGGTGGGCGCCAGACCGGGTCCGGGATGCCATCGGGCTGGCCTGTCCAGAGGCAGATGTTGTGGCCTCTGGACTAGGCACAGGGCTAGGCACATTTGGAGGATTGGCTGATGTTGTGCCAGAGGTGGAGGATCCGGATGTTCCGGCAGGAAGGGAGGTCGGCTCCACCATGTGCTGGCGAACGAGCTGCTCCAGGGCATCGGCGATGCGGATGTTGGCCCTGGTATTTTCCGCCAGGGCCTGAGCAATGGTCACGTTGGCCGCAGCATTTTGCTCCAGGGCCTCAGCCACCCGTATCAGACTGGCGTCCATCCTCTGCAGAATCTCCGTATGGCAATCCGATTTAAAATTGAGTTCTGTGAGGAGGCCCACTGCCTGCGAGGGGGCACGCCCTGGACTGGCTTCTGCAGGGTCCTCAGCCGGATGTACTGGTTCCTCCCCTGCAGAGCCAGCAGAAATTCTGCGGCCAAGGCTCCCCTCTGGAGCAGACTCATCCGCCTCTGTCTCTGTTAGGAAAATTGCGAAAAGACTCACATTAGAATCTACATATTGGCACAATAGCATTTCAGAGTTGGTGACATCACAAGACTTACCGTGGCCAACATGAGGAGCCGCAAAGTCTGGCATGTCCGTATCCATGTTGGACACGCCAAACACCTCCACAGCCTGCACACACCCCTGTGCCAGCTCTTCTAAGTCTGTCAACTCCAATGACACAGGGGTGGGACCCCCACCTGTCCCCCTTGCATGCCTAGCCCTGTCGGCAAGTTTTTGCTTGAGACGATATTTGAAGTCTGCCCATCTGTGGAATGAAATTGGAACCATTATCCTTTTTTTTACAATGGGGTTTGTTTATAGGATGGGAAAGTGTTTACTTACCGCCGTTTGACATCCCGGGCTAGACGGACATAATCACCCACCCTATTGACAGCAACGGCGACCTCCTCCCACATTCTCCACTTCTGGCTTTGGCTCATATTCCTGGCTGCCTGGGGCAGGATGTCAACGCACTTCTGGATCAAAACCTCCATCTCCTTGCTTGTGAAATGTGGCTGCCTTTTTTTTTTGGCAGCTTTGGCGGGTTGACTGGGGCCAGCAGTCTCTTCCATGTCATCCTCCTCACCTATTTGGGTAAATATGCAGATTTAGCCACTTCACAACTTGACCAATATATTTGTTGTAAAATAATCATTGAGACAAAATGCATGAAGGCCTTACCGCCGGATTTTTGGCCATTGTTTCCCTGGTCTGAAGCCATGTCTCTGCTTCCAGAATGAAATCAACCAGAAATTCAATGTGATTTCGTGACGTATTTATACATGCGTCCTTTGTTTGCGGCCGCATCATTGATTGTGCGTCCCTATGATTCATCCTTAATTTGTGCGGGAAAATAAACACTATTTATGGCTTGGTGTGTGTGGAGTCGAGGTTGGGTTGTTGGATTGTTGGCGGTTAAGTTGGTTGGATTTGGTTGTTTGCGGTTGGAGGATTTGGCAGAGTTGGTTTTTTGTTTGGTTTTGCTACAGTTGTTTTGGTTTTCCGTTCGCATTTTTTTGCTTTTTTCCCCATCCTTTCCTGATTTGGTAAGTTTTGTGCAGTCTAATTTGTGGCCAATTGGTGTCTACTTCTGTTTTTTGGTTAGCATTTTTTTTTTTTAACACTAATTTCATCTTTTTTAGTTTGTTTTGGCTTTCGGACCCAAATACCTTTTTTTTGGAAATCTTATATATTCGAGTTGGGTAAGTCCATTTTTTTTCTTGCATTTGCGAACTAATTACCGCATTTTTGACTGTTGGTGTAGTGACTTGCATTTGCGAACTAATTACCGCATTTTTGACTGTTGGTGTAGTGATTTGCATTTGCGAACTAATTACCGCATTTTTGACTGTTGGTGTAGTGACTTGCATTTGCGAACTAATTAACGCATTTTTGACTGTTGGTGTAGTGACTTGCATTTGCGAACTAATTAACGCATTTTTGGCGGCTTATTCATCATGTAAACCAGTTTTGCTTTTCCCTTTTCCATTTTTGGGGTATTTTTGAACCCTATTTGACGTACGGTGTGCAATGTCGTTTTCATCGATGGCCAAATGTGTGTTTCGCCTATTTTATGTGTTGGCTTGCAACAATTTGACAAACAAAAATTCACCCTCTAAATTTTTGATGTCTCATTTTTGGCTTTTTTACAGTTTATACGTATCATGACAATACCCCGGCATGTAAGCAGCTATGGATGGTATCAGAAAGCTAAGTTGTTTTTTGTTACTTTTGGGGTGGCTCAAAAGCCTTACATTGTAAACTTTGAATTTCAGGTAGATCTGGGGCGAATTGTTCTGGCCCTGCTCCCGGAAGACGACCAACCTCAAACTCGTCCCAGGCGTAGGCATCGTAGGCATGCAAGGCCCCAGATATTTCGAACACGTGTCACCCTTTTTGGAATGCCCGATGATGAGGTTTTAAGACGCTACCGTCTACCTCCCAAAATCATCATAGACACTCTCTCATTAATAGAAAGTGATCTTGAGCGGCAAATTGACAGTCCAACAGCAATACCACCACTGACGCAATTTATGGCGGTGTTACATTTCTGTGCCTCAGGATCGTTTCAAACAACGGTGGGAATAGTGGCGGGCATCTCCCAATCCTCCTTTTCCCGGATCCTGAGGGCAGTGATGGAGGCACTTTTCAAGCACCTCCATCATTTTATTAAAATGCCTTTGGATATGGGTGCCCTTAGTGTGGCCAAGGCCAATTTTTACCAAATAGCTGGCTTCCCACACATCATAGGGGTTGTGGATGGTACTCACATACCACTTCAGCCTCCAGCACGGCTGGAGGCAATATTTAGAAACCGTAAACACTATCACTCCCTGAATGTAATGGTGGTATGTGATGCCTCCCTCCAGATCCTGTCCCTGAATGCTAAATTACCCGGAAGTGCTCATGACTCCTTCGTCATCCGGCAATCAGGGATATGGCAGAAATTAACCAACCTACAAGCTGGTGATGCGTGGCTTCTGGGTAAGTGGAGACCTTTAGTACATAACAATGTTAAGCTTGATACACAGTGTTCCTGATGTGGTCTATTTTTGTTCACAGGAGACAGTGGATACCCTTGCATGTCCTGGCTGCTCACTCCTTATTTGGCTCCCACACCAGGGCCACAAAGTGCATATAATTCCGCACTTACAGCCACCAGGCAAGTGGTGGAGCACTGTATCGGCCTTTTAAAAGGCCGATTCAGATGCCTCCACCGCTCTGGTGGCGAGCTCATGTATGTGCCGGATATGGTGTCTAAAATTGTGGTCCTGTGTGGGATATTTCACAACATTGCCATAAGGAGTGGTGTCCCAATGCAGCCAGAGGATGCCTTACCTGAGGATGGCCCCCCCGAGGTTGGTCGAAGGTCAGTATGTGGGGGGGCCATACGCGATGATGTGGTGGCCAGATTTTTTAGGTAAGTTTGAACAAAACTCCAGTGTTTATACCTAATGTGTTTGTGTTTGTTTGTGAACATCTAATTTTGTTTTTTTTTTCTCACCATCTTCTGTTTGTTCAAATAATCTTTGGCACTCCAACGCTCACTACTTCCTGCTACCCTTACCAAACCTGGATCTGGTCCTTTTGGGCATATATTCTGGAACCCATATCGCAACGCCATGTTTGTGGAATCATGTTGGCATGGTCCTTCATCAACCAGTTCTTGATTTTTTGTTTTTATTTAATTATTTCTTGGTATGTGTTGTATTTGAATTTATCACTGTGTTCTTTTTTTGGGAGTGACCACTTTGTTTTCTCTGTTATGTTGTGAATAAATGTTTGGAGAGTGAAATGGTCTTCCTTTTTTGGGACGTTAACAGCAAGTGTAACCAGGTTAACACAAGTTACATTTGACTAAGGGGTAAACCAGTACTGACGCCAGTTGAGCTAAACTGAAATATGTTTTCAGCTTCCCAACCCACACCAAAAGGAAGCCTGGCCCAACCTTGGGATTTGTAAGATTGGCCTAAGCAGCTTGCGCACCAACTAGGAACCTGGAAAATGTAGAAATATGTAATTGACACTACACCCAAAAAGGGAAATGACATTGTTACTGTTATGTGTTTCTTGTGTCTGTTTGACATACAAAGACAAAACACAATCTAACTTTTAAAAAAGAGAAATCCTTGCAGGAACAGTCTACTTATGTCATGCTAAACTATCTTGGTTTTGGATTTTAAAAATGAGCCACAACGTATATTTGTCTTAATAAATTTAATTTGAAAATATAACAAAAATAAAAAAACTACTGCCGAAGGAGGCCAGACAGCCGGTCGAGGGCCACCAGAATGCCGATGACATGTTGGCGCATCTGCCCCACACAATCCGCCACCTCTTGCCGACGCCTCTGTTCCTCTGTGGGTGAGAAAAGTGTGTGGGTTAATACAACAATAGGGAATCCACATTAAAAAAAAAAAACACAACCAAATCACTCCTAAACCCAAACCAAAAAAAAAAAAGGGGGGGCTGGCAAAAATACAAGGCCTAGGTACAAATTCCCACAGGTATGATATGTGTATGTTGAAATCACCAGGAAGAGGTAAAGGCAAACCTTCAAAATCACCAAAAGTCAAGCCACAAAAACACGAAGAAAGGCACGACAGATGATTACATACAAACAGTTTGTGCTTTAAAAAAAAACAATAAAATAACATACCGGGAGCCAAAACGGGAGCTCCGGAAATACCTCCATGATCCTCCTCGGAGGATCCGTCATTACCCAAAGAATGGGGAGGAGTTATGATGGACTCCGGGGAGGGGGTAATTGGAAGAGGGGTGGGTGGAGGAGAGGGGGAAGTGGGACGGAGGGGAAGGAGGCCCGACATTTCCGGGAGAGGGTCTGGGAAGGATGGGGAGGAGTGGGGAATAGGGGAAAGATTTGGGGTGGAGTGTTGGCTGGGGGTTGGGGATAGTGGCCGGGAACGCCGTCTGGACGGACGGTGACGGCGGAGTCTTGGCTGTCCCCCTAAAATATGACAAAGAAATTGCGGTTAGTTTATGGACAAATCCGGGCAACAAAACTAAAAAAAAAAAAAAAACCAACAAATAAGCCAAATAGCAGTAGAATGAATAAATCAGAAATAGAGGGGAAACATGCACACGCAGATATGAGTACAAATAATCAATAGGACAGACAGGAAAACATGCACACGCAGATATGAGTACAAATAATAAATAGAACAGACAGGAAAACATGCACACGCAGATATGAGTACAAATAATAAATAGAACAGACAGGAAAACATGCACACGCAGATATGAGTACAAATAATAAATAGAACAGACAGGAAAACATGCACACGCAGATATGAGTACAAATAATAAATAGGACAGACAGGAAAACATGCACACGCAGTTTGCCCCACAAACACAAACATTAAAACCACAATACATAACACTTACTTGCCAGGATCTGCATGCGAAAGCATGCCAGCAAGCGGGGCGTTCGCCGTTGCAGGTCGGACCACCTGCGCTCCAGCTGCCCGATGTTGCGGCGTGAGCCGAAGGACCGCAGGCGGGACCGTGCCTCCGCATACGCGGAGCGCTTCTGCCGGTTGGTCATGGGTTGAGGTTGGCTGGTGATCCGGCGATCCATGACCTCCGTAAGCACCAGCAGCTCGCGCCTGGTGAATGCGGAGGCTCTCATGATGGCAATGGTGTTTTTCTTAAAAATCATTTTTGATAAAGTGTGTAAAAATTTTCTGATTGGCTAATGTATTTTGGAAATTAACAGGAGCAATTTTATTGGTTAGTGTATGAGTCATGTGTTCGACAGGGCCAGAAATCTCTGGAGAGTTATGATAGGCTTGATGCAGTGACATGCGTAAGCAAATTTAAATAAAGAAATGAACCCAGGGAAATATGCGGGGATCCACAGCAATAGTACAATTGTTTAATTGTGGTTCACATGTTTTTTGAACAATAAAAGCGAATGTTTCATCCGTACGTATTCTGCGGGTAAACACAAACACGGACAAGAGTAAAGTTTCTTGCATTGTGTTGAAAAAAACAAACAATTAAGCTAATTGATACATTGATTGGCATGATACGATTGATGGAGGTAGGCAGAATAAAGGAGCAGGTAATCGACATCTGACAAGGCCACTTCCTGTTTATACTTGTGCGTGCGTTCCTTTCAAGCCATTTCGGGGATGTACGCTCGCTATTTCGTACGCTCGTTAGTTAGAGGAGGGGTCGTCAGAGTTTAGGGAGGAATTTTAGATGCGAACGAAAATACGAGCGAGCCATTGAATTTAAATATTTTTGTACGTACGCCTAACGTACGTGCGCCCGCTTGCGAGTGGGTCTGAATGAGGGCCAATGTTTGTAAAATGTCAATGCTTAATGCCCATCCCAACTATAGACCCTAGGTTATTACCCTATTACTGTGATTTATCGGTGTTTAGCTGACAGTAGGTACATTATTGAGTTCCACTAATAACTTAGTATCTGGACAAAATATTTTGTATCCCCATGCAGTAAACAAAGGCGGATTTTTGCATATTTTGCTTCTGTGGAAAACTCTTTTTTTTTCTATGCAGCAGACAGGAATATTAGGCTTGGAACAACATGCTGGGAGCTGTGGAGATTATCACAAGAAGATGGTTTTGTATTAATGTCACAAATCACATATCAGAATTAAAAGCAGATGTTCTAGAATAGTATAGGAGTACATTTCTCATAATCCGTTTATGACATCACCCTTTAGGGATTAAACGGCCTCCTCTGAAAAATAGCTTAATAAAATTTATATAGAGTTTAGTCAAATAACAAAAATAGTGCATACTTTGAAAGTTCACAGGGTGAAACTAGAATTGAGACCAGAGAAAGCTTTCCCACAGTATAAATCACAGCTATGTAAAATAAAGAGCCAAAACAAGATGTTCTTTAATATTCTCTGAGTGCACAAGTAAAAATAACTTACAAATTACTGTTCACAAATTTAGTTTCAATTTGACAAAAAGACTACGGGATAAATTTACTAAACATCGGTTTAGGCTTCAACTACAAACCGATGGGCATCGCAGGCGGTATAGACATGAAACATACAGCATTTAATAAACATCTGTTTAGACCAGAGGTTTTCAAACGCTGTTCCGCGGCACAGTAGTGTGCCGCAGGCGGTTGTGAGGTGTGCCGCAGCGCTAGAGCCGCCGGTCACATTAAAGAGCTGCGGCCCGGGCAGCGCTGCCACTGAGCTCCTCTGGGAGGCTCAGGGGCACGCTCGGGCCGTGACCTGCCTGAACGCGGCAGCGTGACATCACAGGTCACGCATGCCGTGTTGCCTGCCTGGCCTGCCTGCCCGCCCCAACAGAGTCTCAGCCAGTCCTTTCCTCCCGCTCACGGCCAGCCAGTCCTTCTCTCTTTCCCGCCTGCGACCAGGCAGTATTCCCACCTTCGCCAGCGGTTAGCCACCCCTTCACTAACTCCTGCCTGCGGCCAACCAGTACTACCCGCCCGCGACCAGCCACCCCTTCTCTTCCACCCGCCCGTGGCCAGCCAGTACATCTCTCCCTCCAGTGGCCAGGAAGCCCTTTCCTCCTAGCCGCCCGCGACCAGCCAGCCACTGCTGACAGCTCTGCACCGTGGGAACCTGCAGCCGATGACAGACAAGTAAGTCTAAAAAAATGTACATTTATTTTTGATGTGGTAGCCAGTATGATTTGATTTTGTGGAGAGCAATGTGTTGTTGTTTTTTTGTTTGTTTCTGTGGGGGGTCCTTGTTATTTTTTTTTTCTGTGGTTGCCTATGTTATTTTTTTTCGTTGGAGGTCTATTATTTTTTTTCTGTGGGGGCCCATGTTATTTTTTTCTGTGGGGGCCTATGTTTTTTTTTTGTGGGGGGTCTATGTTAATTTTTTTCTGTGGGGGCCTAAGTTTTTTTTTTCTGTGGGGGCCTATGTTATGTTTTTTTATGTGGGGGCCAATGTATGTGTGTGCTATATCTTTGGGGCCATTGTATGTGTGTTTTATTCCTGTGAAGGCCAATGCGTGTGTTTTTTTATGTGAGAGCCAATGTGTATGTTTTTGCGTAGGTCGCGCATGCCGCATCGCCGGATGGTGTGCCTTGGCAATTTTAAAATCTTGCCTAGTGTGCCTCGAGTTGAAAAAGGTTGAAAATCACTGGTTTACACGGTCATTTGAAAGGTATTACTGGCCTTTCAATTTGGAAGCCCCGGTTCCGCCACAATCTGTGGCGAATTGTGAAGCATTGCACAGATAACCATGATCTTGCAGGCTTTGTTGTTGCAAAAGAAACAGCACTGAGGGTTAGTATAGACAATGACAATGGATACCTAAAAAGACCAAATTTAATTTCACACACTTGAAATGTATACAAGATGCATATATATATATATATATATATATATATATATATATATATATATCTAAATATATATACAGAGAGAGAGAGAGAGAGAGATAGTAGGAAAGGTACTTATAAAAAGTACTAAACCAAACAGGTCACTCCAGGACTTTGCAAAAAAAGAATTCTTTATGGAAATAACATGTAGATCAACGTTTTGGGACTGCGCAGAGCCCCGTTCTCAAGATCACAAGAATTAAAAACATATACAAACACACGCTTACCTTATATACCTGATCGTGTCCTTCTCATGCTTCCGACGGAGGGGAGCGGCGTCCACGCCCGTCCAGCGTCACTCACTGGTGACGTCATCGCCGTGTGCCAAAGAGTAGTCATGACAACGCATGGCTACATAAACACGTCTCTCCCTTCGTCCGGGAGCCTGAGAAATTTAACAAACATAATACGTCACCAAACGGGACTAATAACCCGAACAATATAACGAGCAGCATGTAGCTAGTTAGCATATCTATCAAAAGTTAAATAAAGATAATTAACTACACAATATATAATATTACAATTAAGATATTGTTCTATTTTCAATACATTGAAGAACCTATTGGACACTGATCACTAATACAAGAACGCTCACAAATGCTTGGAGAAAATCCAAACAGTTCATAGAAAAAATCATCCAACATAACAACAAAGTCTATCCCTTTTTCAAATGCAACTATGACCTCTATTTATTATTATTTTTTATTCTTTATTCCTCAAGGCATAGGACCTATTTGGCTCTATTACTGAAGAGAGTTCCAATTAATTTTTTCGTTCAAACCATATGGGAACAATGTGTTTAAACTTAAAATCCACTTCATTTCTAATCTCATGAGATCCTGTACTCTGTCACCGCCTGTAGGTTTCGGAGGATCGTGGTCGATGATCATGTATTTTAAAGAAGCAAGAGTGTGTTGGTGTTGTTTGAAATGTTTAGCCACTGGCTGTTCAATTTCTTTTCCCAATAACGATTGTCTAATGGCCAAACGATGCAAGACCATTTGTTCTTTGAATGCACGGGTGGTCATCCCAACATAATACTTGCTGCAAGGACATAATATAAAATAAATTACAAACTGTGTACTGCAAGTTAGAACATACCAGATTTTATACTTGACATTGGAATGTGGATGATTAAATTCAAAACCAGTTTTTAAATAACCACAAGTATGGACATTTATAGCAGCCTGGTTTTTTAACCTGTCCAAAGAGACCCTGTTGTTGTGTTAGATTGGTGACATCGGCTTTGACTAAAATGTCACGCAAATTACGGCCCCTTCTATAACTGAGCATAGGTCTTGTGTTTTTAAATACCGGTAAATCTTGGTCACTTGACACTATAGGCCAAGTGGCTCTTGATACTCGCGGTATAACTGGGCTAGCCGTAGAATATTTTGTGGACCAAATGAACTTCTTGCTTTTGTCGCCCTTGTCATCTTCTTTTTTACCCTCTAATAGAGCAGATCTCTCCATTTTTAAGATTTTGTCCTTAATGCTTAAAAGATGTTTCAATCTATAACCTCTCATTCTAAATTTTTCCACTACTACATCAAGGGCCTCAGATAATTCCTCTTTATTGCTAGTTATTCTAGCTACTCTATGCATTTGAGAGTATGGAAGGGCTTGCTTTAAGCCTCTAGGATGGTGGCTACTTGCTTCTAATATTGTGTTTCTATCCGTGGGTTTATAAAAAACTGATGTGTTGATTTTTCCTTCCTTCAAACTAATTTGCACATCCAAAAAATGAATGGTATTGGCGTTACACTCGTAAGTAAATTTAATGGGAGTATTAGAAAGGTTGATTTTAGTCATCATTTCATTAAACAAACTCTCACTTCCACTCCAAAGTACAAACAGGTCATCAATATACCTTGTATACCATTTAAAATAATGGCAGTAATTTGGATCTTGTAATAAAAACTCCTTTTCAAATTTAAACATAAAGATATTGGCATATGCCAGGGCCACATGGGACTGCATGGCGCAGCCTGC